>JAENPR010002697.1:0-46371 GCA_018135685.1 Themeda triandra
GGACCTGGCTGGAAAACCCGAGACGTGTTTGCTTGGTCAACCACGCGATCTGCAGGGAGTGGACCGAAGCCTTGCACAGCACAGCTTGAACGTGAACAGGTCAGCCAGACCTAGAAAGCAAAAGCTCCACAAAATATCAGACGAAAAGCAGACGAGGCTGACCCGTGAAATCTGAGGCTCTTAGAGCGAGTAATTAGAAAGTGCGGTACGAATGGCTAGCAAGCGTGGTCATGGTAAAGAAGAAGAATGGCAAATGGCGAATGTGTGTGTGATTTCACCGACCTCAACAAGCATTGCCCGAAAGACCCATATCCACGCCAGGATAGACAAATTGGTGGACATCGCGGTCTGTTGTGAGATAATGAGTTTGCTCATTGTTTTTGGGTTATCACCGATATGGCTTGACCAGGAAGACCAGGAAAAGACTAGTTTCATCACACGAGATGGCACCTTTTGTTACAAAAGAATGCCGAGAAGAATAAGCCGGACCGACTTTCTCGGGTTAAGCTGACGAAATATTCCGGGAGGCGAGAAGAAGAAAAACAATCTTGTTTCCTATGTGGACGACATTGTGGTAAAGCTGACCAAAGGGGCCGGGCGCTACATCAACGATCTCCGAGCGACCGCCGTCTCGCGATCAAGTGGCCTCAAGCTTAACGCCAGAGCAGAGTGTGTGTCGGTATCGGAATGGGAAGCTACTCGGTTGTCGGTCTCCGCCCCGAGGGGGCACAAGCCAACCCGAGAGGAGAAGATTACGGCCATCACGAAACATGGGGCCGCCTCGAGAACGGAAGCGAGTCACCCGAGAGAGGAAACTCAGGGAGGGTGCGGCCCAGGCAGGTTCATATCAAGATCGGCCCGAAAGGGGGCTTACCATTCTTCGAGAGCACTCCGGAATGCATCGACTTTCGGTTGGGGACTGAGCAGCGGCCAAGCTTTCGGGAACTCAAGAAGTATCTCCTTTAGACTCACCACCTTTATCCAAACCAATGTTGACATTTCTAACGCCGCTCGGTGTTAGGTTGTCATCCCCAACATGGCGCCAAAAATCTTTTGGTACTAAATAATGCAAGCTGCTACTAGAAATAAATATGGGATCATGCAAGCGCACGAGATAATGCGATGTAGCATTTTAACCAGGGAGTAATCAAGGTATCATTATTTATAATTTTACCCTTTGGGAAGGGAATGCCTTTGGATAATGAGTGATGAGCAATGCACATGCGATAATGGAGAGCTTAACCCCATACGTATCGATCATCTCATACGGGGGTAAGTGTCACATAAAATATAGTAATGAATGATAAATGACATAAAATAAATGAGAGCATTTAGCCACATAAAATAATAGTAATAAGCCATCTCAACTTAGCACTCCTAAGCTTATAACACTAGCATGGACTAGGACGATCTAGGGTATAATCCTATGTTATTCTAACTACAAAGTCAAAGCATACAATGATTAGTGCAAGAACATCTAGCAATCATGGCGGGAAAAGTTACATCTATGCATAGTGATATTACCGAGAAGACAAGAGACATAGCAATGACTTCAATGTAATAGGTTGTTCTACTAAGACCTACCAACGGGGATGGAATACAAAGGACTCAACGGAGCGCATCCTTCCGCGATCTACCACGATCGGCCAATAGGGTGCAATCGCGGATAAATACGGTCTAGGCACCATGCCCACACAATATCTACCACTCACCATCGATGGCCTAATGAGCAAAGCCCATCGATCCTATGCATAAACATAATTCTAGTCCAACTATGCTAAACATATAATCAAAGTAAACTAAGAACAATATAATTGAGAACATAATCAAATAGAGCAAAGTCAAGTCGATATAATAGAATAGAATAAAGTACTACTCATAGTATCACGAACAATGATGAATATTACAAGAATGTAGAGGGGAATTACCAAGAACTCAGGCAAATCCGGACTCCAAGCTAGGCTTGATTCCCTCTAGATCTATTCCTATGTAGCTATGCTACTAAACTATAGACTCTAATTGAGATGGTGGCTCAGCTGCCTGCAGTTCCCGATGAGAGAATGAACTCTTGAATGAATTAGGGTTTCACCCGGGGGCCGGGGCTCTCTGAATATATAGCCCCTAGGATGAACCACGGCCCTCGGATCAAGCCCAGAGCCCTAAATGGACGATAATTATTCATCCTCAAAGGCGGTGGGCGGGATCCACGAGACTCCACGATTGGTGGAGATGGGGGAGTGGCCGACTCCCCTACTGGTCGAAGCGCCCAGCTCCCAGTGGGGCCCGGCTTCGAGTTCGCCTTGGAGTCTTCTAGATTATACAATTTTACCAGTTCGGTCTTTATCTCTATGTAATCATGACATGTGGGCCTCCTTTGGTTCTCTTTACGATAACCCCTGAGAAATAGACAATCACCAAAAACTCGTGGAATTACGTAGTTAACCATATCCTAACAGGTGAACTCATATTAGTCCTTTCTCTTGCTGCGTTGGCGGTATAAAATTGATACTTAACGATCGTCAACAAACTCCCCAAGCTTACCTTTGCTCGTCCACGAGAGCAAAGATAGATCGATGATGGATCGAGTTGCTACAATGCTTTCACTCCTCATAAGTACACATGCGTTCAAACAAGAACTCTCCTCTGGATTAGAGTGAACTATTCGACTCAAAACTCACTCATATTACCTTTCACCATGGGGCTTGTAACCGTCACTTGGGTCTTGAGTAGTTGAAAATAAGAACGGTCAAGTCAAGCGCCATGTTTCTCGCTCTTTGATCAACTATTATCCAGGAGTTTTTGCAAAGTTTTGAAATAAAACTCGAGTTCCTTGTATGAACCTTTCGGGTCTCTCATTTGTGGTATTTCTAGATCCTTTTCAAGGCATGAGTAGTGTATGCCTTCTCTCTCTCTCAAAAATATGTGGTATTTGTGGAACTAAGGCTTAGTGGAAAGTGCCTTCTCTCTCTCACCCTACTTTCTAATAGGCTTATGTGGAGCTCATAGGTGGGGAGACACTCAAACTCACTTGCATATATTGCACGGTTAAGACATGGATCCAATAGGAACTAAAATAATAAAGTCATATGTGCATGTGAATGAGGAAGTGGAATGAATGATAAGATGATAGGATGATGATAGTATGATGGTGATAAGGAAAATGATTATGAGGGGTACTCAAGCTGGTGAACATCTACTTCTACACTTGCTCCTTTTGGGGATAACATGACTCCCTTTATTTGGAAACCTTGAAACTTCTTGAATGGAAGGACTTGGCTACTCTTTCTTTTCTTTTTTTTTTTTTTTTTTTAGAGCAACCAATCCTCGGAAACAAAACTTTAGCAATGGGGATTCATATAACTTGAAATGATAATTGGAGCTTTTATGTAGGCAAATGAAGCGGCAATGATTATTTCTAGATGTTCTCTCGAGGATAGGAGTGGAACCTTTTACGGATGAAGTGAAATGAATGGCGTATGCATATGTGGATGGATGGATGGATGGATGCGTACTCCAGATTAGATAGGGCGGCATAAGTGCGTATCTCAGGGTAGAGATAGCACGCGATAAGTGGAGAATGCGTACTCCTAGGATAGGAGCAGACATAAGTGCGTATCTCCAGGGGTAGAGATAGCACGATATGTGGTGGATATGGATCTATATGTGGGTGGTACTTCTAGGGGCAAGTAGCACGGAAATGAATGTAACATTTATAAAATGGGTGCATGCTTCGAGGACGAAGTGGCATAGATCAATGGATGGAGAGCACATAGTATTGACTTTAACTGCATGACTAATTCCTTATGGGTCCACAGCACTTAACCCACACTCAATGCCTATAAAGTCCCACTCAAACCTACAATATGATCTATATAAAATAGATGGGTTTTCCTAATCTAGTAAGCATGAATATAGGTTTGTGGTAGGAATTTGAACTCTCATCATAAAGGAACTCATCATGTAGGAATTTAATATTTTCAAAGATAAATTCTCGAACTCTAGTATCTCTAGGAACAAGATGACTGACTCAAAACCTTCCCATATCATACCGTCAACCACCTAGACTTAGATCAAGTGTTTGCTACCCACAAGTTTTAGGTTGAGCAAATCTCAAATCTAAAAACAGTTGTGTCCAAAACTCGAGGAGAGTGCAAGGTTGAAAACTAGGTACTTGAAAGGAATTACTGGCGAGAGCAACTATTCATCATCTCCATATAGAGTTTATTCTAGGGGATCACTTTTTAAAGGCAAGTTGCAAGAGCTCTCCAAAAGTAGTAAAGATAAATAAGGAAATCTTTACGGGTTTCTATGGTTATGCATCTTTTTTAGTTGTTTTAACAAAGCACACTCTAGCAAGGCGTAAATAGATAAGTTGGAAACACTTAGCTTGGCACACGGGGGATGCTCTCTCCCCCAAGCTGGATGTTGACATGGTTCTGATGTTCTTGGCGGCAGTAATGAAGACTTCTAGTTCTCTAGGAGTGTTGTAGATAGTTCTTTGTTGACAGCCGCGTTCAGTATTCAGGTGCACTCACGGCCGAGGAAGCTGGATGTCATACCTTTACTGTTAGCTCTTCATGATCCTTTATGTTGTGAAGCTCAAATAGACAACAAAGCTTGTGGAGTGATTAAGCGTTAGTGATAAAACCTCTAGGCCTTGGTTATCTAGAACTTTCTAACTTAAAACTCATTCTAACGGGATCACAAGAAATATTTTTATCTTTTTTATTATTTAAGGAATGCGGGCGGGGAAAGATAAATATCTTGAGAAATTATTTTTGTGCCACCACGGTGAATGATTATTCACATGGGGCTTAAAGTTTTGGATGCAAATGCACAACATCTTTATTTTCTTTTCTAATGCAAAAGATAAAAGAGTAAAGGTGCAACTAAGATGCAAGTAGGAAAATAAATATGCTAAGGTAAAAATATAATCTTTGAAAAAGTAATCTTTGATAAATACCAAGTTACCTCTTGGCGCGGCGTTCGGTGGTTTTAAGTCCTCCGAGCAGGGACTTGTCATGTTCATTCATTTTCAAAGGGCGCATTGGCGGCGCCTCGGATGATGTCGCCTCTTGTGTAGGAATTGATTCGATTTTGCTTTTACCTTCCACACCTTCTTTGTTGGAGAGGGTGACCTTGAGGAGGAAGCTTCTTGGAGCACTTGGTTTTTCTTCGATGGTAGTACCTCTTCTTCTTCTACAATGTTCTTCTCTTCGGGGTCGATCTTCAAATCTAGACACTTCTCCCTTATAGTCGGCCCATCCATCGTAGTGATGTTCTTCTTGTTGTGCGTGTCTTGTTGCCTTCTCCTTGTTACGTTCTTCTTGGGCTCCTCGGTGATTATATAATTATTATTGAAGTAGCGGCGTACCTTCTCGGTGGGAAAGTGGAAGTGAATCTCTCTGTCCCAATATAGATGATAGCTTTGGTGGTGTTCGGGAATGGTCTTCCTAGAATGATTGGAGGATCATAGTCATCTCCCATGTCAATGACTAGGAAAGGCTGTAGGGACATAGTGATCATCAATGGATGAGGACATCCTTCACTTCTCCTTCGAGAAGCGGAATAATACGATCGCCATGCGTTTGTGCATAGGTAGGCTCCAAAGGCATAGTGCCATATAGATACTCATAAGTTACCTTGGCCATGATGTTGACGCCGTCCGGTGTCAGAACTGACTTTATTGAAAGAGCTTGTTGATGGAGCATTGAATGGTTGGGACACACGGGTCATCCTTCTTGATCGGACGTGGGGATCGAGTAAGTGGTCATGCTCCTTATGGACTGCGGTGACCATCCTACTTTGTCTCGTCTTCTTGGTCTTCTTATTCTTGTTCTTGCTCTTCTTAGCTGGATTCTTCTTCTTCTCAGCATTCTGTTGATGAGGGTGTCTTTGGGGCTGACACTACTGTTCTTGAAGAAGAAGGTTTCTCTCTTGCCCTTGATGTTGAAGATAATCTTGGCGGTGTTGGCATACATGATGGCTCCAGCGAGTGTTCAAGAATGGTCGTCCAAAATGATAGGGGACCTTTCATTCTTGCTTTGTATCCACTACCCCCATGATTTGGAACATACGAGTTGCCTACTCGTACACATATGTCTTCAAGTACTCCCAAAGGAACGTGGTGATGCAAAGTTGTAGGTACATGGTTGTGTATGCTAAGGGGCATCGAATAGCTTCTCATATATCACTCTCGGCATAATGTTGATGCTTGAACCGAAGTCTGATTGCCTCATTGAAATTGGTACTTCCAATGGAGATAGGAATGGTGGTCTCCACGGATCGCCCTTCTTGATTGGCGAGTTGAGTCAATCCATGACCCCTTCGATGGATCACTCCGGCTATCTTCACATTGAATATATCAACAAGATTTGTAGTCTACGAGCTCTTCGGGTTGTCTGCCCGGTTTACCTTGGCCGGTGGAGGGAGCAAGGTTAACAAGCTGTTGTACTGCGACTCAAGTATCTTGTTGAAGCGTTTGAGCTGACTCTTGATGGCATTGGAAAAGCCATCCATTCTATTCGAGTGTCTCTAGGACCTTGTCATTTGATGTCGGCTTCTTGAGATGATTGTCCATCATCTTGCCTTGATTCGGCACACTAACTCTCTCAAAGGCGGTGGTTGTAATTATTGTAGGAGGAGTTGTTGCCTTGATAATTGCACGAGTAGTTAGGCCTCTGCTGCTGATTCCAACCTTGATTCTGGCGGGACGATAGTAATTATTATTGTTGTTGTTGTTGAGGTAGTTCACATCCTCCATTTCTGGCTACAGGCGGTTAGCACTGTGTGCCCGGATCTCTCCCACACTCTTCACATGTCATGCGAGCATCATGTATATGCATGACTTCTTTTTCTTCTGGGGCTCTCTCATCGAGCCTCTTCATTAGTAGATCCATTTTGGCGGGCGATGACATGTCTACCTCCTTCAGTGCATTCCTCCACCTCTCTTGTGGAGTCGAGTTCTTTCTTCACTCCAACCTTGGTTGGATGCCATCTTTTCCACAAGAGCATGTGGCTTGAGGAATAGTAAGTGATAAGAATGCACCTCCGGCGGCGGCATCCATCGTCTCACGTGTCTTGTTGCTAAGCCCATGGTAGAATATGCATAAGCGCCAATTCTCCATGCCATGATGAGACACTCGAGGATGTAATCTTGAAAGCGCTCCCAAGCACGGGACAGTCTCATCATGATGTTGCTGAAAGCTTGATATCTTCCCACGAAGAGCATTTGTCTTGCCCATGGGGAAGAACTTCGCCAAGAAATTAGTGGAACATAATGCCCACGTAGTATTCTTCTCCTTATTGGCGTAGAACCCTTGCTTCGCTCTCCCCAAGAGTGAGAATGGGAAGAGGCGAAGTAGTATAGCATCTACGGGGACATCCTTGATAGTGAATGTGCTACAAATCTCCGAGGAAGTGTTGGAGATGAGCACTAGCATCTTCATGGGCCTTCCCACAGAGACTGGCTTGCTTGCACCATGTTGATCGGTAGCAGGCTTGAGCTCAAAAGCTCCTTCGATGTCATGATGGTCAGTCACGAATGTTGTCCGTAGTTGGGCGAGAACTTGCGGAGTGACTTGTTCGCCATGGCTTCAAGCGCTGGTGTCAAGTCTCGAATGAAAGGTTGACTTTACTTCGACAAACTTCCAAGTTGAGTTGATGATGATTGATTGGTCTTCTTCAACATGCAGCTTTCCTGAATAAAGCTTACGGATCGTCAATATAATTATCGGGAAGAGTAGTCTTTTTCATACATTACCATAAGATATAAAAATAGACGAAAGACAAGGGTAAAGGCTGTATGAGTAGAGTTAGTATGACAAAGTGCTCAATCTCATTATGTAGTGCAATCTTGCTCATTATCCATTGGCTTTCAACCTTCCCCGGCAACGGCGCCAAAAATGCTTGTTGACATTTCTAACGCCACTCGGTGTTAGGTTGTCATCCCCAACATGGCGCCAAAAATCTTTGGTACTAAATAATGCAAGCTTTGCTACTAGAAATAAATATGGGATCATGGAAGCGCACGAGATAATACCGATGTAGCATTTTAACCAGGAGTAATCCAGGTATCATTATTTATATTTTACCAGCAGGAAGGGAATGCCTTTGGATAATGAGTGATGAGCAATGCACATGCGATAATGGAGAGCTTAACCTTGTATGCATCGATCATCTCATACGGGGTAAGTGTCACATAAAATATAGTAATGAATGATAAATGACATAAGATAAATGATAGCTTTTAGCCACATAAAATAATAGTAATAAGCCATCTCAACTTAGCACTCTAAGCTTATAACACTAGCATGGACTAGGACGATCTAGGGTATAATCCTATGTTATTCCTAACTATAAAGTCAAAGCATACAATGATTAGTGCAAGAACATCTAGCAATCATGGCGGGAAAAGGTTACATCTATGCATAGTGATATTACCGAGAGAAGACAAGAGACATAGCAATGACTTCAATGTAATAGGTTTTGTTCTACTAAGACCTATACTCGGGAGAAGGGCTACAAAGGACTCAGGCTGTCACTCCGCGATCTACCTCACGTCCGAGCCATATAGGGTGCAATCGCGGATAAATACGGTATAGGCACCATGCCCACACAATATCTACCACTCACCCATTGGCCTAATGAGCAAGCGCTATACGATCCTATGCATAAACATAATTCTAGTCCAACTATGCTAAACATATAATCAAAGTAAACTAAGAATGACATAATTGAGAACATAATCAAATAGAGCAAAGTCAAGTCGATATAATAGAATAGAATAAAATACTACTCATAGTATCACGAACAATGATGAATATTACAAGAATGTAGAGGGGAATTACCAAGAACTCCGACGAGATCCGGACTCAAGCTAGGCTTGATTCCCTCTAGATCTATTCCTATGTAGCTATGCTACTAAACTATAGAGCTCTAATTGAGATGGTGGCTCTGGCTTCTACGGGTCGATGAGAGAATGAACTCTTGAATGAATTAGGGTTTCACCCGGGGGGCCGAGGGCTCGAATATATAGCCCCTAGGATGAACCCTGACCCTCGGATCAAACCAGAGCCCTAAATGGACGATAATTATTCATCCTCAAGGCGGTGGATGCGGGATCCACGAGACTCACTTTGATTGGTGGAGATGGGGAGGGCCGACTCCCTGGGTCGGCCGTGGCCACCTTGCCAGTGGGCCCGGCCTTCAAGGGTTTGCCTACAGGTCTTCTAGATTATACAATTTTACCGTTCGGTCTTTATCTCTATGTAATCATGACATGTGGGCCTCAGCTTTGGTTCTCTTTCGATAACCCCCTGCGAGAAATAGACAATCACCAAAACTTCGTGGAATTCTATCGTGTAACCCCTATATCTAACAAGGTGAACTCATATTAGTCCTTTCTCTTCTGGCGTTGACGGTATAAAATTGATACTTACGGCCGTCAGCGACCAACATCCGGAGCAACTCGATATTATATCTATCGGCGCCGGCGCGGTAAGCATGACATTGATTGAGAAGGAATATGAGGTAAAATGCAACAATTCCCCATCTACTTCGTCTCGAAGCCCTTTAGGGCGCTAAGGTGAATTACACCGTTGGCTGGAAAAGATTGCATACATAGTAGTGATGGCTTCCGAAGCTCAAGCACTATTTCAAGCACACCCAATTCGGGTTTTGTCGGCTCGGCCATTGGAATCTCTATTTCGCAACTCCGAAGCGGTAGGCCGAATCGGCAAGTGGGCGGCCGAGCTGAATGAAGACATAATATCATTTGAGCACCGATCAACCATCAAGTCACAAGTGTTAGCAGACTTCATAGCAGACTGGACACCGAATGCGGATGACTCCACAAAGCAGTTCGATGAACCCGAATGGACCGTACATTGCGACGGGTCATGGTGTTCAGCAGGCGCAGGAATCTCAGCCATACTGACACCACCAAATGGGCCGAGAATACGGTACGCAGCCAGATTGCAGTTCCTCACCACCAACAACACAGCCAAATATGAAGCGATCTTAGGGTTCAGCTCGGAGCACTCGGGTCCGGCGTTTGCGTGATTCGGTCCGATTCATAGATAGTGGTTGGGCAGGTTCGAGAAAGAATCTGCGGCAAAGGATCGAGTTAGCTACATACTTGGCATCCGTAAGGAGAATGGAGAAATATTTCACAGGTTTCACCCTGAAGTACATACCAAGTGCGAGAACACCAAGGCCGATGAGTTAGCAAAAGCGGCGGCTAATGCCGAGTCCATTGCCGGCCCGAGATGTTTTTATCAAAGTCCTAACAGTTAAAGATTTGTCAAGGAAGAAGAAGAATCACCTTCGGTCGTTCATGCAATCACAAGCGACGGTTTGGAGGCACCCATCTGGGCATACCTCAATGGCACGTATGAACCGGCCTCAAAGAAAGACATGCACCGAATGAACTCCAGAACGAAGCAATTCTCCATTATAGGGGAAAACATGTACAAGGAGGGCGTAGTCGCTCCAATGCTCAAGTGCATAAGTAGGGGAGAAGGAAAGCAGGCTCTGCTTGCAAAATACACTCGGGTTCATGCGGAGCCTTAGAGTCATCACGAAATCGCACAGGAGCAATGAGGCGAGTTTCTTTGGCGGCGGCCGTAATCGATGCCAAAGAGATAGTAAAAACTTGCAAGGGTTGTCAAATGTTCGCAAAAAAGCAGAACGCTCTAGCTAATCCCACTTCACCGCTATTCCCTACCTGGCCTCTCCAACGTTGGGGCGTTGATATAGTTGGGGCATTACCACCAGCTCCTGGGAACTTAAAATATGTAGCAGTGGCCCTGGAATACTTCACCAAATGGGTAGAAGCCAAGCCGTTGGCCAAGATAACCTCTGGAACCCTGGTGAATTTTGTGTGGCAGCGAATCATCTGCCATTTCGGGGTACCTTCATGCATCACAGTTGACAATGGCAAACAATTTGATTCGGCACAATTCAGAACATTCTGTGAGGAACTTGGAATTAAGCATCATTAACGGTGAATCACCCGGAGTCGAATGGGGCAGTCGAAAGAGTCAATGGTGATATCTTCACCACTATCTCAAAAACGCTCGAGGAGTCAAAGAAGGGGAAATGGGCTCAAGAGTTGGTCACCGCTGTTTGGGGCCACAATGTCTCCAGATCCAGAGCTACAGGCTTCACCCCATTTCGGTTGTTGTTCGGCGAAGAAGCCATAACACCAGAAGAAGTAAGAATGGGCTCGTTCAGAACGGAGATATCACCTACCAACCCGATTCAAAGAATGGTGGATGTGGAAACGTCGACCAAAGAGAAAGCTACGAGCCCATGAGATAATCTAGACAAATATCATGCCGAAACCAAAAGTTGGAGGGACAAGAAAATGCGAGGAAAGACATCAATCCGGGGATATGGTACTCATCCGACAACCGGATAAACAAGGCAACTTGTCACCATGTAGTACGGACCGTACATCGTGGCAAGAAGGGTTACCTTGGTGTATTCACCTTGGTAACCGAAGATGGAAGCGAATCGGCCCACACTTGGAACGCGGAGATGTCTGCGTTGATTCTATCCTTGACTATGGCGTACTCCGAAAGGGAGGTGTAATAATTTAATTTCATGAACTTCGGTACTTTTGTCTAAAGACATTTGGGGCTCTGCACTCTTTTTCCTCAGCGAGGTTTTTAACGAGGCATCCGTGTAATAAGTTTAACTTCATCTATGTTATGTCCAGCGGAATCATATTTGTATACGTGACATATTAACCGAATGCGCTTCGGTTTTAGCAACAATAGGAACAAGGTTGTAAGCAACCTCAAAGGCCAAGAAGGCCGGGAGCTCCTGCGAAAACAACGGAGAAACCCCAAATATGATACACGTCTACATAGTTGTTTGTATGACTATGTCACTCAAAAAGTCAGCGACATCGGCCATACATCCACCGAAAGCGTTCGGGCAACAAAAGCCTGTCCATATATTCGATATCAAGACAAAAAGTTGCAAGCAACCACCATACGCCATAATGGCAACCATGTGCGTTACAAGGCTTATTTAATGACAAAAAATACTGGCCAAAAATTTAATAACCAAGGTGGTTCAATATATTTATGAACCTCGGGGTCACGCGGCCCTATATAAGGGCACCCAAACCTCCCTCACAAATCATTCTTTCAAGTCGAGTTTATCTCAAACATGAGGAGAGTGTTATTAGGAATTCGTGCAAAACCATCGCCAAATAGGCATGAGAGTCTTCGGGGAAAGAGCGAATTCGGGTAGCGGAGGGGCTCACCGCATACGGTTTCGGTGCTCTTAGCAAGGATAGTTCGGTCCTCGCAAGACATATGTCGGCGGTCACGGTCCCAAGGTCGGACCCGATCTCAACCGGGCAAGTGGCCGAATAGCGGGGTCCACACATCGCGTTGTTCTACACCACCATAGATCATGGTGCAACGCGTGCGATGTCGAATGAGGATCTCTTCTTGGGCTTCGGTTAGTTAACCGAAGCCAATGCAACACATTTTGGCCGGCATCACCCGCCATGATGAGCTTCTCCATGCGAGAGTTCGGACAATCCGGCGCCAGTTCTTCGGCCGATGCAGCGGGTGGCGTTAGGGTGTGATGTAACAAGTAATAACGTGTGTGCCACATAACGCCACCCGCACGGGTTTGTGCACCCTAGCAACAAGCTGCGGGGCCACGAGGAGACTTCGTTCAAATCATAGATACTTCGGGTGGTTATGTACCAACATAGTGTTATAAAAAGCTCGCGGTTGTAACATAGGCAATTTGTAATAACAAAATAAAGATATATATCGCTACACTCATTGTTTTAAATCGGTCCCTTAGTCTAAAAAGACGGGGCGGAACGGGTTGAAAGCCCATCGGAGTCGGCTACCGAATTCTTCGGACCAATCCGGCGCAATAGCTCAACGAGTCTAAAATCAACTAAGTAACGCGCACCCCCGGTCTAAAAAGACGGGCGGGACGGCGCTTTCTAGATTCAACTAAACTCGGTACAAAAACCGAAGGGCAGCACGATAGTTATTCGCGTAACAAATCCAGACAGGAGACAAACCTTGCTTAATACTTGGCCTTGGGCAAAGTCAACTAAGTCTTTGGTAGCGATTCGGTGCGGCAAACCCCGAATCATCAATCGAAGCCAACCGGTCGCGCGCTCTTCGGTCTAAAAGACGGGGCGGGACGGTGCTTTTCAAGCACTTGCTAAACTCTAAGACCGAAAGCGGACACACACGAAAGCATGCGCCAAACCCACCAGCATTCGGTTAACACAAACTTTAACATCAAAAGTATTATCGAGGGCAAGTCGGCTTTAAGAGCCCAAGCCACATTCGAACTTAAACTTGTAGCATTACGGGAACATCCACACATGACCAACAAGGCGCCGCATACGTTCAACAAACATACCAAAGTGTCACGGGTATTTCAGCAAATCACAATCACATAGTTCAAACACCCGGCGAGGAAGAAGCGTTCAAAGTAGGAGCCCCATGAGGAAGTGGCCGAAGCGGTCGATTTGTTCTCCTCATCTTGAACGCCAGGTGCTTGCGCCACGGCTGCGGGTTCTTCAGCAGAAGCATGGGGGGCTTCGGGAGTACCAACCGGTGTTTGCACGGCTGCAGGGAACCTTCCCGGAGCATTACGGCTCCTCCATGTAGGCCTCGACCCTAGCCTTGATAGGCGGTCGTTCAGCGGGATCTGCGAGGCGGCGACTCATATCGAGTCGGTGAGCAACCAATCTGCAAGACATACCGAATGCGACAACCGAATATAACGGAAGAAGTCGGTTACCACAGCGCAAGCATATGCAGCCGGAGAAGAGCCAAATCTCGCCCTCGGCCGGTCCGAAGAGGTCAAAGAACCACTTCTTGGCGGCGGCTTGAACGTCTTCATCGGGCTTCGGTAACTCATGGCGCTTTCAAAACAGGTGGCCCTGGCAAAGTGATCACAGCCTTCTTCTTTCACCGCTTTCATCAGAGCGCGCACGGTTTCAAAACCAGCATATTCGCGGCCCGGTTGAATGGCATGGTCGGCTGAGACATCTCTTGATTGAGAAACCGAATCTTCGCAAGCACCGATTCGGTAACGCGGGGGCTCGTAGTCTCCACCAACGCCATTTAAGATTCGGCGCGATAAGAGCGTTAGCTCATCTAGCTTCTCACAGCCCGGTGCGTTCGGCGGCTTGGCTCCTTTCGGCGGCACGACGTGCATCCCGTTCAAAGCACATACAGGTCTCCGGGCGGCTTCGGCTTGCTTTTGGGCATCCGGGGCTGCCGGTCTTCCCAACCTCTTGAGTAAGGAGGTTTTCGGTGTCTGCAAGCTTAGCTTCTAGCCGCTTCACCTCCTTCTCCTGAAGAAGAAGTTGCTTCTCAGCGTGGGCAAGGGTGGCATGGCCTGCTTTATCGGTGCGCCGGACGGGACCCGAAGCACACGAGCAAATAGGAAGATAAATACTAGTACTTGTAAAAGTTATCGGAAAACATGGTGAGCATTCAAGCGTCGTGGGGCACTTATCGAAATGGCATGGAAGTTAATAGCTGAAAGCAGCTCATTTCGGTCCGTCGCCGGCAAGGCTTGTTCGGTTAGGCTCGCCGAAAGGACGAGCCACATTCCATCCCCGAAGCTCACAGCGGCTTGAGAGGGTAAAATACCCACTTTGCGAGGATCCACATACGCCACCAAACGGGCATCAGAGTCAACTCCTAATGCATGAGCCAGTTCATAAGTCTCTTCCCGTTTTGTGTTCATCGGCGGAGCACGAGCCCGAATACACCTTCATCGGCCGAAATGAAAGCTAGACGGTTCAAGGGAAACAAAACCCTTGCCGAATAGGACATTTGTGGACATCTCGGGCGTCATGCGCGTTGATTCGGCATGAAACCCGAGACTTACCATGTTGACGAGCAGCTGGGGTAATGCTCGAAGCCCCCGCCGTGCCTCCGGCACATTGCCGAAGTAGCTTTGGTGGCGTTTTGGTGGCCGGGTAGCGGTCGGGCCGAGCACCGAGACTCGGGCCGGCGTTTTGCCACTACCGGCCCAAGGCGAGTGCAGGGAGCCGAAGTGGCTCCATCCGGACCTTCCTCCTCTTGGACGGCACCTTGAAGCCGCTCATAGTGGGTTGCTCATCAATCGCCGAGGTCTCGGGCACTCCTCATCTTGCCGCCGGCCATGGATGAAGCTTCCTCATTTGGATTCCGCAAACTCTGCCAGACGAGAGAAAAGCTGAATCAAAACATGCCGAATTACACAATAAAATGTCGGGCGGTTAAAACGAGTTAGTTGCGCAATGAAAAGCAAGTTAGATGTCTAAGCCAAGTCTTTCTACCGTTTGACCCGACATGACCGAATCGGCTTCGGGCGCGGCAATGACTTGATTGCGGCTGTTTTATGGGTTTCACCCATTCACGCTTAGCAAGCATGCGACATACCGGACGTCTTCGTCTTCTCGATGCCGTTTCGGGTGCCCAACTTCCAGCGCCGTTGCGCCGGCTGGCGCGTTCCGCGGATGTTTTGAGCGCCCGTCACTGGGGCCGGGCGCCCCGCGACCCGCGCGCCGCGAGACGGCAATGGAGCCGAATCAGCCGGACCGGTTCGGCATCAACCCTCCTTCTCTTGATTGGGGGAAGCCGACCAGGATACTCTACATTCATGCGTTCCCAAATTCGGTTGAGGCGTCGAAGGGACCCAAGCTTGGCCATGCTCAAATAATACTCTTTATCATTGTATGGATCACCGGTCGATTGGCTCGCTTCTCCATCTCCTTCACAAATTCGAGAATCTGAATCATAGCCCGGCGGCACAGACAGTTGACCGAGAAGGCCCTCGGTACCCTTTATAGTACGAAAAACCGTCAAACTTCATGCTTGTGCAAAGTGGCCCTTTGGCCATGAGAAAGCATTTCCTCAATCGAGATCCGGTGAGTGCGCCTTTGGTGTCTGCCGATAGGATTCGACAGCGGCATCATCAAGCGGCCTCATAGCCATCTCGGGAGCCGAAAGCGAGTCCTTCCATCGAGTCATGACCAAAACTAGAGGATGAGCTTTCGGTCGGCCTTCTTCCTTAGCAAGTGCTACTTCGGCATCACTTTGCGGACACGGTAGTAAAACCGGTGTTTTTTCCAATCTTGCCACTTGTTCTTAAAAGTTGGTACTATGCAAAGCGGTGTTACCCCGCGCGGGGACAAAGTTATACGATCCCACTTCTAACCGAAGGTCTTTGGTTCCGGCATCATCGGTCCCATATTTGGAGTACAATTGAGTTTCATAGTGCCGAGCAAACACCGGAACACTTAGCTCACTACCCATCATTTTCTGAGCCATAGCATAGCAACTCAGACGCACTATCGCATTCGGCGTTAGATGATGAAGTTGCAGGTTGAAGGCATCCAAAACTTCAGCTACAAAACCTTCAACAGGGAAGTGTAGCCCGGCCCAGAAATAGTCCCTGAATACGAGAGCTTCATAAGGTTCGGGTTTCGGGTATTCTTCGGTCCCGGGAGATCGGCTTCGGCTACACTCATAGGGGGTCAAAAAGCCATCACGTTGATATTGATTTAGCATCCGCACGCTGGATTTCGACCAATCAAGGCGGCATGTCCAGCCCGGTGTGCCTTGGTCCTCGGGGTGGCCTCGGTGGTCGGCGGGGGCGGTCGGCTACCTCTTCGGCCACGAGGAGCCGAACTACTCTCGTCCTGGCCCCGAGCAGCACGAGCCTCTTTCTCACCTTCTGACGAATCAAAGCATTCAACATATTCATCCTGGTCCTCATCCTCTTCGTCAGTTTCTGTTTCATCAGATTCGGGCGCGGTCGGGCGGCATAGCTCACGAGAGGCATTGGCCTTTTTCCGGTGGAATGTTACGCCCCTTGCTTTCACTAGAACTCGACCCGGAAGTAGATTCGAAGCCGTGACCGATTCATCACCCGTTTCGGCTCGGAAGCCGAAGTATCGGCACTAGTCGGGACCCGCGACATGGTTAGCGATACACAATGAAAAAACCCCGTGACTATAAAAGGAAGAAAACGGGAGATTAAAAATAATGCAGCAAAGTCAAGTATACCAAGTTGGAAATTGAGAACGCTTCGGCAAAGCTGCCCACGGATGAAAAACTAAACGCAGTAGATCATCACCTTGGAGGAAACCGAAGGGAAGACTTGGCGGAGAGAATGAAGCCAACCGGTGGACTAGGAAGCCGAAATTGTGTTTCGGTCGAATGCACCGAATACGTCGGTTGCAACACGCCGAAACAACGCCGAATCGGCCCGGCGAGGCACGAATCGGCAAACCGAAGCTGAAGCTTGGAAAACCGAATTGGCAAAGGGGGCTCAGCGGTGCTCGCGGCGGAAAGTGACCGCTGGCGGTCGGGGGGGCCTTTTATAGGCACCCGCCGCGGCCGTTCAGCGGTTAAGCCAACCGCCTCGGTCGCGTATCCGAGGCAAATTAACGGTAAAAAATCGTCCTCTCCGCGGGACGGCGCTTGAGTACCCGGTTATCATCGCGAGTCGGCGGCGGCCGTGAAAACAAGTCAATTCGGTCACCGGCGAGAGGCTCTTGTTGGGTGACAACCGGGACACAGGCACCCCGTCCCGCCGAAACGACGGAGGATCGATTCGGTTGACCAAGCCGAATCGGCCCTCTTGATGATTCGGTCGATTGTCTAACCCGGTGAAGGCAAATGGATGTTTGGTTGGTCAACCGAAGCGGAGAAACGGTGATTCGGTTGTTTAAGGCATTCGCCGGATTGCGACGGTTTGGCCGCTCGGGGCAAAGGTGCCGAAGAGCCGCCGCATGGGGTCTTCGGTTACCTTTGCCGAATCACCCCAGTGGCCAAAGACAATTTTTCTGTGCGGGGACGTTTAGCCACTGCTCCTATGAAGATTGCCCGTTGCCTGGTGGGCTGGTGTTGTCGGCCATTCGGCCCGGCAACGCGGAAGCACCCGGGAAAGGCTGTTACACCCTCGCTACCAACCAGCATGAGAGCTCGGGAGAAGCGGCCTAGGGGCATTTGGTCATGTAAAGCCTACGGGCTCCTATAAATATTGCCCCGATGGGAATGTACAAGAGATCGAGAATACAATGGAATGCATTGAGCTTGTGTTATTCATTTTGTGTTCTGTGTGTTATTTCGTAGTTAGATTCATCGTCTCTCGTGGAGTATATTTGGGTTTACCACCGGAGGGGTTCGAGGTTTTGCCTTAGAACAACACCACCATAGAGTTTTCCATCACCGAGAGCTGAAGGGCCCTTAACCATGGCTCCACGGCGGTAAAGCGCCACATTTGCACACACGACCATCTTTGCCGCATGGTCGGTTCAACGCGTCCTATGGCTCCGGCGAGTCAAGCAAGCCCGCACGCCATGGTTAAGGCATTTTGACACCTCGGCCTCTCTACCATAGCGTTTGTCATCGCTCGAGCACTGAACGGCCCTTAACCTCGGCTCCACGGCTCAGGCGCCATATTTGCACACACGACTTTGCTGCCGCACGGCCGGTTCCTATGCGTCCTACGGCTCCTCGCACCAAGTCAAGCACGCCCATGCACCATGGTTAAGGCATTTTAACACCTTTGGCCTCTCCACCACAGCGTTTATTGCCGCCCGAGAACCCGAATGGCCCTTAACCATGGCTCCACAGCTCTAGAACTGCCATATTTGCACACACGACTATGCTACCGCACAGCCAGTTCCTGCATGTCCTATAGCTCTCGACACTAGGTCAAGCACGACCGTATGCCATGGTTAAGGCGTTTTGACGCCTCTGGCCTCACCACCACAATATTTGTCATCACCCGAGAGCCCGAACGGCCCTTAACTATAGCTCCACGACTCCAGAACATCCATAATTGCACACACGACTGTGCATCCTACGGCTCTCGGCACCGGGTCAAGCACGCCCGTACGCCATGGTTAAGCCATTTTGATGCCTCTCACCTCTCCACCATAGAGTTTTTCATCACCCAAGAGCCTTAAGGGCCCTTAACCATGGCTCACGGCTCCCAAAGCGCCATATTTGCACACACGACCATCTTTGCCGCACGGTCGGTTCCAACGCATCCTATGGCTCTCGGCGAGTCAAGCATGCCCGTACGCCATGGTTAAGGCATTTTGACACCTCTGGCCTCTCTACCATAGCGTTTGCCATCGCTCGAGCACGAACGGCCCTTAACCTTGGCTCCACGGCTCGGAACGCCATATTTGCACACACGACCATGCTTTGCCGCACGGTCGGTTCCAACGCATCCTATGGCTCCTCGCACCAAGTCAAGCATGCCCATGCGCCATGGTTAAGGCATTTTGACACCTCTAGCCTCTCCACCACAGCGTTTGTTGCCGCCTGAGAACCCGAATGGCCCTTAACCATGGCTCCACGGCTCTAGAAGCTGCCATATTTGCACACACGAATATGCTACCGCACGGCCGGTTCGTGCGTGTCCTACGGCTGCTCTTGACACTAGGTCAAGCATGACCGTATGCCATGGTTAAGGTGTTTTGACACCTCGGCCTCACCACCACAATGTTTGTCATCACCGAGAGAGCCCGAACGGCCCTTAACTATAGCTCACGACTCGAACATCCATAATTGCACACACCTTGTCTTTGCCGCACGGCCGGATCTGTGCATCCTATGGCTCTCGGCACCGGGTCAAGCACGCCCGTACGCCATGGTTAAGCCATTTTGATGCCTCTCACCTCTCCACCATAGAGTTTTCCATCACCCGAGAGCTGAAGGGCCCTTAACCATGCCTCCACGGCTCCAAAGCTGCCATATTTGCACACTCGACCATGCTGCCCGCGGTCGGTTCCAACGCATCCTATGGCTCTCGGCGAGTCAAGCATGCCCGTACGCCATGGTTAAGGCATTTTGACACCTCGGCCTCTCTACCATAGCGTTTGCCATCGCTCGAGAGCCTGAACGGCCCTTAACCTTGGCTCCACGGCTCCAGAACTGCCATATTTGCACACACACCATCTTTCCCCGCACGGTCGGTTCCTACGCATCCTATGGCTCCTCGCACCAAGTCAAGCATGCCCATGCACCATGGTTAAGGCGTTTTGACACCTTTAGCCTCTCCACCACAGCGTTTGTTGCCGCCCTGAGAACTGAATGGCCCTTAACCATGGCTCCACCGCTCTAGAAGCTGCCATATTTGCACACACGACTATGCTACCGCCGGCCGGTTCCTACGTGTCCTATAGCTCTCGACACTAGGTCAAGCATGACCGTATGCCATGGTTAAGGCATTTTGACACCTACGGCTCCACCACCACAATGTTTGTCATCACCCGAGAGCCCGAACGGCCCTTAACTATAGCTCCACGACTCGAACATCCATAATTGCACACATTGTCTTTGGCGCACGGTCGGATCTGTGCATCCTACGGCTCTTGGCACCGGTTCAAGCACACCCGTACGCCATGGTTAAGCCATTTTGATGCCTCTCACCTCTCCACCATAGAGTTTTCCATCACCGAGAGCACTGAAGGGCCCTTAACCATGGCTCCACGGCTCCAAAGCTGCCACATTTGCACACACGACCATCTTTGCCGCATGGTCGGTTCAACGCATCCTATGGCTCCGGCGAGTCAAGCATGCCCGTACGCCATGGTTAAGGCATTTTGACACCTCTGGCCTCTCTACCATAGCGTTTGCCGTCGCTCGAGAGCACGACGGCCCTTAACCTCGGCTCCACGGCTCGAGCGCCATATTTGCACACACGACTTTGCTGCCGCACGGCCGGTTCCTACGCGTCCTACGGCTCCTCGCACCAAGTCAAGCACGCCCATGCACCATGGTTAAGGCGTTTTGACACCTTTGGCCTCTCCACCACAGCGTTTATTACCGCCCGAGAACCTGAATGGCCCTTAACCATGGCTCCACGGCTCTAGAACTGCCATATTTGCACACACGACTATGCTGCCGCACGGCCGGTTCCTGCGTGTCCTATAGCTCTCGACACTAGGTCAAGCACGACCGTATGCCATGGTTAAGGCATTTTGACACCTCGGCCTCACCACCACAATGTTTGTCATCACCCGAGAGCCCGAACGGCCCTTAACTATAGCTCCACGACTCAGAACATCCATAATTGCACACACGGCTTGTCTTTGCGCACGGTCGGATCTGTGCATCCTACGGCTCTCGGCACCGGGTCAAGCACGCCGTACGCCATGGTTAAGCCATTTTGATGCCTCTCACCTCTCCACCATAGAGTTTTCCATCACCCGAGAGCTGAAGGGCCCTTAACCATGCCTCCACGGCTCCAAAGCTGCCATATTTGCACACTCGACCATCTTTGCCGCACGGTCGGTTCCAACGCATTTTATGGCTCCGGCTCGAGTCAAGCATGCCCGTACGCCATGGTTAAGGCATTTTGACACCTCGGCCTCTCTACCATAGCGTTTGCCATCACTCGAGAGCACGAACGGCCCTTAACCTCGGCTCCACGGCTCGAAGCGCCATATTTGCACACACGACTTTCTTTGCCGCACGGCCCGGTTCCTGCGCATCCTACGGCTCCTCGCACCAAGTCAAGCACGCCCATGCACTATGGTTAAGGCATTTTGACACCTTTGGCCTCTCCACCACAGCATTTGTTGCCGCCCAAGAACCCGAATGGCCCTTAACCATGGCTCCACCGCTCTAGAATTGCCATATTTGCACACACGACTATGCTACCGCCGGCCGGTTCCTACGTGTCCGGCTCTCGACACTAGGTCAAGCACGACCGTATGCCATGGTTAAGGCATTTTGACACCTCGGCCCCACCACCACAATGTTTGTCATCACCGAGAGCCCGAACGGCCCTTAACTATAGCTCCACGACTCGAACATCCATAATTGCACACACGGTTGTCTTTGCAGCGCACGGCCGGATCTGTGCATCCTACGGCTCTCGGCACCGGTTCAAGCACACCGTACGCCATGGTTAAGCCATTTTGATGCCTCTCACCTCTCCACCATAGAGTTTTCCATCACCGAGAGCACGAAGGGCCCTTAACCATGGCTCCACGGCTCCAAAACGCCACATTTGCACACACGACCATCTTTGCCACATGGTCGGTTCCAACGCGTCCTATGGCTCCCGGCGAGTCAAGCAAGCCCGTACGCCATGGTTAAGGCATTTTGACACCTCGGCCTCTCTACCATAGCGTTTGTCATCGCTCGAGAGCACGAACGGCCCTTAACCTCGGCTCCACGGCTCCGAAGCGCCATATTTGCACACACGACTTTCTTTGCCGCACGGCCGGTTCCTACGCGTCCTACGGCTCCTCGCACCAAGTCAAGCACGCCCATGCACCATGGTTAAGGCATTTTAACACCTTTGGCCTCTCCACCACAGCGTTTATTACCGCCCCGAGAACCCGAATGGCCCTTAACCATGGCTCCACGGCTCTAGAGCTGCCATATTTGCACACACGACTATGCTACCGCACGGCCCGGTTCTGCATGTCCTATAGCTCTCGACACTAGGTCAAGCATGACCGTATGCCATGGTTAAGGCGTTTTGATGCCTCCGGCCTCACCACCACAATATTTGTCATCACCCGAGAGCCGAACGGCCCTTAACTATAGCTCCACGACTCTAGAACATCCATAATTGCACACACCTTGTCTTTGCCGCACGGCGGATCTGTGCATCCTACAGCTCTCGGCACCGGGTCAAGCATGACCGTACGCCATGGTTAAGCCATTTTGATGCCTCTCACCTCTCCACCATAGAGTTTGTCATCACCCGAGAGCCTGAAGGGCCCTTAACCATAGCTCCACGGCTCCAAAACTGCCATATTTGCACACACGACCATGCTGCCGCACGGTCGGTTCAACGCATCCTATGGCTCTCGGCTCTGAGTCAAGCATGCCCGTACGCCATGGTTAAGGCATTTTGACACCTCTGGCCTCTCTACCATAGCGTTTGCCATCGCTCGAGAGCACGAACGGCCCTTAACCTTGGCTCCACGGCTCCCGAAGCTGCCATATTTGCACACACGACTTTGCTGCCGCACGGTCGGTTCCAACGCATCCTATGGCTCCTCGCACCAAGTCAAGCATGCCCGTACGCCATGGTTAAGGCATTTTGACACCTCTGGCCTCTCCACCACAGCGTTTGTTGCCGCTGAGAACTGAATGGCCCTTAACCATGGCTCCACGGCTCTAGAAGCGCCATATTTGCACACACGAATATGCTACCGCACGGCCGGTTCGTGCGTGTCCTACGGCTCTTGACACTAGGTCAAGCATGACCGTATGCCATGGTTAAGGTGTTTTGATGCCTCGGCCTCACCACCACAATGTTTGTCATCACCGAGAGCCGAACGGCCCTTAACTATAGCTCACGACTCAGAACATCCATAATTGCACACACATTTGTGGTGCCGCACGGTCGGATCTGTGCATCCTATGGCTCTCGGCACCGGGTCAAGCACGCCCGTACGCCATGGTTAAGCCATTTTGATGCCTCTCACCTCTCCACCATAGAGTTTTCCATCACCGAGAGCACGAAGGGCCCTTAACCATGCCTCCACGGCTCCAAAACTGCCATATTTGCACACTCGACCATTGCCGCACGGTCGGTTCCAACGCATTTTATGGCTCCGGCTCGAGTCAAGCATGCATGCCCGTACGCCATGGTTAAGGCATTTTGACACCTCTGGCCTCTCTACCATAGCGTTTGCCATCACTCGAGAGCACGAACGGCACTTAACCTCGGCTCCACGGCTCCCGAAGCTGCCATATTTGCACACACGACTTTCTTTGCCGCACGGCCCCCGGTTCCTGCGCATCCTACGGCTCCTCGCACCAAGTCAAGCACGCCCATGCACTATGGTTAAGGCATTTTGACACCTTTGGCCTCTCGACCACGGCATTTGTTGCCGCCCAAGAACCCGAATGGCCCTTAACCATGGCTCCACCGCTCTAGAATTGCCATATTTGCACACACGACTATGCTACCGCACGCCCGGTTCCTGCGTGTCCTATAGCTCTCGACACTAGGTCAAGCACGACCGTATGCCATGGTTAAGGCATTTTGACACCTCGGCCCCACCACCACAATGTTTGTCATCACCCGAGAGCCCGAACGGCCCTTAACTATAGCTCCACGACTCCGAACATCCATAATTGCACACACGGCTGTCTTTGGCGCACGGCCGGATCTGTGCATCCTACGGCTCTCGGCACCGGTTCAAGCACACCCGTACGCCATGGTTAAGCCATTTTGATGCCTCTACCTCTCCACCATAGAGTTTTCCATCACCCGAGAGCCTGAAGGGCCCTTAACCATGGCTCCACGGCTCCAAAGCTGCCATATTTGCACACACGACCATCTTTGCCGCATGGTCGGTTCCAACGCATCCTATGGCTCCGGCACTTGAGTCAAGCATGCCCGTACGCCATGGTTAAGGCATTTTGACACCTCGGCCTCTCTACCATAGCGTTTGCCATCGCTCGAGAGCACGAATGGCCCTTAACCTCGGCTCCACGGCTCCGAAGCGCCATATTTGCACACACGACTTTTTTGCCGCACGGTCGGTTCCTACGCGTCCTACGGCTCCTCGCACCAAGTCAAGCACGCCCATGCACCATGGTTAAGGCATTTTAACACCTTTGGCCTCTCCACCACAGCGTTTGTTGCCGCCGAGAACCCGAATGGCCCTTAACCATGGCTCCACGGCTCTAGAACTACCATATTTGCACACACGACTATGCTACCGCACGGCCCGGTTCCTGCGTGTCCTATAGCTCTCGACACTAGGTCAAGCATGACCGTATGCCATGGTTAAGGCGTTTTGATGCCTCCGGCCTCACCACCACAATGTTTGTCATCACCCGAGAGCCCGAACGGCCCTTAACTATAGCTCCACGACTCGAGAACATCCATAATTGCACACACGGCAATTGTCTTTGCCGCACGGCCGGATCCTGTGCATCCTACGGCTCTCGGCACCGGGTCAAGCACGCCCGTACGCCATGGTTAAGCCATTTTGATGCCTCTCACCTCTCCACCATAGAGTTTTCATCACCGAGAGCACGAAGGGCCCTTAACCATGCCTCCACGGCTCCAAAACTGCCATATTTGCACACACGACCATCTTTGCCGCACGGTCGGTTCAACGCATCCTATGGCTCCTCGGCTTGAGTCAAGCATGCCCGTACGCCATGGTTAAGGCATTTTGACACCTCGGCCTCTCTACCATAGCGTTTGCCATCGCTCGAGAGCTGAACGGCCCTTAACCTCGGCTCCACGGCTCCCGAAGCGCCATATTTGCACACACGACCATCTAACCTTGCCGCACGGCCGGTTCCTGCGCATCCTACGGCTCCTCGCACCAAGTCAAGCACGCCCATGCACCATGGTTAAGGCATTTTGACACCTCTAGCCTCTCCACCACAGCGTTTGTTGCCGCCCGAGAACCCGAATGGCCCTTAACCATGGCTCCACCGCTCTAGAAGCTGCCATATTTGCACACACGACTATGCTACCGCCGGCCCGGTTCCTACGTGTCCTACGGCTCTCGACACTAGGTCAAGCACGACCGTATGCCATGGTTAAGGCGTTTTGATGCCTCTGGCCTCACCACCACAATGTTTGTCATCACCGAGAGCCCGAACGGCCCTTAACTATAGCTCCACGACTCAGAACATCCATAATTGCACACACGGTCTGTGCTTAGCGCACGGCCGGATCTGTGCATCCTACGGCTCTCGGCACCGGTTCAAGCACACCCGTACGCCATGGTTAAGCCATTTTGATGCCTCTCACCTCTCCACCATAGAGTTTTCCATCACCGAGAGCACGAAGGGCCCTTAACCATGGCTCCACGGCTCCAAAGCGCCACATTTGCACACACGACCATCTTTGCCGCATGGTCGGTTCCAACGTCCTATGGCTCCGGCACTGAGTCAAGCATGCCCGTACGCCATGGTTAAGGCATTTTGACACCTCGGCCTCTCTACCATAGCGTTTGCCGTCGCTCGAGAGCACGAACGGCCCTTAACCTCGGCTCCACGGCTCCGAAGCGCCATATTTGCACACACACTTTTCTTGCCGCACGGCGGTTCCGCGTCCTACGGCTCCTCGCACCAAGTCAAGCACGCCCATGCACCATGGTTAAGGCATTTTAACACCTTTGGCCTCTCCACCACGGCGTTTGTTGCCGCCCGAGAACCCGAATGGCCCTTAACCATGGCTCCACGGCTCTAGAAGCGCCATATTTGCACACACGACTATGCTACCGCACGGCCGGTTCTGCATGTCCTATAGCTCTCGACACTAGGTCAAGCACGACCGTATGCCATGGTTAAGGCGTTTTGATGCCTCGGCCTCACCACCACAATATTTGTCATCACCCGAGAGCCCGAACGGCCCTTAACTATAGCTCCACGACTCGAACATCCATAATTGCACACACATTTGTCTTTGCCCCGCACGGCCGGATCTGTGCATCCTACGGCTCTCGGCACCGGGTCAAGCACGCCCGTACGCCATGGTTAAGCCATTTTGATGCCTCTCACCTCTCCACCATAGAGTTTTCATCACCCGAGAGCTGAAGGGCCCTTAACCATGCTCACGGCTCCAAAAGCGCCATATTTGCACACACGACCATCTTTGCCGCACGGTCGGTTCAACGCATCCTATGGCTCTCGGCTGAGTCAAGCATGCCCGTACGCCATGGTTAAGGCATTTTGACACCTCGGCCTCTCTACCATAGCGTTTGCCATCGCTCGAGAGCACGAACGGCCCTTAACCTTGGCTCCACGGCTCCGAAGCTGCCATATTTGCACACACGACCATCTTTGCCGCACGGTCGGTTCAACGCATCCTATGGCTCCTCGCACCAAGTCAAGCATGCCCGTACGCCATGGTTAAGGCATTTTGACACCTCTAGCCTCTCCACCACAGTGTTTGTTGCCGCCCTGAGAACCGAATGGCCCTTAACCATGGCTCCACGGCTCTAGAAGCGCCATATTTGCACACACGAATATGCTACCGCACGGCCCGGTTCGTGCGTGTCCTACAGCTCTTGACACTAGGTCAAGCATGACCGTATGCCATGGTTAAGGCATTTTGATGCCTCTGGCCTCACCACCACAATGTTTGTCATCACCCGAGAGCCGAACGGCCCTTAACTATAGCTCCACGACTCGAACATCCATAATTGCACACACGGTTGTCTTTGCCGCGCGGTCGGATCTGTGCATCCTATGGCTCTCGGCACCGGGTCAAGCACCCGTACGCCATGGTTAAGCCATTTTGATGCCTCTCACCTCTCCACCATAGAGTTTTCATCACACGAGAGCACGAAGGGCCCTTAACCATGGCTCCACGGCTCCAAAAGCGCCATATTTGCACACTCGACCATGCTGCCGCATGGTCGGTTCCAACGCATTTTATGGCTCCGGCTACGAGTCAAGCATGCCCGTACGCCATGGTTAAGGCATTTTGACACCTCTCGGCCTCTCTACCATAGCGTTTGCCGTCGCTCGAGAGCACGAACGGCCCTTAACCTCGGCTCCACGGCTCGAGCGCCATATTTGCACACACGACTTTCTTTGCCGCACGGCCGGTTCCTATGCGTCCTACGGCTCCTCGCACCAAGTCAAGCACGCCCATGCACCATGGTTAAGGCGTTTTAACACCTTTGGCCTCTCCACCACAGCGTTTATTACCGCCCGAGAACCCGAATGGCCCTTAACCATGGCTCCACAGCTCTAGAACTGCCATATTTGCACACACGACTATGCTACCGCACAGCCAGTTCCTGCATGTCCTATAGCTCTCGACACTAGGTCAAGCATGACCGTATGCCATGGTTAAGGCGTTTTGACGCCTCTGGCCTCACCACCACAATATTTGTCATCACCCGAGAGCCCGAACGGCCCTTAACTATAGCTCCACGACTCGAACATCCATAATTGCACACACGGCTTGTGTCTGCCGCCGCACGGCCGGATCTGTGCATCCTACGGCTCTCGGCACCGGGTCAAGCACACGCCCGTACGCCATGGTTAAGCCATTTTGATGCCTCTCACCTCTCCACCATAGAGTTTTCATCACCGAGAGCCGAAGGGCCCTTAACCATGGCTCCACGGCTGCCAAAGCGCCATATTTGCACACACGACCATCATTTGCCGCACGGTCGGTTCCAACGCATCCTATGGCTCTCGGCGAGTCAAGCATGCCCGTACGCCATGGTTAAGGCATTTTGACACCTCGGCCTCTCTACCATAGCGTTTGCCATCGCTCGAGAGCACGAACGGCCCTTAACCTTGGCTCCACGGCTCGGAAGCGCCATATTTGCACACACGACCATCTTTGCCGCATGGTCGGTTCCAACGCATCCTATGGCTCCTCGCACCAAGTCAAGCATGCCCGTACGCCATGGTTAAGGCATTTTGACACCTCTAGCCTCTCCACCACAGCGTTTGTTGCCTCCACGAGAACCGAATGGCCCTTAACCATGGCTCCACGGCTCTAGAAGCGCCATATTTGCACACACGAATATGCTACCGCACGGCCCGGTTCGTGCGTGTCCTACGAGCTCTTGACACTAGGTCAAGCATGACCGTATGCCATGGTTAAGGCGTTTTGATGCCTCGGCCTCACCACCACAATGTTTGTCATCACCGAGAGCCTGAACGGCCCTTAACTATAGCTCCACGACTCCAGAACATCCATAATTGCACACACCTTTGTCTTTGCCGCACGGTCGGATCTGTGCATCCTATGGCTCTCGGCACCGGGTCAAGCACGCACGTACGCCATGGTTAAGCCATTTTGATGCCTCTCACCTCTCCACCATAGAGTTTTCCATCACCGAGAGCACGAAGGGCCCTTAACCATGCCTCCACGGCTCCAAAGCGCCATATTTGCACACTCGACCATCTTTGCCGCACGGTCGGTTCCAACGCATTTTATGGCTCCGGCTCGAGTCAAGCATGCACATACGCCATGGTTAAGGCATTTTGACACCTCTGGCCTCTCTACCATAGCGTTTGCCGTCACTCGAGAGCACGAACGGCACTTAACCTCGGCTCCACGGCTCCGAGCGCCATATTTGCACACACGACTTTCTTTGCCGCACGGTCGGTTCTGCGCATCCTACGGCTCCTCGCACCAAGTCAAGCACGCCCATGCACTATGGTTAAGGCATTTTGACACCGCTGGCCTCTCGACCACAGCATTTGTTGCCGCCCAAGAACCCGAATGGCCCTTAACCATGGCTCCACCGCTCTAGAAGCGCCATATTTGCACACACGACTATGCTACCGCACGGCCCGGTTCCTACGTGTCCTACGGCTCTCGACACTAGGTCAAGCACGACCGTATGCCATGGTTAAGGCGTTTTGACACCTCTGGCCCCACCACCACAATGTTTGTCATCACCGAGAGCCCGAACGGCCCTTAACTATAGCTCCACGACTCGAACATCCATAATTGCACACACGGCTTGTCTTTGGCGCACGGCCGGATCTGTGCATCCTACGGCTCTCGGCACCGGTTCAAGCACACCCGTACGCCATGGTTAAGCCATTTTGATGCCTCTCACCTCTCCACCATAGAGTTTTCCATCACCGAGAGCACGAAGGGCCCTTAACCATGGCTCCACGGCGGTAAAGCTGCCACATTTGCACACACGACCATCTTTGCCGCATGGTCGGTTCAACGCGTCCTATGGCTCCGGCTTGAGTCAAGCAAGCCCGTACGCCATGGTTAAGGCATTTTGACACCTCTGGCCTCTCTACCATAGCGTTTGTCGTCGCTCGAGAGCACGAACGGCCCTTAACCTCGGCTCCACGGCTCGAAGCGCCATATTTGCACACACGACTTTCTTTGCCGCACGGCGGTTCCTATGCGTCCTACGGCTCCTCGCACCAAGTCAAGCACGCCCATGCACCATGGTTAAGGCGTTTTAACACCTTTGGCCTCTCCACCACGGCGTTTATTACCGCCCGAGAACCCGAATGGCCCTTAACCATGGCTCCACGGCTCTAGAAGCGCCATATTTGCACACACGACTATGCTACCGCACGGCCCGGTTCCTGCATGTCCTATAGCTCTCGACACTAGGTCAAGCATGACCGTATGCCATGGTTAAGGCATTTTGACGCCTCTGGCCTCACCACCACAATATTTGTCATCACCTGAGAGCCCGAACGGCCCTTAACTATAGCTCCACGACTCCAGAACATCCATAATTGCACACACGGCTTGTCTTTGCCGCACGGCCCGGATCCTGTGCATCCTACGGCTCTCGGCACCGGGTCAAGCACGCCCGTACGCCATGGTTAAGCCATTTTGATGCCTCTCACCTCTCCACCATAGAGTTTTCATCACCGAGAGCACTGAAGGGCCCTTAACCACGGCTCACGGCTCCAAAGCTGCCATATTTGCACACACGACCATCTTTGCCCGCACGGTCGGTTCCAACGCATCCTATGGCTCTCGGCGAGTCAAGCATGCCCGTACGCCATGGTTAAGGCATTTTGACACCTCGGCCTCTCTACCATAGCGTTTGCCATCGCTCGAGAGCACGAACGGCCCTTAACCTTGGCTCCACGGCTCCGAAGCGCCATATTTGCACACACGACCATCTTTGCCGCACGGTCGGTTCAACGCATCCTATGGCTCCGGCACTTTGAGTCAAGCATGCCCGTACGCCATGGTTAAGGCATTTTGACACCTCTAGCCTCTCCACCACAGCGTTTGTTGCCTGAGAACACGAATGGCCCTTAACCATGGCTCCACGGCTCTAGAAGCTGCCATATTTGCACACACGAATATGCTACCGCACGGCCGGTTCGTGCGTGTCCTACGGCTCTTGACACTAGGTCAAGCATGACCGTATGCCATGGTTAAGGCGTTTTGATGCCTCGGCCTCACCACCACAATGTTTGTCATCACCGAGAGCACGAACGGCCCTTAACTATAGCTCCACGACTCGAACATCCATAATTGCACACACGGCTTGTCTTTGCCGCACGGTCGGATCTGTGCATCCTATGGCTCTCGGCACCGGGTCAAGCACGCACGTACGCCATGGTTAAGCCATTTTGATGCCTCTCACCTCTCCACCATAGAGTTTTCCATCACTGAGAGCACGAAGGGCCCTTAACCATGCCTCCACGGCTCCAAAAGCGCCATATTTGCACACTCGACCATCTTTGCCGCACGGTCGGTTCCAACGCATTTTATGGCTCCGGCTCGAGTCAAGCATGCACGTACGCCATGGTTAAGGCATTTTGACACCTCGGCCTCTCTACCATAGCGTTTGCCGTCACTCGAGAGCACGAACGGCACTTAACCTCGGCTCCACGGCTCCGAGCGCCATATTTGCACACACGACTTTTTCTTTGCCCGCACGGCGGTTCCTGCGCATCCTACGGCTCCTCGCACCAAGTCAAGCACGCCCATGCACTATGGTTAAGGCATTTTGACACGCTGGCCTCTCGACCACAGCATTTGTTGCCGCCCAAGAACCCGAATGGCCCTTAACCATGGCTCCACCGCTCTAGAAGCGCCATATTTGCACACACGACTATGCTACCGCACGGCCCGGTTCCTACGTGTCCTACGGCTCTCGACACTAGGTCAAGCACGACCGTATGCCATGGTTAAGGCGTTTTGACACCTCGGCCCCACCACCACAATGTTTGTCATCACCCGAGAGCCCGAACGGCCCTTAACTATAGCTCCACGACTCGAACATCCATAATTGCACACACGGCTTGTCTTTGCGCACGGCCGGATCTGTGCATCCTACGGCTCTCGGCACCGGTTCAAGCACACCCGTACGCCATGGTTAAGCCATTTTGATGCCTCTCACCTCTCCACCATAGAGTTTTCCATCACCGAGAGCACGAAGGGCCCTTAACCATGGCTCCACGGCGGTAAAAGCTGCCACATTTGCACACACGACCATCTTTGCCGCATGGTCGGTTCCAACGCGTCCTATGGCTCCGGCCTTTGAGTCAAGCAAGCCCGTACGCCATGGTTAAGGCATTTTGACACCTCTGGCCTCTCTACCATAGCGTTTGTCATCGCTCGAGAGCTGAACGGCCCTTAACCTCGGCTCCACGGCTCCGGAAGCGCCATATTTGCACACACGACTTTCTTTGCCGCACGGCCGGTTCCTATGCGTCCTACGGCTCCTCGCACCAAGTCAAGCACGCCCATGCACCATGGTTAAGGCATTTTAACACCTTTGGCCTCTCCACCACAGCGTTTATTACCGCCCGAGAACCCGAATGGCCCTTAACCATGGCTCCACGGCTCTAGAAGCTGCCATATTTGCACACACGACTATGCTACCGCACGGCCCGGTTCCTGCATGTCCTATAGCTCTCGACACTAGGTCAAGCATGACCGTATGCCATGGTTAAGGCGTTTTGACGCCTCTGGCCTCACCACCACAATATTTGTCATCACCGAGAGCCCGAACGGCCCTTAACTATAGCTCCACGACTCGAACATCCATAATTGCACACACGACTGTGTCTTTGCCGCACGGCCGGATCCTGTGCATCCTACGGCTCTCGGCACCGGGTCAAGCACGCCCGTACGCCATGGTTAAGCCATTTTGATGCCTCTCACCTCTCCACCATAGAGTTTTTCATCACCGAGAGCACGAAGGGCCCTTAACCCAGCTCCACGGCTGCAAAGCGCCATATTTGCACACACGACCATCTTTGCCGCACGGTCGGTTCCAACGCATCCTATGGCTCTCGGCTTGAGTCAAGCATGCCCGTACGCCATGGTTAAGGCATTTTGACACCTCGGCCTCTCTACCATAGCGTTTGCCATCGCTCGAGAGCACGAACGGCCCTTAACCTTGGCTCCACGGCTCGGAAGCGCCATATTTGCACACACGACCATCTTTGCCGCACGGTCGGTTCAACGCATCCTATGGCTCCGGCACCGAGTCAAGCATGCCCGTACGCCATGGTTAAGGCATTTTGACACCTCTAGCCTCTCCACCACGGCGTTTGTTGCCGCTGAGAACACTGAATGGCCCTTAACCATGGCTCCACGGCTCTAGAAGCGCCATATTTGCACACACGAATATGCTACCGCACGGCCCGGTTCGTGCGTGTCCTACAGCTCTTGACACTAGGTCAAGCATGACCGTATGCCATGGTTAAGGCGTTTTGATGCCTCGGCCTCACCACCACAATGTTTGTCATCACCGAGAGCACGAACGGCCCTTAACTAGCTCCACGACTCGAACATCCATAATTGCACACACGGTTTGTCTTTGCCCGCACGGTCGGATCTGTGCATCCTATGGCTCTCGGCACCGGGTCAAGCACGCACATGTACGCCATGGTTAAGCCATTTTGATGCCTCTCACCTCTCCACCATAGAGTTTTCCATCACGAGAGCACGAAGGGCCCTTAACCATGCCTCCACGGCTCCAAAGCTGCCATATTTGCACACTCGACCATCTTTGCCGCACGGTCGGTTCCAACGCATTTTATGGCTCCGGCTCGAGTCAAGCATGCACGTACGCCATGGTTAAGGCATTTTGACACCTCGGCCTCTCTACCATAGCGTTTGCCGTCACTCGAGAGCACGAACGGCACTTAACCTCGGCTCCACGGCTCCGGAAGCGCCATATTTGCACACACGACTTTTTTTGCCCGCACGGCCGGTTCCTGCGCATCCTACGGCTCCTCGCACCAAGTCAAGCACGCCCATGCACTATGGTTAAGGCATTTTGACACCGCTGGCCTCTCGACCCACGGCATTTGTTGCCGCCCAAGAACCCGAATGGCCCTTAACCATGGCTCCACCGCTCTAGAAGCTGCCATATTTGCACACACGACTATGCTACCGCACGGCCCGGTTCCTACGTGTCCTACGGCTCTCGACACTAGGTCAAGCACGACCGTATGCCATGGTTAAGGCGTTTTGACACCTCTGGCCCCACCACCACAATGTTTGTCATCACCCGAGAGCCCGAACGGCCCTTAACTATAGCTCCACGACTCGAACATCCATAATTGCACACACGGCTGTGTCTTTGGCGCACGGCGGATCTGTGCATCCTACGGCTCTCGGCACCGGTTCAAGCACACCCGTACGCCATGGTTAAGCCATTTTGATGCCTCTCACCTCTCCACCATAGAGTTTTCCATCACCGAGAGCACGAAGGGCCCTTAACCATGGCTCCACGGCGGTAAAGCTGCCACATTTGCACACACGACCATCTTTGCCGCATGGTCGGTTCAACGCGTCCTATGGCTCCCGGCTTTGAGTCAAGCAAGCCCGTACGCCATGGTTAAGGCATTTTGACACCTCGGCCTCTCTACCATAGCGTTTGTCGTCGCTCGAGAGCACGAACGGCCCTTAACCTCGGCTCCACGGCTCCGAAGCGCCATATTTGCACACACGACTTTTCTTTGCCGCACGGCGGTTCCTATCGTCCTACGGCTCCTCGCACCAAGTCAAGCACGCCCATGCACCATGGTTAAGGCGTTTTAACACCTTTGGCCTCTCCACCACAGCGTTTATTACCGCCCGAGAACCCGAATGGCCCTTAACCATGGCTCCACGGCTCTAGAAGCGCCATATTTGCACACACGACTATGCTACCGCACGGCCCGGTTCCTGCATGTCCTATAGCTCTCGACACTAGGTCAAGCACGACCGTATGCCATGGTTAAGGCGTTTTGACGCCTCGGCCTCACCACCACAATATTTGTCATCACCGAGAGCCCGAACGGCCCTTAACTATAGCTCCACGACTCGAACATCCATAATTGCACACACGGCTTGTCTTTGCCGCACGGCCCGGATCCTGTGCATCCTACGGCTCTCGGCACCGGGTCAAGCACGCCGTACGCCATGGTTAAGCCATTTTGATGCCTCTCACCTCTCCACCATAGAGTTTTCATCACCGAGAGCACGAAGGGCCCTTAACCACGGCTCCACGGCTACCAAAACTGCCATATTTGCACACACGACCATCTTTGCCCGCACGGTCGGTTCCAACGCATCCTATGGCTCTCGGCTTTGAGTCAAGCATGCCCGTACGCCATGGTTAAGGCATTTTGACACCTCGGCCTCTCTACCATAGCGTTTGCCATCGCTCGAGAGCACGAACGGCCCTTAACCTTGGCTCCACGGCTCCGAGCGCCATATTTGCACACACGACCATCTTTGCCGCACGGTCGGTTCCAACGCATCCTATGGCTCTGGCACCAAGTCAAGCATGCCCGTACGCCATGGTTAAGGCATTTTGACACCTCTAGCCTCTCCACCACGGCGTTTGTTGCCGCTGAGAACTGAATGGCCCTTAACCATGGCTCCACGGCTCTAGAAGCTGCCATATTTGCACACACGAATATGCTACCGCACGGCCCGGTTCGTGCGTGTCCTACGGCTCTTGACACTAGGTCAAGCATGACCGTATGCCATGGTTAAGGCGTTTTGATGCCTCTGGCCTCACCACCACAATGTTTGTCATCACCCGAGAGCACGAACGGCCCTTAACTACAGCTCCACGACTCGAACATCCATAATTGCACACACGGTTGTCTTTGCCGCACGGTCGGATCTGTGCATCCTATGGCTCTCGGCACCGGGTCAAGCACGCACATACGCCATGGTTAAGCCATTTTGATGCCTCTCACCTCTCCACCATAGAGTTTTCCATCACGAGAGCGAAGGGCCCTTAACCATGCCTCCACGGCTCCAAAAGCGCCATATTTGCACACTCGACCATCTTTGCCGCACGGTCGGTTCCAACGCATTTTATGGCTCCGGCTACGAGTCAAGCATGCACATGTACGCCATGGTTAAGGCATTTTGACACCTCTGGCCTCTCTACCATAGCGTTTGCCGTCACTCGAGAGCACGAACGGCACTTAACCTCGGCTCCACGGCTCCGGAAGCGCCATATTTGCACACACGACTTTCTTTGCCGCACGGCGGCCGGTTCCTGCGCATCCTACGGCTCCTCGCACCAAGTCAAGCACGCCCATGCACTATGGTTAAGGCGTTTTGACACCGCTGGCCTCTCGACCACAGCATTTGTTGCCGCCCAAGAACCCGAATGGCCCTTAACCATGGCTCCACCGCTCTAGAACAGCCATATTTGCACACACGACTATGCTACCGCACGGCCGGTTCCTACGTGTCCTACGGCTCTCGGCACTAGGTCAAGCACGACCGTATGCCATGGTTAAGGCGTTTTGACACCTCGGCCCCACCACCACAATGTTTGTCATCACCCGAGAGCCCGAACGGCCCTTAACTATAGCTCCACGACTCGAACATCCATAATTGCACACACGGCTTGTCTTTGGCGCACGGCCGGATCTGTGCATCCTACGGCTCTCGGCACCGGTTCAAGCACACCCGTACGCCATGGTTAAGCCATTTTGATGCCTCTCACCTCTCCACCATAGAGTTTTCCATCACCGAGAGCACGAAGGGCCCTTAACCATGGCTCCACGGCGGTAAAGCTGCCACATTTGCACACACGACCATCTTTGCCGCATGGTCGGTTCAACGCGTCCTATGGCTCCGGCTTGAGTCAAGCAAGCCCGTACGCCATGGTTAAGGCATTTTGACACCTCTGGCCTCTCTACCATAGCGTTTGTCATCGCTCGAGAGCACGAACGGCCCTTAACCTCGGCTCCACGGCTCCCGAGCGCCATATTTGCACACACGACTTTCTTTGCCGCACGGCGGTTCCTATGCGTCCTACGGCTCCTCGCACCAAGTCAAGCACGCCCATGCACCATGGTTAAGGCGTTTTAACACCTTTGGCCTCTCCACCACGGCGTTTATTACCGCCGAGAACCCGAATGGCCCTTAACCATGGCTCCACGGCTCTAGAAGCGCCATATTTGCACACACGACTATGCTACCGCACGGCCCGGTTCCTGCATGTCCTATAGCTCTCGACACTAGGTCAAGCACGACCGTATGCCATGGTTAAGGCGTTTTGACGCCTCTGGCCTCACCACCACAATATTTGTCATCACCGAGAGCCCGAACGGCCCTTAACTATAGCTCCACGACTCGAACATCCATAATTGCACACACTTTGTCTTTGCCGCACGGCCCGGATCTGTGCATCCTACGGCTCTCGGCACCGGGTCAAGCACGCCCGTACGCCATGGTTAAGCCATTTTGATGCCTCTCACCTCTCCACCATAGAGTTTTTCATCACCGAGAGCACGAAGGGCCCTTAACCACGGCTCACGGCTCCAAAAGCGCCATATTTGCACACACGACCATCTTTGCCGCACGGTCGGTTCAACGCATCCTATGGCTCTCGGCTTGAGTCAAGCATGCCCGTACGCCATGGTTAAGGCATTTTGACACCTCGGCCTCTCTACCATAGCGTTTGCCATCGCTCGAGAGCACGAACGGCCCTTAACCTTGGCTCCACGGCTCCGGAAGCGCCATATTTGCACACACGACCATCTTTGCCGCCGCACGGTCGGTTCCAACGCATCCTATGGCTCCTGGCACTTGAGTCAAGCATGCCCGTACGCCATGGTTAAGGCATTTTGACACCTCTAGCCTCTCCACCACAGCGTTTGTTGCCGCTGAGAACTGAATGGCCCTTAACCATGGCTCCACGGCTCTAGAAGCGCCATATTTGCACACACGAATATGCTACCGCACGGCCGGTTCGTGCGTGTCCTACGGCTCTTGACACTAGGTCAAGCATGACCGTATGCCATGGTTAAGGCATTTTGATGCCTCTGGCCTCACCACCACAATGTTTGTCATCACCGAGAGCACGAACGGCCCTTAACTATAGCTCCACGACTCGAACATCCATAATTGCACACACGGTTGTCTTTGCCGCACGGTCGGATCTGTGCATCCTATGGCTCTCGGCACCGGGTCAAGCACGCTGTACGCCATGGTTAAGCCATTTTGATGCCTCTCACCTCTCCACCATAGAGTTTTCCATCACACGAGAGCACGAAGGGCCCTTAACCATGCCTCCACGGCTCCAAAGCGCCATATTTGCACACTCGACCATCTTTGCCGCACGGTCGGTTCCAACGCATTTTATGGCTCCGGCTACGAGTCAAGCATGCACTGTACGCCATGGTTAAGGCATTTTGACACCTCGGCCTCTCTACCATAGCGTTTGCCGTCACTCGAGAGCACGAACGGCACTTAACCTCGGCTCCACGGCTCCGAGCGCCATATTTGCACACACGACTTTTCTTTGCCGCACGGCGGTTCCTGCGCATCCTACGGCTCCTCGCACCAAGTCAAGCACGCCCATGCACTATGGTTAAGGCATTTTGACACCGCTGGCCTCTCGACCACAGCATTTGTTGCCGCCCAAGAACCCGAATGGCCCTTAACCATGGCTCCACCGCTCTAGAAGCGCCATATTTGCACACACGACTATGCTACCGCACGGCCCGGTTCCTACGTGTCCTACGGCTCTCGACACTAGGTCAAGCACGACCGTATGCCATGGTTAAGGCGTTTTGACACCTCTGGCCCCACCACCACAATGTTTGTCATCCCGAGAGCCCGAACGGCCCTTAACTATAGCTCCACGACTCGAACATCCATAATTGCACACACACGGTTGTCTTTGGCGCACGGCCGGATCTGTGCATCCTACGGCTCTCGGCACCGGTTCAAGCACACCCGTACGCCATGGTTAAGCCATTTTGATGCCTCTCACCTCTCCACCATAGAGTTTTCCATCACCCGAGAGCACGAAGGGCCCTTAACCATGGCTCCACGGCGGTAAAAGCTGCCACATTTGCACACACGACCATCTTTGCCGCATGGTCGGTTCCAACGCGTCCTATGGCTCCGGCGAGTCAAGCAAGCCCGTACGCCATGGTTAAGGCATTTTGACACCTCGGCCTCTCTACCATAGCGTTTGTCGTCGCTCGAGAGCACGAACGGCCCTTAACCTCGGCTCCACGGCTCCGAGCGCCATATTTGCACACACGACTTTCTTTGCCCGCACGGCCGGTTCCTATCGTCCTACGGCTCCTCGCACCAAGTCAAGCACGCCCATGCACCATGGTTAAGGCGTTTTAACACCTTTGGCCTCTCCACCACGGCGTTTATTACCCCGAGAACCCGAATGGCCCTTAACCATGGCTCCACGGCTCTAGAGCGCCATATTTGCACACACGACTATGCTACCGCACGGCCCGGTTCCTGCATGTCCTATAGCTCTCGACACTAGGTCAAGCACGACCGTATGCCATGGTTAAGGCGTTTTGACGCCTCTGGCCTCACCACCACAATATTTGTCATCACCCGAGAGCCCGAACGGCCCTTAACTATAGCTCCACGACTCGAACATCCATAATTGCACACACGGCTTGTCTTTGCCGCACGGCCGGATCCTGTGCATCCTACGGCTCTCGGCACCGGGTCAAGCACGCCGTACGCCATGGTTAAGCCATTTTGATGCCTCTCACCTCTCCACCATAGAGTTTTTCATCACCCGAGAGCACGAAGGGCCCTTAACCACGGCTCCACGGCTGCAAAAGCGCCATATTTGCACACACGACCATCTTTGCCGCACGGTCGGTTCCAACGCATCCTATGGCTCTCGGCTTGAGTCAAGCATGCCCGTACGCCATGGTTAAGGCATTTTGACACCTCTGGCCTCTCTACCATAGCGTTTGCCATCGCTCGAGACTGAACGGCCCTTAACCTTGGCTCCACGGCTCAGAGCGCCATATTTGCACACACGACCATCTTTGCCGCACGGTCGGTTCAACGCATCCTATGGCTCCTGGCACCTTTGAGTCAAGCATGCCCGTACGCCATGGTTAAGGCATTTTGACACCTCTAGCCTCTCCACCACAGCGTTTGTTGCCGCTGAGAAACTGAATGGCCCTTAACCATGGCTCCACGGCTCTAGAAGCTGCCATATTTGCACACACGAATATGCTACCGCACTGGCCCGGTTCGTGCGTGTCCTACAGCTCTTGACACTAGGTCAAGCATGACCGTATGCCATGGTTAAGGCATTTTGATGCCTCTGGCCTCACCACCACAATGTTTGTCATCACCGAGAGCACGAACGGCCCTTAACTACAGCTCCACGACTCAGAACATCCATAATTGCACACACGGCGTTGTCTTTGCCCCGCACGGTCGGATCTGTGCATCCTATGGCTCTCGGCACCGGGTCAAGCACGCACGTACGCCATGGTTAAGCCATTTTGATGCCTCTCACCTCTCCACCATAGAGTTTTCCATCACACGAGAGCACGAAGGGCCCTTAACCATGCCTCACGGCTCCAAAACTGCCATATTTGCACACTCGACCATCTTTGCCGCACGGTCGGTTCCAACGCATTTTATGGCTCCGGCTACGAGTCAAGCATGCTTGTACGCCATGGTTAAGGCATTTTGACACCTCGGCCTCTCTACCATAGCGTTTGCCATCACTCGAGAGCACGAACGGCACTTAACCTCGGCTCCACGGCTCCGGAGCGCCATATTTGCACACACGACTTTTCTTTGCCGCACGGCCGGTTCCTGCGCATCCTACGGCTCCTCGCACCAAGTCAAGCACGCCCATGCACTATGGTTAAGGCATTTTGACACCGCTGGCCTCTCGACCACAGCATTTGTTGCCGCCCAAGAACCCGAATGGCCCTTAACCATGGCTCCACCGCTCTAGAAGCGCCATATTTGCACACACGACTATGCTACCGCACGGCCCGGTTCCTACGTGTCCTACGGCTCTCGACACTAGGTCAAGCACGACCGTATGCCATGGTTAAGGCGTTTTGACACCTCGGCCCCACCACCACAATGTTTGTCATCACCGAGAGCCCGAACGGCCCTTAACTATAGCTCCACGACTCTAGAACATCCATAATTGCACACACGGCTTGTCTTTGGCGCACGGCCGGATCTGTGCATCCTACGGCTCTCGGCACCGGTTCAAGCACACCCGTACGCCATGGTTAAGCCATTTTGATGCCTCTCACCTCTCCACCATAGAGTTTTCCATCACCCGAGAGCACGAAGGGCCCTTAACCATGGCTCCACGGCGGTAAAGCTGCCACATTTGCACACACGACCATCTTTGCCGCATGGTCGGTTCAACGCGTCCTATGGCTCCGGCGAGTCAAGCAAGCCCGTACGCCATGGTTAAGGCATTTTGACACCTCTGGCCTCTCTACCATAGCGTTTGTCGTCGCTCGAGAGCACTGAACGGCCCTTAACCTCGGCTCCACGGCTCCGGAAGCGCCATATTTGCACACACGACTTTTCTTTGCCGCACGGCCCGGTTCCTATGCGTCCTACGGCTCCTCGCACCAAGTCAAGCACGCCCATGCACCATGGTTAAGGCGTTTTAACACCTTTGGCCTCTCCACCACAGCGTTTATTACCGCCCAAGAGAACCCGAATGGCCCTTAACCATGGCTCCACGGCTCTAGAAGCGCCATATTTGCACACACGACTATGCTACCGCACGGCCCGGTTCCTGCATGTCCTATAGCTCTCGACACTAGGTCAAGCACGACCGTATGCCATGGTTAAGGCGTTTGACGCCTCGGCCTCACCACCACAATATTTGTCATCACCCGAGAGCCCGAACGGCCCTTAACTATAGCTCCACGACTCAGAACATCCATAATTGCACACACGGCTGTCTTGCTGCCGCACGGCCGGATCCTGTGCATCCTACGGCTCTCGGCACCGGGTCAAGCACGCCGTACGCCATGGTTAAGCCATTTTGATGCCTCTCACCTCTCCACCATAGAGTTTTTCATCACCCGAGAGCACGAAGGGCCCTTAACCACGGCTCCACGGTACCAAAAGCGCCATATTTGCACACACGACCATCTTTGCCGCACGGTCGGTTCCAACGCATCCTATGGCTCTCGGCCTTGAGTCAAGCATGCCCGTACGCCATGGTTAAGGCATTTTGACACCTCTGGCCTCTCTACCATAGCGTTTGCCATCGCTCGAGAGCACGAACGGCCCTTAACCTTGGCTCCACGGCTCGAAGCGCCATATTTGCACACACGACCATCTTTGCCGCACGGTCGGTTCCAACGCATCCTATGGCTCCTGGCCTTTGAGTCAAGCATGCCCGTACGCCATGGTTAAGGCATTTTGACACCTCTAGCCTCTCCACCACGGCGTTTGTTGCCGCTGAGAACTGAATGGCCCTTAACCATGGCTCCACGGCTCTAGAGCGCCATATTTGCACACACGAATATGCTACCGCACGGCCCGGTTCGTGCGTGTCCTACGGCTCTTGACACTAGGTCAAGCATGACCGTATGCCATGGTTAAGGCGTTTTGATGCCTTGGCCTCACCACCACAATGTTTGTCATCACCGAGAGCACGAACGGCCCTTAACTATAGCTCCACGACTCGAACATCCATAATTGCACACACGTTGTCTTTGCCGCACGGTCGGATCTGTGCATCCTATGGCTCTCGGCACCGGGTCAAGCACGCACATGTACGCCATGGTTAAGCCATTTTGATGCCTCTCACCTCTCCACCATAGAGTTTTCCATCACACGAGAGCACGAAGGGCCCTTAACCATGCCTCCACGGCTCCAAAACGCCATATTTGCACACTCGACCATCTTTGCCCCGCACGGTCGGTTCAACGCATTTTATGGCTCCGGCTACGAGTCAAGCATGCACCGTACGCCATGGTTAAGGCATTTTGACACCTCGGCCTCTCTACCATAGCGTTTGCCATCACTCGAGAGCACGAACGGCACTTAACCTCGGCTCACGGCTCCGAAGCGCCATATTTGCACACACGACTTTCTTTGCCCGCACGGCGGTTCCTGCGCATCCTACGGCTCCTCGCACCAAGTCAAGCACGCCCATGCACTATGGTTAAGGCGTTTTGACACCCCTGGCCTCTCGACCACAGCATTTGTTGCCGCCCAAGAACCCGAATGGCCCTTAACCATGGCTCCACCGCTCTAGAAGCTGCCATATTTGCACACACGACTATGCTACCGCACGGCCCGGTTCCTACGTGTCCTACGGCTCTCGACACTAGGTCAAGCACGACCGTATGCCATGGTTAAGGCGTTTTGACACCTCTGGCCCCACCACCACAATGTTTGTCATCACCGAGAGCCCGAACGGCCCTTAACTATAGCTCCACGACTCAGAACATCCATAATTGCACACACGGTTGTCTTTGGCGCACGGCCGGATCTGTGCATCCTACGGCTCTCGGCACCGGTTCAAGCACACCCGTACGCCATGGTTAAGCCATTTTGATGCCTCTCACCTCTCCACCATAGAGTTTTCCATCACCGAGAGCACGAAGGGCCCTTAACCATGGCTCCACGGCGGTAAAACTGCCACATTTGCACACACGACCATCTTTGCCGCATGGTCGGTTCAACGCGTCCTATGGCTCCGGCCTTTGAGTCAAGCAAGCCCGTACGCCATGGTTAAGGCATTTTGACACCTCTGGCCTCTCTACCATAGCGTTTGTCATCGCTCGAGAGCACGAACGGCCCTTAACCTCGGCTCCACGGCTCCGAGCGCCATATTTGCACACACGACTTTCTTTGCCGCACGGCGGTTCCTATGCGTCCTACGGCTCCTCGCACCAAGTCAAGCACGCCCATGCACCATGGTTAAGGCGTTTTAACACCTTTGGCCTCTCCACCACGGCGTTTATTACCGCCGAGAACCCGAATGGCCCTTAACCATGGCTCCACGGCTCTAGAAGCGCCATATTTGCACACACGACTATGCTACCGCACGGCCCGGTTCCTGCATGTCCTATAGCTCTCGACACTAGGTCAAGCACGACCGTATGCCATGGTTAAGGCATTTTGACGCCTCTGGCCTCACCACCACAATATTTGTCATCACCGAGAGCCCGAACGGCCCTTAACTATAGCTCCACGACTCCAGAACATCCATAATTGCACACACGGCTGTCTTTGCCGCACGGCGGATCCTGTGCATCCTACGGCTCTCGGCACCGGGTCAAGCACGCCGTACGCCATGGTTAAGCCATTTTGATGCCTCTCACCTCTCCACCATAGAGTTTTCATCACCCGAGAGCCTGAAGGGCCCTTAACCCGGCTCCACGCTCCAAAGCTGCCATATTTGCACACACGACCATCTTTGCCCGCACGGTCGGTTCAACGCATCCTATGGCTCTCGGCGAGTCAAGCATGCCCGTACGCCATGGTTAAGGCATTTTGACACCTCTGGCCTCTCTACCATAGCGTTTGCCATCGCTCGAGAGCACGAACGGCCCTTAACCTTGGCTCCACGGCTCCGAAGCGCCATATTTGCACACACGACCATTTTTGCCGCACGGTCGGTTCAACGCATCCTATGGCTCCTCGCACCTTTGAGTCAAGCATGCCCGTACGCCATGGTTAAGGCATTTTGACACCTCTAGCCTCTCCACCAGCGTTTGTTGCCGCTGAGAACTGAATGGCCCTTAACCATGGCTCCACGGCTCTAGAAGCGCCATATTTGCACACACGAATATGCTACCGCACGGCCGGTTCGTGCGTGTCCTACGGCTCTTGACACTAGGTCAAGCATGACCGTATGCCATGGTTAAGGCATTTTGATGCCTCTGGCCTCACCACCACAATGTTTGTCATCACCGAGAGCCGAACGGCCCTTAACTATAGCTCCACGACTCGAACATCCATAATTGCACACACGTGTCTTTGCCGCGCACGGTCGGATCTGTGCATCCTATGGCTCTCGGCACCGGGTCAAGCACGCCGTACGCCATGGTTAAGCCATTTTGATGCCTCTCACCTCTCCACCATAGAGTTTTCCATCACTGAGAGCACGAAGGGCCCTTAACCATGCCTCACGGCTCCAAAAGCTGCCATATTTGCACACTCGACCATCTTTGCCGCACGGTCGGTTCAACGCATTTTATGGCTCCGGCTCGAGTCAAGCATGCACGCCATGGTTAAGGCATTTTGACACCTCGGCCTCTCTACCATAGCGTTTGCCGTCACTCGAGAGCCGAACGGCACTTAACCTCGGCTCCACGGCTCCGGAACGCCATATTTGCACACACGACTTTCTTTGCCCGCACGGCCCGGTTCCTGCGCATCCTACGGCTCCTCGCACCAAGTCAAGCACGCCCATGCACTATGGTTAAGGCGTTTTGACACCGCTGGCCTCTCGACCACGGCATTTGTTGCCGCCCAAGAACCCGAATGGCCCTTAACCATGGCTCCACCGCTCTAGAGCGCCATATTTGCACACACGACTATGCTACCGCACGGCCCGGTTCCTACGTGTCCTACGGCTCTCGACACTAGGTCAAGCACGACCGTATGCCATGGTTAAGGCGTTTTGACACCTCTGGCCCCACCACCACAATGTTTGTCATCCCCGAGACCCCGAACGGCCCTTAACTATAGCTCCACGACTCCAGAACATCCATAATTGCACACACGTTGTCTTTGCGCGCACGGCCGGATCCTGTGCATCCTACGGCTCTCGGCACCGGTTCAAGCACACCCGTACGCCATGGTTAAGCCATTTTGATGCCTCTCACCTCTCCACCATAGAGTTTTCCATCACCGAGAGCACGAAGGGCCCTTAACCATGGCTCCACGGCGGTAAAGCGCCACATTTGCACACACGACCATCTTTGCCGCATGGTCGGTTCAACGCGTCCTATGGCTCCCGGCGAGTCAAGCAAGCCCGTACGCCATGGTTAAGGCATTTTGACACCTCGGCCTCTCTACCATAGCGTTTGTCATCGCTCGAGAGCACGAACGGCCCTTAACCTCGGCTCCACGGCTCCGAAGCGCCATATTTGCACACACGACTTTCTTTGCCGCACGGCCGGTTCCTATGCGTCCTACGGCTCCTCGCACCAAGTCAAGCACGCCCATGCACCATGGTTAAGGCGTTTTAACACCTTTGGCCTCTCCACCACAGCGTTTATTACCGCCCGAGAACCCGAATGGCCCTTAACCATGGCTCCACGGCTCTAGAGCTGCCATATTTGCACACACGACTATGCTACCGCACGGCCCGGTTCCTGCATGTCCTATAGCTCTCGACACTAGGTCAAGCACGACCGTATGCCATGGTTAAGGCATTTTGATGCCTCGGCCTCACCACCACAATATTTGTCATCACCCGAGAGCCCGAACGGCCCTTAACTATAGCTCCACGACTCCAGAACATCCATAATTGCACACACGGTTGTCTTTTGCACGGCCGGATCTGTGCATCCTACGGCTCTCGGCACCCGGTCAAGCACGCCGTACGCCATGGTTAAGCCATTTTGATGCCTCTCACCTCTCCACCATAGAGTTTTCCATCACCCGAGAGCACGAAGGGCCCTTAACCATGGCTCCACGGCTCCAAAGCGCCATATTTGCACACACGACCAT
>JAENPR010002279.1:0-5000 GCA_018135685.1 Themeda triandra
GGAGTGTATAACTTGAAATGATAATGACTAGAGCTTTTATGTAGGCAAATAGAACGGCGATGATTATGTCTAGATGTTCACTCCTAGAATAGGAGTAGAACCTTTTACGGATGATGTGAAATGAATGGCGTATGTATATGTGGATAGATGAATGGATGGATGCGTACTCCCGTATAGGGAGCGGCATAAGTGCGTGTCTCTAAGGTAGAGATAGCACAATATGTGGGGAATGCGTACTCCCGGGATAGGAGGAGCATAGGTGCGTATCTCCGGGGTAGAGATAGCACAATATGTGGGGAATCGTACTCCGGGATAGGAGCGGCATAGGTGCGTATCTCGGGGTAGAGATAGCACGATATGTGGTGGATATGGATCTATATGTGGGTGGTACTTCTAGGAGAAGTAGCACATAATGAATGTAGTATTTATAAAATGGGTGCGCGCTTCGGGACGAAGTAGCATAGATCAATGGATGGAGAGCACATAGTATTGACTTTATCTGCGTGACTAATTCCTTATGGGTCCCGACATAACCACACTCAATGCCTATAAAGTCTACACTCAAATCTACAATATGATCTATTTAAACGAGATGGGTTTTCCTAATCTAGTAAGCATGAATGTATGTTTGTGGTAGGAATTTAAACTCTCATCATAAAGGAACTCATCATGCGGGAATTTAATATTTTTTAAGATAAACTCTCGAACTCTAGTATCTCTAGGAACAAGATGGACAGCTCAAAACCTTCCCATATCATACCCGTCAACCACCTAGACTTAGATCAAGTGTTCGCTACCCACAAGTTTCGGGTTCAAAGCAAATCTCAAATCTAAGCAGTTGTGTCCAAAACTCGGGAGAGTGCAAGGTTGAAAACTAGGTACTTGAAAGGAATTACGGCGGAGCAACTATTCATCATCTCCATGTAGAGTTTATTCTAGGGATCACTTTTAAAGGCCAGTTGCAAGAGCTCTCCAAAAGTAGAAAAGATAAATAAGGAAATCTTTTTGGGTTTCTATGGTTATGCATCTTTTTTAGTTGTTTTAATCAAAGCACACTCTAATAAAGCATAAATAGATAAGTTGGAAACACTTAGCTTGGTACACGGGGGATGCTTTCCCCCAAGGCTGGATGTTGACATAGTCTGGCGATATTGTTGGCGACGAGGCAATGAAGACGTTCTAGTCCTCCGAGTGTCGTAGATAGTTCTTTGTTGGAGGCTGACATTCAATTTCGCGGGCGGCACTCCGACGGGGATTGGATGTCCTTACGCACTGTTAGCTCTTCATGATCCTTGATGTTATGAAGCTCAAATAGACAACAAAGCTTGTGGGGCGATTAAGCGTTAGTGATAAAACCTCTAGGTCTTGGTTGTCTAGAACTTTCTTAACTTAGACTTGTTTAACGGATCACAAGAAATTATTTTTATCTTTTTATTATTTAAGGAATGCGGACGGGGGGAAATAAATATCTTTGAGAAATTATTTTTGTGCCACCACGAGTGAATGACTATCCACATGGGGCTTGACGATTTTACGGATGCAAATGCACAACATCTTTATTTTCTTTTCAAATGCGGAGATAGTAAAGATGCAATTAAGGTGCAAGTAGGAAAATAAGGATGCTAAGGCAAAAATGCAATCTTTGGAAAAGTGATGATAAATACCAAGTTACCTCTTGGCGCGGCGTTCGGTGGTTTTAAGTCCTCCGAACGGGACTTGTCATGTTCGCTCATTTTTCAAAGGGGCGCATTGGTGGCGCCTCGATGACGTCGCCTCTTGTGTAGGAATTGATTCGATTTTGCTTTTACCTTCCACACCTTCTTTGTTGGAGAGGGTGACCTTGAGGAGGAAGCTTCTTGGACCACTTGTTTCTCTTGTTGGTAGCACCTCTTCGGGTTCTTCTATAATGTTCTTGTCTTCGGGGTACCGGTCTTCATATCTTGACACTTCTCCCTCATAGTTAGCCCATCCATACGTAGTGATGTTCTTCTTGTTATGCGCCACAGTGCTGTTGCCTTCTCCTTGTTCTATTCTTCTTGGGCTCTTCAGTGATTATATAATTATTGTTGAAGTAGCGGCGTACCTTCTCAGTGGGAAAGTGGAAATGGATCTCTCCTGTCCCAATATAGATGATAGCTCTGGTGGTGTTCAGAAATGGTCTTCCTAGGATGATTGGAGGATCGTAGTCATCTCCCATGTCAATGACTAGGAAGTACGTAGGGACATAATGGTCATCTATACGGATGAGGACATCCTTCACTTCTCCTTCGACGACGGAATGTACGAGTACGCCATCTGCGGTTGTGCATAGGTAGGCTCAAAGGCATAGTGCCATATAGATACTCATAAGTTACCTTGGCCATAATGTTGGCCTTAGATCCGGTGTCACGGACGGCTTTTATTGAAAGAGCTTCTGTTGATGGAGCATTGAATGGTTGGGACACTGGGTCATCCTTCTTGATCAGACGTGGGGACTGAGTAAGTGGTCATGCTCCTTGTGGTGCGGTGACCATCCTGTGTCTCCGTCTTCTTGGTCTTCTTATCTTTGTTCTTGCTCTTCTTAATTTGGATTCTTCTTCTTCTCACTTGTTGATGAGGGTGTCTTTGAAGCTGCGGCACTCTGTTCTTGAAGAAGAAGGTTTCTCGCTTGCCCTTGATGTTGAAGATGATCTTGGCGGTGTTGGCATACATGATGGCTCGGCGGTGTTCAAGAATGGTCGTCCCAAAATGACGGGGGACCTTTCATGCTTACTGTATCCACTACCACGAAGTCTGTTGGAACATACGAGTTGCCTACTCGTACACATATGTCTTCAAGTACTCCCAAAGGAACACGAAGTGGCGTCGCAAAGGTTTGTAAGCACATGGTTGTGTATGCTAAGGGGCATCGAATAGCTTCTCATATATCACTCTTGGCATAATGTTGATGCTTGCAAAGTCCGGATTGCCTCATTAAAGTTAATACTTCCAATGGAGATCGGAATGGCTTGGTCTCCTGGATCGCCCTTCTTGATTGGCGAGTTGAGTCAATCCATGACCCCTTCGATGGATCACTCCGGCTATCTTCTACATTGAATATATCAACAAGATTTGCGTCTCGAGCTCTTCGGGTTGTCTGCCCGGTTTACCTTGACCGGTTGAGGGAGCAAGGTTAACAGGCTGTTGTACTGCGACTCAAGTATCTTGTTGAAGGTTGAGTGACTCTTGATGGCATTGGAAAAGCCATCCATTACATTTTGAGTGTCTCTAGGACCTTGTCATTTGATGTCGGCTTCTTGGCCAGTTGTCCATCATCTTGCCTTGGTTCAGCACTAGCTCTCTCTGCGGTGGTTGTAATTATTGTAGGAGGAGGTTGTTACCTTGATAATTGCTGAATAATTGCACGAGTAGTTAGGCCTCTGCTTTGATTCCAACCTTGATTAGTTGCGGGACGGTAGTAATTATTGTTGTTGTTGTTGTTGAGGTAGTTCACGTCCTCCTTCGGCTACGGGCGGTTAGCACTTGTGTGCCCGAGTCTCTCCACACTCTTCACATGTCATGCGAGCATCATGTATATGCATGACTTCTTTCTTCTGTGGCTCTCTCCTTCGAGCCTCTTTATTAGTAGATCCATTTTTGCGGACGGCATGTCTACCTCCTTCGGCTGAGTGCATTCCTCCTCCTCTCTTGCGGGTCACGAGTTCTTTCTTCACTCCAACCTTGGTTGGATGCCATCTTCTCCACAAGAGGCTGTGGCTTGAGGAATAGTGAGTGATAAGAATGCACCTCCGGCGGCATCCATCGTCTCACGTGTCTTTGTTCTTGAGCCCATGGTAGAATGCGCATAAGCAGCCAATTCTCCATGCCATGATGAGGACACTCGAGGATGTAATCTTGAAAGCGCTCCCAAGCTTAAGGACGGTCTCATCATGGTGTTGCTTTGAAAGCTTGATATCTTCCGCGAAGAGCATTTGTCTTGCCCATTGGGAAGAACTTCGCCAAGAAATTGGTGGAACATAATGCCCACGTAGGATTCTTCTCCTTATTGGCGTAGAACCTGCTTCGCTCTCCCCAAAAGTGAGAATGGAAAGAGGCGAAGTAGTATAGCATCTCTGGGGACGTCCTTGATAGTGAATGTGCTACAAATCTCGGGGAAGTGTTGGAGATGAGCACTAGCATCTTCATGGGCCTTCCCTTGGCGGCTTGCTTGCACCATGTTGATTAGCGCAGGCTTGAGCTCAAAAGCTCCTTCGATGTCCTTGGTGGTCAGTACGAATGTTGTCGTAGTTGGAGTGAGAACTCGCGGAGTGACTTGTTCGCCATGGCTTCAAATCTTTGGTGTCAAGTCTCGTACGAAAGGTTGACTTTACGCCGACAAACTTCCAAGTTGAGTTGATGATGATGATGATTGATTGGTTTCCTTCAACTTGCTTGGCCTTCTGAATAAAGCTTACGGATTGTCAATATAATTATCGGGAAGAATTGTCTTTTTCATACATTACCACCTGCATAAGATATAAGAATAGACGAAAAACAAGGGTAAAAATTTGTATGAGTAGAGAATGGTGACGGTGCTCAATCTCATTATGTAGTGCAATGCTGCTCATTATCCATTGGCTTTCAACCTTCCCCGACAGCGGCGCCAAAAATGCTTGTTGACATTTCTAACGCCACTCGGTGTTAGGTTGTCATCCCCAACATGGCGCCAAAAATCTTTGGTACTAAATAATGCAAGCTTGCTACTAGAAATAAACATGGGATCCCATAGCGCCTGAGATAATACCGATGTAGCATTTTAACCGGGAGTAATCCAGGTATCGTTATTTATATTTTTACCCTTTGGGAAGGGAATGCCTTGGATAATGAGTGATGAGCAATGCACATGCTGTAATGGAGAGCTTAACCTTGTATGTATCGATCATCTCATACGGGGTAAGTGTCACATAAAATATAGGAATGAATGATAAATGACATAAGATAAATGAGAGCATTTAGCCACATAAAATAATAGAAATAAGCCA
>JAENPR010002279.1:35000-63127 GCA_018135685.1 Themeda triandra
TTTTCGGCCAAAATTCGCGTCGTTTTCGCGAAGCGATGGTTTCCGCTAAGTTGCGCCGAGGGAGTCGTGTTTCTTCACGAATTTACCGGACTTGGCGCGCGGCCGGTTTCGGCCAAAATTCGCGTCGTTTTGAGCGCGATGGTTTCCGCTAAGTTGCGCTGGGAGTCGTGTTTCTTCACGAGATTTACCGGACTTGGCGCGCGAGCGGTTTCGGCCAAATTCGCGTCGTTTCGGCGAAACGATGGTTTCGCTAAGTTGCGCTGGGAGTCGTGTTTCTTCATGGTTTGATTTACCTAAGAGGACTTGGCGCGCGCAGTTTTCAGCCAAAATTCGCGTCGTTTTCGGCGAAACGCTCGTGGCGGCTGAAGTCGTGTGTTTTCTTTGAAACCGCAATCGCTGGTTTCTTTTCTTTTTCTTCGGTGGCAGCAGTACCTACAGTGTTACTATCCAAAAATAGGTACGGTCTCTTTTTTATTGTTTGGTTAGATGAGGTTTGAACCTGCGTCACGGCGTTGTTCCTTCGTGTGAAGGGGGCGAGGGTGAGGGCGGGTGCGTGGGTTGTCTCTGTTTGTGGGGTCGAGGAGTGAGTGTGAGACTTGACACCTTTAGAAGATTTCAATTATAGTAGAGATAAATGTTCCTTGTTAGAGGGGACCTCCTTGAAATTTACGTGTGAAGAACTACTCGAGGTTCTGCCATAATCCTTGGATGGTGAACTCCGAAGGATAAAACATTTCTTTTGGTGTTCGTGGTTCGAGTGAGGGCTCAACAAATGAATCTAAGGATAGCAAGGACAAAGATTTGATTAGTGAGGGCTCCTCAAAGCTTGACATGCCCTTTTTATGGAGGGTTAAGGTTCTATGATGGGATGCTTCTCTAGGATATGAACAAAGGCTTTCCTCTATTCCGTGTGGTTTATGTAAAAACGACCCTCCAACGGTCATGTCACAAGGCATAGGGCAACATCTCTGTCTAGACCCAAGAGATGCAAATGCACTTTTAGGTAAAGACAAGTTTAGGCTAGCACATACTAACATCATAAACCAAGCTAGGCTGTACCTATGGATTCCTTCTCGTTACGCGAAATTGAGGATTGCCCTTGGTAGAGAGGTGATACGAGACATGGGGGAAGAACACAAGGTAAAACTTGTCTTTTCATCCCAGTCTCCATTCACACATCCTACGCATTAGTGTATCATTGCTTTCCTGTTTGGGAGAACAGAAACAACTACATTAGAATTTCTTATGTCATGCCTGAAATGCTTAGGCATGAACATATTTCCTCGAAAATCATGCAGATGTCTAAAACGATCGTCAAGATCAAGGCCAAGAAGGGCTATTCTCAAACCATGGTTCTGAATCCTAGGTGGAGTTGTAGCTAGATGGAAGATTCTAGCTCAAAAGAACTCCCCTTTTGAAGGATATTTGGATTGGAATTCGGCTTCATGGTTGTAGGATCGGATAGAAGTGTTTTGTTTATAAAAGCAAATTTTGGGGAATGAAAAATATTTTGTCTTTCTTTTTATAAAACGATACGAGGACAAACTAGGTTCTAAGAAAATAGCAACCGTTCCCCGACAACGGCACCCGAAGCTTGTTGGTATTTCTTGATGCGGGAGGTTACGCGGCGTACGGAAGTCTTGTTGCCTTTACCGGAAGTATTCGGGGTATCGTATTTTCCACATGGAACGGAGGTATTGACTAGCTAGTTCGCCCAAGGAATAACATAAGGGTAGAGATAGAAAGGTGATAGAGATGGATCCCTATAGGCTTTAGGGTCTTAAGGTTAGCGTTGCAATACTTCTGCTCACTTAACTTTTAGGACATGCACAGTGCACTTAGCGTGCCGGCTATTACCTCTACGCCGCATGCGAATGTGGGGGATACAAGGGATGGACAAGGCTGTCACCACTGCACCTACCCTCAACCATGGAGTGCGAGGCAAACGACGATAACTCTAGCTTAGACACCACGTCACGCTAGTTGCTACAGCTCAGGTGATCAAGAACACCCGTCTCTATCGGGGGTCCTCTTACTAGAGCTTTCCACCCAAAGTAGGATGAACGTCGAACCAGTGAACAAGCTTGGTAAAGGTCAACCAAACTAAAGAAACAAAAGACTATAAGAAACACGAATACTTACTTAGCCAAGATCATAATTTAGCCAGTAGAATACATAGGTACAGAGCTCGGAGACAGGCAAGCCCGATGTATAGCTCTCGCCCTCACATCTTGCTCTCTAACTCTAGAGCTACTGGGCATAGCCCCTTTGGGTTGTGTGGCTCTTGCTTGGTGCTCTTCTCCCTTGAAAAATGTTGCTTGGATGAGAGGGGGAGGAGCCCTCTATTATAATTGAGAGGGGAGGAATGTGCCATGGAATATTCCCCTCATTGTTCCTGGTAAAACCTCCGGAGAGCGTCCAGGTTTGGTGGCCATGTGCAAAACCCACCCAGCGCACCGCCCTCTGAAGAGTTGTGCACCGCCTCTCGCCAAAGTTGGGCTGGTCGGTGACCCCAAAGGGAGCGACCGCCCCCATGGGTGGCGACCCTTGCTTGGTTGGGCCAAATGGACCGAGGTCTTGTGGGTTGAATGCTCTTCGTCGATAGCTTTGTGTGGCCTGCTAGAATGCTCCGTTTGGAATCCTGGATGAATGAGTTATGCCCAAATTACCCGGGCCTACTCCGCAGCCCAATATGCAATTGGTTTGGGTTTAGGCCTTCGCGTTTGGGTTCATGTTGGACATTTGTTCCCATGTTTCGAGCCCGGACACTCTGGTAAGTGGACCCGAGATTATTAGGCTTATTCTTGTTGTTTTTGGTCCAAAATGGCCCCTCTGGTTTATCTTGTTATCTTCCCCACTTTAATCAGCTTTTAGGTACGCTTTCATGTTTGTCTTGCAAAACAAGTGAAACACCAAAACTTGTGGAAATTATTAGTATAAAACCCTATTCACTAAGTTTGGCATTGGTTTTATAATCTTATTGGTGGTATAAAAAAGTGAGATGTGACCGCCAACAAGCGCAACGTGTCACCACAACAGCCAGCCCGAGACAAAGATGATCACACGCATAGCAACGCCAATGTATGACGGTAAATGAGATCCTCGACTTTGGACAACTAGACTGAATATCCTCTCCGACATGGATCACATGACACCATAAGATCAGGTCTTGTATGCTGCCTTTCACCTTACTGGCATGACATAAATCTAGTTCATCAATTCCCAGAGAGCAAAACACCTAGCGACATGGAAGGAGTTCCAAGAGGACTTAATTGCCAAATTTGGTCGTACGACACATCAATATCAAAGTGAGTATACACCACCAACGTTACAAGGAACATTGGATGAAGGATTGAATCAACAAAAAACAAACTAAAGAGGACCCAATCAGCATCACAATGCGCTCAGCAATCCAGGTCCCAGCAGGCTACACTACTCTTCATGATCTTAAAGACCGACAAGAAAATCAAGAACTTCCACGACTTCATCAGTCCGGTCAATGACACCCCCAACACCCAAACATTCATCCTGAGATCTCTCAGAAGTTCCCCAGAAACTACGCATGGCGAATGGGAATGTACAAGCACTCCAGATAATTTATGACACCATCATAGTCCAAGCTGTAGGAGACCCCTGGTCCATCAAGGAGGGAGTAATCTACTACCACGACCACCTCTACATCCCAGCAACCTCCCCACTACTACATGAATTAATGGAAATAGTTGGTATGACAACTCCTCATATGATTGCAATCGGGTTTCGCTCAGCCTCCCCAACATCTCCGATATATGCTTTTCCCCTCAAGCATCCTATTGCTCAACAATGGCCAACACACCACTACCAGCAGCCACACGGTGATCTTCTTCGACGACCATGGGCAACAATTTGTTGACATTAAGAATGTCCACATGCCAATTCATAGGGGAAGAAACCACCCCCTAATATCCCCGGCCTACGCAACAAAAAGGAGCTACGCATGTTCGCACCATGCTACACCTCCACGCTTAACAAAGCTTCCAAACCCCACATACGGAGTGCATTACACTTCAAAGGAACCATACATGTCGGGCATACACTATCAATACCAAGACCCCCAACTTCAATGAAGATGGTCCAATTCGAGTGGGATGCTTGCAAAAGCAAACATAATAGAAGCCATCAAAATTTTACCGTGAAAGAGACGACAACAACACTTATGAGTACATCTTATCCTAGCTACTTTGGTTCCCTTCATTACTCATTCATCTTCGCCAGTGTGACAACAACAGTTGGAACCCACTCAATTGGCCACATCCTCATTCGGCTCATGGAAATCCCTTGGGGCAACGTAAGGCCGACATCAGATGCCTCATCCGCGACTATTTCAGTGCGTGGATGCGATGAGTGGAAAAGGGGGTACTGTAACAAAGTACAACTCTGGCCCACTCGCAAATCAGAGATAATGGACCAGCTTCGCCTAGAAGGAAGACGGCCCGACCAACTAAGAGAGCAATTCCCCGCAAACCCTAGAGTGAGGGCGGGCGTGCGCGCCAGCGCCGCCGCCATCCCGATCCCACGGCCGAGTCTACAAGTCCGCCATGTCATCGAGATAAATTAGGAAAACTAGGATTAATAAAATAGGAATAAAGGGTCCACAGATCCCTGGATTGCTTAGGGCTAAGCCTGATTAGGGACTATAAATATCCAAGTGGGATGTAATCAATTAAAGGTAATAAAGAAAAGAGTTATCCCTTATCTCCTCTCCTCGTCTCCCCCGTGCCGCCGCCCCTCCTCCGCTCGTCAAGCCGCGCCACCGCCGTGCTATCGCGGCCACCGCCGCAGTGTACCGCCTGTGGCTGCACGTGCACCCCGTGCACAGCCTGTTATAGTTTTATGGTACACCTAATTAGAGTATAAACCATTTGTAGCTTTATTATCCGAGATGAATTAATGCAACCAAATATTGTAAGCCACTTTTTTAGGTATATATATGTCATAGGGCGGTTCTTCCGACCGAGGTATTTCCGGTTTCCTCTCGGCTTGTTGCGTTCTCTCGGCGTTCCGGTGGTCGTCGTAGCGTATGGGCCTCATTTTCTCCTCGTTTTCGGAAGAATTAGCTTTGGTTGTGATGGTGAGGGAAAATGGACAGGAGAAGGTTCACGATGGCGTTTCCCGATGGCCCGAAGTCGGCGATGGCAAGAGATTGGGGCCCGAACAATGGGGCTTATCATGAGTCAATGCCGGAGAGGCCACGTCCTTGTAGACGGCGTGGGAGAGGAGATTGGAAGAGGAGTCAATCAAAGAGAGCATTGTTATTGACGGTAGTTAAGTATCAATTTTACACCATCAATACGGTAAGGAAAGGACTAAAATGAGTTCACCTACTAGATATAGGGGTTACAGCGATGGGAATTCCATGAGTTTTGGTGATTGTCTATTTCGTAGGGGGTATCAGAAAGAACCAAAGAAGGCCCACATGTCGGGATTACATAGAGATAAAGACCATACGGGTAAATTGTATACTCTAGAAGACTAAAGAAGGTGGCCTTTGCAGGCAAGGAGGCCACCAGCATTGACCGGGCGCCGCCTCGCACCAGTGGTGACTCCCTCAGCAATGGTTGAATCTCGCGAGATTATGCCTCCACCTTGTAGCAGAAATTTGAATAATAATAAATCCATTTAGATTTCGGTTTGATCCAGAGGCTGTGGTGCATTCTAAGAACTGTATATTGAGCCCACTGACCCAGGGAAAAACCCCTAATTCATTCTCTAATCATTCATCTAAAGAGAATTCAAAGAAGCCACCATCTCAATTAGAGCTCCATAGTTTAGTAGCATAGCTACATAGGAAGAATCTGGAGGGAATCAAGCCTAGCTTGGAGTCCGGATCTATCGAGTTCTTGGTAATTCCCCTCACATTCTTGTAATATTCATCATTGTTCGTGATATACTATGAATAATACTTTATTCTATTCTAATATATGAGAATTGACTTTGCTCTATTTGATTATGTTCTCAATTATATTGTACTTAGTTTACTTTGATTATATGTTAGCATAGTTGGACTAGAATTTTGTTTATGCATAAGATCATATAAGCGCTTGCTCATTAGGCCAATGGGTGAGTGATAGATATTGTGTAGGCATGGTGCCTGGGCCGTAGTGTTATCTGCGATTGCACCCTATATTCCGGATCATGAGGTAGATCGCGGGAGTGTGATCTGTTGAGTCCTTTGTAGTCCTCCACTCCGAGTGGCAGGTCCTAGAATACCCCTATTACATTGAAGTCATTGCTATGTCTCTAGTCTTCTTTGATAATATCACTATGCCTGAGATATAACCTTTTCCCGTTGCTAGATGTTCTTGCACTAATCATTTATGCTTTGACTTTATAGTTAGATAACATAGGATACCCTAGATCGTCCTAGTCCATGCTAGTGTTATAAACTTAGAGATCTAAGTTGAGATGGTTCCTATTATTTTATGCGGCTAAAAGCTCTCTTTTATCTTATGTCTATATTATTCATTTCTATATTTTATGTGACACTAACCTGTATGAGATGATAGATACAAACAAGGTTAAGCTCTCCATTATCGCATGTGCAATGCTCATGGCTTATTATCTTGTGCATTCCCTTCCGAGTGGTAAAATTATAAATAACGATACCTAGATTACTCCCGGTTAAAATGCTACGGTGATATTTTAAATGTGGCAGGAACCCTTCATATTTCGGTGCACTTAATAAACATCAACAAGCATCTTTGGCGCCGTTGCCGGGGAAAGGTTGAAAACCAATGGATAATGAAATGACATTGCACTAGATAATAAGATTATTTGTCACCATTCTCTGCCTGCTCTGGCACCCACCACTTGTCTCTTGTTTATTTTATGTATCTTATGCGGGGTAATGTATGAAAAGACTACTCTTCTTGACAATTATATTGACAATCCGAAGCTTTATTTAGGAAGACCGAAACAAGTTGAAGAAGACCGAGTCAATCATCATCAACTCAATTTGAAAGTTTGTCGAAGTAGAAGGCCAACCTTTTGTTCGAGATTTGACACCAGCGTTTGAAGCCATGGCGAACAAGTCCCTCCGCGAGTTCTCGGCTCCACTATGGGTAACATCCGTGCTTGGACCCAGTTTGTGGACATCGATAGGGCTTTGAGCTCCAAGCTGCGATCAATATGGTGCAAGCAAGCCGGAGGTTTGTGGGAAGGCCCATGAAGATGCCAGTGCTCCTCTCTAACACTTTGCGAGATTGGTAGCACATTCACCATCAAGGATGCCCCCGAGAGATGCTATACTACTTCGCCTTTTCCCATTCTCACTCTTGGGGAGAGCAAGTAGTGATTCTATGCCAATAAGGAGAAGAATACTACGTGGGCACTATGTTCACCAATTTCTTGGTGAAGTTCTTTCCTATGGGCAGACAAATGCTCTCCATGGGAAGATATCAAGTTTTACGGCAACAACATGATGAGGCTTGTCCTAGAAGCTTAGGAGCGTTTTCAGATTACATCCTCAAATGTCCTCATCATGGCATGGAGAATTGGTTGCTCATGCGATTTCTATCATGGGCTCGGCAAGAGCACACGTGAGACCATGGATGCTCGCTGCTGGAGGTGCATTCTTATCACTCACTATTCCTCGAAGCCCACGACTCTTATGGAGAAGATGGCAAGCAACCAAGGTTGGAGTGAAGAAAGAACTCGAGACCCGCAAGAGAGGTGGAGGAATGCACCATCTCAAGGAGGTAGACATGTTGTCCGGCCAAGATGGACCTATTGATGAAGACGTCGATGAGAGAGCCACCGAGAAGAAAGAAGTCATGCATATACATGATGCTTGCATGACATGTGAAGAGTGTGGAGAGCGGGCACACATGTTAACGCCTAAATTTGAAGGAGGACGTGAACTACCTCAACAACAATAACAACAACAACAACAATTACTACCGTCTTCAGCGTAATCAAATTTGGAATCAATAACGAGGCCTAACTACTCGAGGCAACTACTCGGGCAACTATCAAGGTAACAAACTCCTCCTACAATAATTACAATCGGCCACCTTTGAGAGAGTTAGTGCTAAACCAAGGCAAGTTGATGGACAACTTGTCCAAGAAGCTAGCATCAAATGACAAAGCCCTAGAGACAATCGGCAATAGAATGGATGGTTTTTCCAATGCCATCAAGAATCTCAAGCTTCAATAAAATGCTAGTCTCATTTTGCAACAGCTTGCCAACTTGTTCCCTCCGCTACGACCAAGGTAAAATGGGACAACTAGAAGCATTAGAAAACGCAAAATCTTGTAGATATATTCAATGCAGGAAACAGTGAGTGACCCATCAAAAGGGTCATGGATTGATTCAACTCGCTAATTAAGAAGGGCGATCCGGGGAGACCGAGTCATCCCGATCTCCATTGGAAGTAACAACTTCAATGAGGCATTTGTGACTTTGGTGCAAGCATCAACATCATGCCAAGGGTGATATACGAGAAATTATTCAGATATCCTTTAGTATACACAACCATGTGCTTGCTGGCTTGCCGGATCGACCACTCTTCTCCTTGGGAATACTAGGAAGACATATGTGTATGAGTGGGCAACTCGTATGTTCCGGTAGACTTCGTGGTAGTGGATACAGCGGTGACGAAAGGTCCCCATCATTCTAGGACGACCATTCTTAAACACCGCTAGAGCTACATACGCCAACACTCGCCAAGATCATCTTCAGCATCGAGGGCGGGAGGAGCCGTCTTCAAGAACAGTCCGTAGTTCCTAGCACACCCTCATTAAGCGTAACAATCAAAGAAGAATCCCGCTAAGAAGAACAAGACCAAGGATAAGAAGACCAAGAAGACTTTGAGACGGTGAGGATGGTCACCGCGGTCCACAAGGAGCTCCGACCACCTACTCAAGTCCCCACGTCTGGGATCCAAGAAAGACGACCCCGGGTGTCCCAACCATTCAATGCTCCATCCATAGAAGCTCTTCCAATAAAGGCAAATACGTGACACTTAGGATCGGGGCGTCAACATTATGGCCAAGGTAACCTATGAATATCTATATGGTACTATGCCTTTGAGCCCACCTATGCAGTGTTGCGGATGGCAGCACACAGGACATTCCATTGGTCGAAGGAGAAGTGAAGGACGTCCCCATCCTCGATAGATGACCATTATGTCCCCACCAGACACTTAGTCACGGGACATGGGAGATGACTACGATCCTTCGATCATCCTAGGGAGACTATTCCTAAACACCACCCGAGCTATCATCTACATTGGGATGTGAGAGATCTATTTCCACTTTCCCACTGGTAAGGTACGTAAAATGCTACTTCAACAATAATTATATAATCACCGAGGAGCCCAAGAAGAACAACAAGGAGAAGGAAGCGCACCGTCGCAACAAGAAGAACCTCACTCGCGCATGGATGAGCCGATCATAGAAGGAGAAGTATCTAGATATGAAGATCGGTACCCGAGAAAAAGAGAACATTGTAGAAGAAGAAGAGGTGCTACCATGAAGAAGAAAAACAAGTGCTCCAAGAAGCTTTTCTCCTCAAGGTCACCCTCTCCAACAAAGAAAGTGTGGAAGGTAAAAGAAAAATCAATCAATTCCTACACAAGAAGCGACACCATCGAGCGCCACCAACGCGCCCCTTGAAAATGAGCGAACACGACGGTCGGTTCGGAGGACTTAAAATCACCGAACGCTGCACTAAGAGGTAACTGGGTATTATCAAGATTTTTCCTTTTTCAGCATTGCATTTTACCTTAGCATATTTATTTTCCTACTTGCATCTTAATTACATCATTACTTTACTATCTCGCATTAGAAAAGAAAATAAAGATGTTGTGCATTTGCATCCGTAAAACTATTAAACCCCATGTGAATAATCATTCACTGTGGTGGCACAAAAATAATTTTAGCATATCTATCTTTCTCTCGTCGCATTTCCTTAAATAATAAAAAGATAAAAATATTTCTTGTGATCCTCGTTTAGAATAAATTTAAGTTAGGGATAGTTCTAGACAACCAAGGCTCGAGGTTTTATCACTAAAGCTTAATCAGTTCCACGAGCTTTGTTGTCTATTTGAGCTTTATAGAACATCAAGGATCAAAAGAGCTAACGAGGCGGAAGGACATCAAGCACCTAATCGAAGCGCTGCCCGCAACATTCAAGTCTTTGTCTCTGCGGCAACTATCCACAACACTCCAAGAGGACGGAACATCTTTATTGCCTGGTCGGCAACATCGAGACTATGTCAACATCCGGCTTTTTTGGGGAGAGCATCCGTGTACCAAGCTAAGTGTTTCCAACTTATCTATTTATGCCTTGTTAGAGTTTGCTTTGTTAAAACAACTAAAAAAGATGCATAACCATAGAAACCTAGAAAGATTTCCTTATTTATTTTTTCTACTTTTGGAGAGCTACGATTAATCTGTTTTCAAAGTAATCCCTAGAATAAAGTCTACATGGAGATGATGAATAGTTGCTGTCATAATTCCTTGCAAGTACCTAGTTTCAACCTTGCACTCTCCCAGAGTTTTATTTGTTGTTTATGTTCGAGATTTGCTGCGAACACGAAACTTGTGGGTAGCAAACACTTGATCTAAGTCTAGGTGGTTGACGGATATGATATGGGAAGGTTTGAGCTCTTTTGTCCATCTTGTTCCTAGAGATACTAGAATTCTAGAGAATTTATACGAAAATATTAAATCCCTACATGATGAGTTCCTTTATGATGAGAGTTCAAATTCCTATCGGCCATATATTCATGCTTATTAGATTAGGAAGACCCGACTATTTATATAGATATTTTGTAGGCATTGAGTGTAGTTTTGTTGTGAAACTAATTATGTGAAGTGGGCTTATACCGAATTAACTCTTGTAACTCAAGAGTTGTAACTGAAGAAGCCCAAGGGCCACCTTCTACCTATATAAGCAACCTATGTATTCATTCTACTTTTTGTGATCTTGAGATGGGGATGGGAGACGGGATATTTCACTAATTCTCGCGTCTCTTATTGCTTGGGGACGGATCGAGAATCCGTATCTACTTCATATTATAACACGTTATCAGCAGCTCTCCTCTAAGGTATGATCTCTCCAAAATTTATATTCTATTATAATTTCTCATGATCTAGTATCGTAGCCTGTTGCTTACATCGTTCTTGCGTCCTGTTGATATATCATCTTGCGGCTAAATTTAGTATTGTTTTTTCTGCATCCTTTGTCGATGCAAAATTTCTAGTTACATGTATATGTTCAGTTCTCTGTACCTTGGACCAGAAGTTCCTTTGAATATTGACGCCATCATTGTGATTGGGACAGATTGAATCATAGCCAGCCTTCAGGCAACTCACACACGTGCTTTATGTTCACCCTGCTGGTGATCTTGCTTTGCGTATTGTGCTAATAATCTCCACGCCATGCAAGGAATGTTTTACCTGTTCGTTACCATGGCCGTAATGATCCATGTTCTGAAAGGTCACGCAACATTAAAAACCTGAAGTTCTATTGCGTATGGTTACTACTATATTAGTTGCACGAACGTATGGATATTAATTCTAGTAGAAGTGGCCATCCTTTATGATGGTGTGTAAATAATATTTACTCTTTAACATCTTTTTATGCCTATTTACCTGAATTTTTTTTTGCATAAATACATAGGCAATGTCTGAAGTCATTGCGAGGCAGGTGCCGGTTCTTGCGATGAATGGTATGAACTACCAAACATGGGCTTTGGACTGTGAGTTGCACTTGCAGGGCATGCGATTATCGCACACCATCACTGTACGCGTGAATGATGCTGCAGCACCGCCGTTGCATGAACAAGCAAGGATTGCGATATTATTCCTGAGGAATCACATACACAATGACTTGAAGCAAGAATATATTGCAGTGAAAGATCCTCTCACGTTGTGGACTGCACTCCGTGAACGTTTTGGTGATGATGAACTAGACATGTATGGGGACCTGGAGTAGCTCTTATCACTTAGTTTCCCTCTAAATAAATCATACATGTCAATATCCTATGATCACCTATGGTCATGTAATAAATAAATGCTCTTGCATGAGCACTCACCGAGCTTTGCCTTGGCTGAAAACTTGGTGCTAATATATATTGCTTGAGTGTATGGTAGCATTTGTTTTTCTATTAAGAAAACCTGAAGTTATATATAATAGCAAAAACAAATGTGGGTGGTTATATATTATTTGGATATTTATGATCTTCAAACATGTTATTAGATAAGGTTGTTTAGAGCATATGGAAGTTTTATATTCAACTTTATGTTTATGTATATTATACGTAGGTATACAATCTCCGAAGCATTACTAAGGCCAATATAAATAACCTGGAAAACACTATGATCGGAAAAATTCTAGGAAATAAATTAAAATATGTATCAATATATAAGACCATTTTCTCTAGTGCTTTGTTTTGCTTTGGTTTAATTTAAGTATCTGAAGAAAAACCATTGCATGAGACTTGTTGGTAATATCAAACACTTGAATTTGGGATTCATTTGCATCTTTCCTCATGAAAGAATAGCCAAACATTTTTTGATAATATATAACAACATTAGTCGGACACAAGACCTGAAGTCAACATGCTTGTCCTAGTCTCTCTATTGTGAGGTGTTATCCTAAACTGAGGTTTCTCTTCAAACCAACGTTTGGATCTTTTTAATCTAGTTGATAGATGATACATTCCCCTAGGCAATGTAAAGTTGCTACAAGAATTCTAGAAGAATTAATATTTTGAGTTTTTTTCCCTCATAAGTGTGAAAGCACATTATTTTTTCCCGATGAAGAACATGGTTTGTCTTTTTTTTTTTTTTTTTATAGATAGTAAAGCCCGAAGTGCATATCGAACTCAGGACAATTAAAAGTACCGAAGTCTCTGAAAAAGACAATGGACATCATGGTGCATATACCACACCTCATCTAATTTATTACGTTCTACCTATCATCTTGCCAGAAGATGGAAAGTAGGTAAACAAGTATGAATCCCATCAAACCTTCTAAATAAAGCTTGAAGCTAATTTTGATATTAATCAATTATATATTATAGTAGTTATCCTAGGCTGAAATGCCACATGGATGTTGAAAGCTATGTATATGTTTCTTACATGTATCTTTAACCTATGAATGTTATGCTATCAGCTGAGAGTCTATCCCAGAAGGATATTGATCATTGTTTTGCTATTGCCTTTTGCTTAAGTCAATGGCTTTGCAATAAAATAATATTTCCCAGATATAAGAAAATTCATGGTGTTATTTGTTCTACTTTAAAGCTTCTCTTCATGCTGAACAATGAATTGATCCGAGCTATGCTTTGTATAGAACATGAAATATGTTGCAATTAAATATAATGACTTAGTTTCACTATATGGTATGAGTAATTGAGTCAAAATTTGGGCAATAAACAAAAAGATATGGACTATAAAATAACTCTACATTTATTTATTTATACGCTTGGCAACCACGACTAAATGACATACCTTGCTATCATATATGCACACCATGCTTAATGCGGCTGAAAACGCAATGCCACCATTAATGGTTTTTCTCCATACGTATGACATAGAAGGCCAATATATATAATGGGTATTTTTACTATAACTTAACTTATATGGTAATAATTGGTGAGCATTAGCCCCTGAAAGATTATTATGGCTAAATTATAGGTTACATCAGTAACTGAAGGTGATAAGTCTAGAAGACTACATATGTATTTATTGAAAGCAAGAACTTGCAGAGCAATAGTTTATAATTAACTAGAAGTTATGGGCTCAACAAGAAGTTGAGGATATACTCCTGTAGAAGGAAACATACGTAGTTTTCATGCAACTGCATTAATAAAGTCAAGCTCACTACATATAAAAATAGTAATATTACCCACACGACAAAGTGCATAGTATTTCCCAAATAAATCACCACTGAAGCATACATATACACCACTGGAAGTTGGTGAATGGGTACTTTTAGTATGCAATTAAATATCTCGGTATTAGGGGGAGATTATGCCCATTTTGTGGAATGCCTTGATATTTATGAATTAAAATGCACAAATCTAAACTAAACTAATTGTTTAGTTATACTCCTCTATTGTATAGTATGGAGTAATGCCAAATAGCTATTTGTATTGATGAGGAGCAACTAGATTGGTTAAAATCCAAATGAATGCTTCTACACTGAAGTAGATGTATGAAATTAAATATCACAAAACATTAGGGGGAGATTATGCCCATTTTGTGGAATGCCTTGATATTTATGAATTAAAATGCACGAATCTAAACTAAACTAGTGTTTAGTTATACTCCTCTATTGTATGAGTATGGGTATGCGGATAGCTATTTGTATTGATGAGGAGCAACTAGATTGGATTCAAAAATCAAAATGAATGCTTCTACACAGTAGATGTAGATCTCTTGGGATTAGTGGATTAATTTTGTGTAACGTCCGCCTCCTCGAGGCCGGGCTCGAAACACATCTGGTAGCTTAACTAGGACATAGACGCCAAACCCAGGCCGACCAACTAACATAATTACTGTTCACTAATCCAGTCACGTTGGCCGGCTTAAGGGCAATTACACTAGCCGGTAGTGCGGAAACCTCGAAGGGTTTCGCCAACGTGACATACATCTCGGATCGTTTTCCAATGCATGCCATCTCGATCATTACAACAGGTTCACAAATTATTACATAAAGTGCTCAAATTTAGTTATTACAGCATCAGCTTCTCAAATTCAAAGTGCGGAAGCAACTTTAAACACGTTCTCAAACACACCCATGAAGTTTTTCTCCAAATAGTGCCAGTTTTCCATCAAGATCCACTACAGCAAAAGATACGAAGGAAGGAATGATCGAGCCCATGATTTACTCATCTCCAACTGCTGGATGGAAGCATGTCGGGCAATAGCCGTAGAACATCTCACCATCTGCAACAACATTGGGAATTGCACCCTGAGTACTTGGTACTCAACAAGACTTACCCGACCAAAGGAAAATAAGGAAAAGACTCTTTGGTGGATGCCAGGCTTTATGTGGGGTAGCTGACATTTTCTTTGCCAAAAGATGAGTTTATTAAGTAATCATTTAGTGATAAAAGGACTCTCTAGCTTATCCAATTAAGTTGGGCCTACCAGCTATATTAGCACTGTACTACTTCATCATTTTAATAGAAGCAATCAATAATAATCATGTAACGCATTGATTGAGTAATCATTAACCAAGATGTATGAACATAACCAACTCGCACAAAGAATTCTTGTTTGCGACCATGCCGTCCGTCTCAAGTATTCACTATCCAGAATGATGGCGATTATAATCGATTACTACTCAGTCGAGGGGGTATTCCTCACACAAACCAGGCATGCTCTCAAAGCAGCCTTAGTCACCATGATCTACTCGGGAAAAGACGCGGGATCAACATACCACCACCATGACCAAGGAAACTCCCGCAGCCAACGGGTAAGCCGCCCATCAAATGACACCGCCCCATCTTAAGGTCTTACCAACCGGGCTCTTGTTACACCCACCCCATCGCAAGCATGGATACATGGCGCTTGAAACCCGGCCCAAGTAGATTCTTGGCTTCGCGGGGTTGGGCACCGCACGCCCTTCCGGCTATACGGAGGCGGCATTCAACATGATCGGGGATGTACAAAGCCATATTTCTTTAAGAGGTGATTTAGAAGGCCTCATGGTTATGTTCACTACCAACCAACACCAATCTCAATCCAAGGGATAGTAACCACCTATCCGCGAGATGATGGTCGATCAATTGCCTTCTACCGATTTAAGTAGCGAGCCTAAGCTCTACGTAGCCCCGTACCTACTATAGGATAACTTATGTGGTGAGTAGTCCTAATGCAACTATGTTTCCGAGCAACTCCTATTACGTAAATGCATCATAGATAGTAAACGACTCAAATAAATATTTGCAAACCATAGGAGAATATGCTCCAGGGCTTGCCTTTGACGAAGGAACTAGGGACGTGGTTAGGACACGGGCAGCTCAACTGGATCCTCTCCCTCGGCTGCCTCCCGCAGCTCCTGCTCCCGCAGCTCCTCCACGTTCGACTCCGCGAACGCTTGGTTGTTGGCCCGCGATCATATGATGCGATGCAAGTATATAAATAGTGTGCAAATGGAGTGGAGTTGTATAACAATGATGTCATGATGTATATGCTTAACAACAGAATGGAAACACCACCATAGTTTACTCATAGCACCAACTTAATCTAGCTAACAACATCAAACATCCTGCAGCAACGACCGTGGAAAGCGAACACTCAAACCACGTGTAGCAGCAAGTACTATCTCACATTTGCTCTAAAATTCTACGAAAATTACAGCAGCACTCCCATAGCTAAACTAAGCTACCACAAAAATTTCACCTCAAAACTCCAAGTATGCAAGCCTACACAAAATTCACAAGCCAGCTGCCACACATGGTCCAATGCTTTGTATTACCAAAGTAGTCCAACATAGAAGCACCAATGGCATGTGGACCTTCCAAAGCCGGCATATGGACATGCCTCGAAGTTTCATGGCCACGGCATCAACCTATAATTTTCTATGAATTATTCTAGCAAAGTGCCAACCAATGCACTTGAACTACAACTCTAAAAATCTCCAACGCACAAGTCAATATTATGCCTCACATAGACGGGGCATAGCCTAACTAAGCCAACAAAACAACCCTCATATTTTTTTAGAGCCTATGAGAATTACTTATGATTTTTTTCCAAGATTAAAGCATTTCCCAAAATTAAATAAAATAGTACATAAAAGTATGCCAAAACTGGCATCATAATTTTATAGCCTAGTTCATCACATAAGAAAAATAACTCAACTTGATTCATCCCATTTGGCCAAATAATGGGGAGATATTAATTTCCTAAGGTTAAAACTAAAATCTGAAAACTATTTAAACATTTCGGAAAATGGATCCAAATTGCTAGGTGCACCCGACGTGTACCCCGGGGCGATATCGGCTCGTTAGGCGTACCCCGGCCAAACACGTACCCGATTTACGCTCGTGGGGCTGGGCCGGCGACGGCGGGAGCCCCGCTTTGTCATCACCCACACGAGTGGAGGATGACGATGGCGCGCGGCACTTGGCGGCCGCCCGCGGGTCTCCGGCTTGGCAGCGAGGGCGCCATTGGACTCGCCTCGGCGCGGCTGCTCCTCTAGCGCCTCTAGCGATCAGCCACTAGCAGCCCGGAGCAGCCGACGGCGGCATGCATGGCGGCGCGGCGCGCTTCGACGGTGGGAAGGCCGTCGGGGCCTGGCGTCGCCATGATCGTGCCTACGGGCCTCGTCTCGACCTCGCGACGTCGGGCCCAAGAAGCAAAGAAGATGGGCGTTGGCGGTGGCTACGCCCAGCGATTGACGGCGGCTTCGCCGAAAACGCGCGCACAAGGCCCTGCGGCCCCAGGCTCGGTCCTAAGCTTGCCTGGCCTACTCGTGCATGCGGCTCGAAGCGGCGCGCGAGCAGCGGACGGGAGGGAGGGAGAAGGCGGCACGGCCTCGCCGCGCTCATGGCGGAGGGCGGCCGTGGCCGAAGAAGACGGCCGCAATGCGGTCCCGGCTGGCCGGAACGGAAGAATGAAGGGCGGCAGGAAGTAAGCGGAGGTCGAGGGTGGCGAACACTTGCGCCTCGGCTTCGTTTTTGCGGCGGAATTGACGGCTAGGCGGCGGCGAAAGGCGGCGGCCATGGCGGACGGCGGAAACGGGAAGCCGGGGAGGAAGGAGAAGGGGACGGCGCATTAATGCGGGGACGGGACGGGGGCTGCGTCCGCTTTCCCGGGGAGCAAGACCGTGGCGCGGTGCGTGGCGCGATTGCGGCGGTCACGCCAGCACCCGACGAGCCCCCGGCGCGCCGTCGCGCAGCGCGGCCATGCGCGTCGGCGACGGCTCGGGTGGTCTAGTGTGTGGCGGCCGCACGGGATCCGGCCGGCCCGGGAACGCCCGAACACCCGGATCAGCCAATGAGAATGTGCCAGCTGTCCAATTTGAATTTTAAAAGCCCATATCTCTCAAATGATTTCGAATTAGACAAAACTTTCAACATGAAAGTTTCTCCAAATTGGAAGGTGAATATTTCATTCAACTACCACTTTGGCTAATTGACCTATATTAAAAGATCTAAAATTATTTTGAAAATAGGTTATAGAATAATACTTTTAAAAATTCCCCCTAAGGCTGTTTTTAGCTATTTTGAAGCCCTTAAACCCATTTTCACAATTTGGTCAAAACACAAAGTTTTCATGAAATATTTTTCTGCACATTTCTTCCCAAAACACCAAATCAAACAAGCAACCTATCTAGCACTTCTAGTCACACCTAGGCCTAGCTGACCCAATTTATTCCCCAATCAAATTATGCAAATGATGCTTATGCAAATGATGACATGCTTAAGATACTTAATTAGTGCTTAACACTAGAGGTGTTAGCTCACCCTATAAGAAATCTCATCCCGAGATTTGCGCGTACTAACCATTTATCATAGAAGGTAGGATAAGCTTCACGGAGATATTCGTTTTCCCAAGTTGCATCGTCGTCATCGTGATGACTGACACACACCTTGTGCGTGGTCACCGAAGCTGGTTCGTGTCACTCGCTCCTTGACATCCAATAGCTTGATAGGGACTTCATCGTAGGTTAAATTCGGCGAAGCTAAATACGTAATCTTAACTTGCTCCTTGGTCACCTCGATGCACTTCTTGAGTTGTGACACATGGAATACCGGAAAAATTGCACCGAGATTCTCGGGCAATTCTAACAAGTAAGCCACGTCACCCTTCTTCTCAAGAATCTTAAATGGACCAACATATCAAGGTGCAAGCACGCTTGGCTCCAAACCTTTGCACTTTCTTCATGGGAGAAACCTTCAAGTATACATGATCGCCTTCCTCAAAGGACAATGGCCTCTTTAAACATCGGCATAGCCACTGTCGCGAGGCCGAGCTGCTAACATGTGCTTCTTAATGAGTTGGACTTTCTCGCGGCATCACCACCACGATATCTACGCGTAATACTCTTGTCTCTCCGTTTCTACCCGGTTCGGCGTTCTACAACTCCTACCATATAGTGCCTCGAAAGGCGACATCTTAATACTCTCTCGATACCCATTATTATACACAAACTCGAGTACTTGGCAACCATTTTCCCAGAACCCTTAAATGAAAGCAAGCATGCTCTCAACGGGTCTCTAGTACTTGGTTAACTCTCTCTCAACTTGACTAGAGGTATGCGGATGATAAAGGCTGAGGCTGTGCTTAAGTCTGTTCCCAATTCCTTCTGCATTTGAGCCCAGAAGTGAGCCATGAACTGTGATCCCCTATCAGATACGATCTTCTTTGGTATGCCATGCAATCTCACAATCTCCTTGATGTACTGGAGTCGGCCATCTTTACGGCGGTCGGAAAGTTGTATGAGCGAATGAAGTGTGCCGACTTGGTGAGTCGGTCCACAATCACCCCGAGATCGAATCATGGCCCTTCGCCGAGGTAGGCAAACTGTAATGAAATCCATACTAATCTCTTCCCACTTCAATCAGTCTTGACGATGGATGTAGCAAACCTCAGCCGGGTGCCTTGCCTTGACTCTGCAGCAAGTATCGCCTTGTAACATATTGTGTCACTTCCTTCTTCATATGTGGCCACGAATCTCAACTTCGGCGAGGTCATGAAACATCTTGCTCTTTGCCCGGGATGGATGGTTACTCTAGATAGATGTGCCTCATCCATGATCAACTTTTCTAAGTTCAAATCTCGAGGTACTACTAATCGATTATCAAACCATAAGATCCCATGGTCATCTGAGAGTGTTGTGATGGTTGGGTTTCTAATTTCTCCTTGAATTTGGCTACCATATTATCGGTTTTACCCCTCAATGATTTTGCTCTCCGTTCGCGAGTTCAATTGGATGTTCTTCGCTATCACGGGATGCAAAAGTCAAAGTTTTACGGCAATCGATTTGAATAGCTTCACATTGCGGCTTTCTACTTAATGCATCGCGACCACATTTGCCTTACCGGGATGGTAATGCAAATGTAGGTCGTAGTCCTTGATCAACTCTAGCCAACAATCTTTGTCTCATGTTCAACTCATTTTGTGTGAAGATGTACTTCAAGCTCTTATGATCCGTATAAATGTTACAAAGATTACCAAGAAGGTAATGCCCCCATATCTTCAAAGCATGTACTAAATTGCCAACTCTAGGTCATGGGTAGGATAATTCTGCTCATGCTTCTTCAAGTGCTGGATGCATAAGCTATGACCTTGCCTTCTTGCATTAACACACACCTTTAATCCAATGCTGAAGCATCCTGATACCTCAAAACGGCTTCTCAATATCAGTTTGTGCAGAGCGGTGCGGTGGTCAGCATTTCCCACAAGGTGCGAAAGGCTCACCTTTGCTTTCTGTCCGCTCCAGACTTCTCATCCTTATGCGCCCGGGTTGGTTAATGGCTTGGCTATCTTCGAGAATCTGGAATAAAATAGTTAATATCCGGCTAACCCCAAGAATCCCAGAACCTTGTGCATTGTCTTCGGTGTCTTCCAATTTAGCACCTTATCAATGTTAGCGAGGATCCACGGTTATACCCTCGTCGATAGGATATGTCCCAAGCTTGCACTTTCTTGGTCTAGAACTCACGATTCTTGCTGAACTTGGCATACAACTTCTTCTCTCTAAGCCCTCTCCAAAACAATCCTCAAATGTTTGGCATGATCTTAATTCATTCTCCAGAATACTCGAGGATGTCATCAATGAATACCACAACAAGCGATCCAACTCGGGCATGAATAAGAATTCTTCGGATACATAAAGTATGCGGGAGCATTTGTCGCTGAAAGACATGACTAAATACTCGAACAGCCTCTAGTGGTAAATACGGTCTTGGGTATATCTTAGTGCGATCTTGATTTGATGATACCTGCCTTCAAGTCTATCTTGGAGAACACCTTAGCCTTGGATAGGCGATCCAAACAATATGTCAATCTGAGCCGACGGGTACTTGTTCTTATTTGTAGCGGCATTGAGCAAGCGGTAATCTACGCACATACGTAACGATCGATCCTTCTTCTTTACAAACAACATTTGGACTACCCCATTCCGATACACCGGGTCGAATCAATCCCTTGCTAAGCAAATCATTCGTCGTGCCTTGAGTTCCTTCAACTCATCCGGTGCCATTCTATACGGCCTCTTGCAAATCGGTGCCGTGCCAGGCAACAACTCAATACGGAACTCTACATCCCTATCGGGCGGCAAGCCTCGGTAGTTCCTCCGAAAGACATCCAGGAACTCACATACCACGGGTATATACTCCAAGGGAGTAGTTTGGGTAGCATGTGACACTCTCAAGTTTGGTTTTTCGAGGTAAGGGTATCGAAGGTTTCTCCCTCACCCAACGGTTTATGAATAGAGATCATCCTATTAGTGGTATCCAATACCACACCCCAAAAATTCATCCGGCTCATCCCGTTTATAACATCCACTCCTAGTCCGGAAGAACGATTAAGTTCAAATGGAATCTCCAATCTTCTAAATCCAATGACGCCCCTTGCACTATCTGGTTTGTGCTAATGTCAGCCCCAGCTGAGCTCACACGAAACTCTATACCCAATTCTGTTATCTTTTGGTCATGTTGTTTTGCAAATGCTTGACTCATGAATGAATGTGACGATCCAGTATCAAACAAAACAGCAGCAGGAATCTCGTTGACAGGAAACATACCAGCAGTCATGGGCTCTCCAGCTAAGATCTCCTCAATGGTTGTCAGATGAGCATGGGCGGGCATCTGCCTTCTTGGATGTGGGCACTCCCTGCTGAAGTGTCCTGTTCCACCACAGTTGTAGCATGGGCCATATGGTGCCTTGCCTCCCGTAGCCATTGCTGGTGCTCGGTTTTGATTTGGCTTGTTCTCGCGTAACGGTGTACGAAAAGCTGCCGGGAACTTCCGGTTGCCCCGAGCAGCCAATTCTTCCTTGGTGGGGGTTTGAATCTCGTTACCCCGGTTGAATGCACGATAAGGAGGATGAAATGCGGGTGAAGCCCTCTCCGAGACAGGGCCACCCTCATTCGGCCTCTTGCGGTTCTTGGTTGCAACATGCAAACATTGTTCCCGCTTCTCTTGAATCATGCGGTCATTGTAGAAGGCATTGAAGTTGTCATGGGTAGAGAGGTACCCATGGTTTTCATCGCTTGGTGCTAAGCCCTCTCTTGAAGCATTCTATCTTGGTCGCCTCGGTGCGCACCATTTCCGTGCATATCGGGACAAGTTGTTGAAGATGTGATGATACTCCGACCGAGCGAGTCCCCATGGTCGCTATGGAACTCGGCCTTCTTAGCAGCAATTACACGAGTGGGACAATGCATCATGGAAAGCGTGTGGACAAACATATCCCGGTGTGACGGGCCGTCCTTCCGGATAGGTAGCACGGTGTTGAATCCACCATGTCCGAGCTTCCTCATCAAGCATATAGGCAGATAAGTGGCCTTGAGATCCTCGGTTAGGACGCAACAAGCGAAACCTCTTCCATATGAGTGATCCAACCATCCGCAGACGCGGATCATAAGTAGTCTTGAATCGTACGAGGTTTAGTGTCCATGAAGTCCTTGAACTCACCGACCGATTTGGCCGTGGCCCGATGATGATGCGGAACATGCATATTGTTGTTGTTGTTGAAGTTGTCACGCGGCGAATCGCTCAATGTTCTGTCCTCCCGCAAACCGCTCGAAAGAATCGGCCTTCTCGTGTCAATGGAGGAGGAGGTGGCGCACCATGTGCCTCTTCTCCAGCATGGCCTCCACCACGTCCACCACCACCCATAGGAGCACCGCGACCACCACCCCCGATGGGAGCACCGCGACCTCCACCACCAACTGGAGCACCATGGCCACTACCACCAATGGGGGCACCACGGCCTCCACCACCACGCCACCCAGCCGCCCGGGCAGGTAACTCCTGTATCCACCATCTCGTAAGTGCCAACGATAATATTGTAGGAATTAGGAGTCAAACCAACATGTCAAACAAATAGAATCATGCCGCACCGAACAATGTAGAGAATATTAACATTCAATCAATCATTCACACATACACAATAATTCTTTTTCCACATCACAACCACACTAATAATATTATGCTTCGCACATCACGAAGTGTCAAATATACATGGATGCCAAGATACATACACGGACTTTTAAATGCGTTCATGATACATCGCAACCCATGAATCCAAAGGTCTCATCATCATACTTAACGGCTTTACCATATTACATCTCAAAAGAAAAGGTCAACGGTCGCTCAAAAGAATACTTCTAGGAGCTATCATGCTACCACTAGTCTAACTACGCACACAAGGCGGCCTAATCGTCTCCGCACGTCCATGTCCACCGCGTGGCTACGACCACCGTGGTGAGACGACTCGCCCGTGCAACTACCCCTCTCTCGAACCTCATCCCGCATCCCATCAATGAACACCTCCTTCGATGCAGGCTCACACCCGAGAATGCGCGTCTCCTCTCGAAGATCGTGCAACTCGCATGTGCTACATTCCTCTCGCCTAGTGATCTCAATCGTGGAATCCTCCGTGTTCTTCAGCACTGTCTCACGGTTCCCCAACTTCTGCTCAAGTACTTCCAGCCTCACATTGAACCACTCTTTCAGATCTGTCAACTTCTTCTCATACTGCTCAACCTCCACCTTGTGCTCCTCCTGGATAGACTCCAGCTCATCATACCTCATCAGAGCAAGGTCCTCCATGTCGAGTAGGCCCTCATAAGAGAGAAGACCACACTCGTACAACCGAGGTACTTGCTCTCACTTCCTCGTGTCCCGGCAAACAGACGTCCCCTTCCCTCGCTTCCACTTGTCGGCCACGAGGGTCGACCGGGAAAGACTCCAGGGCATCGTGCATGCCAACTTAGCAGCATCTGTTCGTCACCATCCTCACCAAGACTGAAGGCGTCCCCGCAGCGCGGAAGGTGTCCACGCCCTCGCCCTTCTCGTGACCAACCGTACCCACAGTCACTAAGGCCCAAGGACGGAACCTCAACCATCACCGTGACAAACCGGCGCTCCCGGTGTCCCGAGTGTCCCGCAGTACCTAGGATAGGTACCATCAGATACCCAACGGCGTGCAAGATCATCCGCAGAAGAGTGGGCAAGCCACCCCGCGTGAGGAACGTGTTGGACATCCTACGGGGGTTGTCGAGGCCTCCGTCGGATAACCCAATCCGCACTCGCTGGAAGAGAAACACGAGGGTGTCGCTCGTGGGTACTCTTGCGTGCCGGGCCGCTTAGTCCCGGCCATCTCGTAAAAATTTTTAATTACGCCCATAAGCACAAGTTTTAAGTAAGGCAAATTTAATTGTAGGAAAGGAATGCTGATATGCATGATTATGGCAAAATTTTATAATTCATGATGCATGCACGTTCTATTCGTTCTCACTCATAAGTATCACTAATACGTCTAGTCGGTGGCATAGATCTACGTGCTCTCATCATACGTATTTCACATCGTTCTACACGAACTCGTGGTTAGTGTACATGCAGAAAATTCATTTCAGCCCATTCCCCATGAATGCAAACGATGGACAAAAATTCGGCACCTTAAGAATAAGGCAAAAATCTCCCGATTCAAACAACTCCTATTAGAACACCCCTACTCCACGGGCATACCCAATATACGCATGTAGGTGCATGCTAGTCCCAAATCATCGCTAGAAGACGACATCCCACACATGGAGTACTGTCATATGGACATGTGTAAAACATGAGCATATTTCAGCACTATATAAGCACTCCCCTAGACCAGCATTGCATCCGGTCATGCTCTCACAATTCCCCTTACCTTGGCGATGAATCACTTACCAGAGCGTAGAGGAATATGAAACCAATCGTAACCATTCAAGTGAATGGCATACATATTTGCCGTGTATGGCGCGACAAATAAAATATGATGCAACCCTTGTTAACTTTGTTAGATAGCCACCTAATAGTCCTTAAGCTGGGCATAAGAATCCGACAAATCCTTGGCACACTTATAAGTTTTTTGAAAACTCACGCATTTCACAAACCTACTTAAAGTCTATAAGTTCAAGATCACTTTTAATGTCAAGTTTAGTGTTTATAATGATCAAGATTAGCAAATTGTTGGAAAACTAGGAGGCGATGCCATACGCCAGCGGAAGTGCCGAGCTAACTAACATAATTACTGTTCACTAATCAAGCCACGTTGGCAGCTTAAGCAGTAAACGGCAATTACACTAGCCCGGTAGTCTGGAAACCTCGAAGGGTTTCGCCAACGTCACATACATCTCGGATCGTTTTCCACGCATGCCATCTCGGATTATTACAACGGGTTCACAAATTATTACATAAAGTGCTCAAATTTAGTTATTACGGACCGGTTCTCAAATTCAAAGTGCGGAAGCAACTTTAAACTTGTTCTCAAACACACCCATGAAGTTTTCTCCAAATAGTGCCGGTTTTCCATCAAGATCCCTCTGACCAAAAGATACGAAGGAAGGAATGATCGAGCCCATGATTTACTCATCTCCAAGCGGCTATTCCCGGATGGAAGCATGTCGGGCAATAGCCGTAGAACATCACCATACGCAGCAACATTGGGAATTGCACCACGCAGTACTTGGTACTCAACAAGACTTACCCGACCAAAGGAAAATAAGGAAAAGACTCTTTGGTGGATGCCGGGCTTTATGTGGGGTATTTGACATTTTCTTTGCCAAAAGATGAGTTTATTAAGTAATCATTTAGTGATAAAAGGACTCTCTAGCTTATCCAATTAAGTTGGGCCTACCAGCTATGTGCCTTTTTGTACTACTTCATCATTTTAGTAGAAGCAATCAATAATAATCATGTAACGCATTGATTGAGTAATCATTAACATGTATGAACATAACCAACTACGCTCAAAGAATTCTTGTTTTTGCGACCATGCCATTGTCGAGTCTCAAGTATTCACTATCCGGGAATGATCGCGATTATAATTGATTACTACTCGAAGCTAAGGGGTATTCCTCACAAACCAGGCATGCTCCTGCGGCGGCCCTTAGTCACCGTGATTCTACTCGGGAAAAAGACGGGATCAACATACCACCACCATGACCAAGGAAACTCCCGGCTGACCAACGGGTAAATGGTGCCCATCAAATGACACCGCCCATCTTAAGGTCTTACCAATAGGGCTCTTGTTACACCCACCCCATCGCCCGGCCATGGATACATGGCATGGAACTTGGCCCAAGTAGATTCTTGGCTTCGCGGTTGGGCACCGCACGCCTTCGGCCTATACGAGGCGGCATTCAACATGATCGGGGACATACAAAGCCATATTTCTTTAAGAGGTGATTTAGAAGGCCTCATGGTTATGTTCACTACCAACCTACACCAATCTCAATCCGAGGGATAGTAACCACCTATCCGCACAGAGATGATGATCACCTCATCTTCTCTGGAATTTAGGTAGCGAGGCCTAAGCTCTACGTAGCCACCGTACCTACTATAGAATAACTTCTGTGGTGAGTAGTCCTAATGCAACTATGTTTCCAAGCAACTCCTATTACGTAAATGCATCATAGATAGTAAAGAACTCAAATAAATATTTGCAAACCATAGGAGAATATGCTCCGGGGCTTGCCTTTGACGAAGGAACTAGGGACGTGGTTAGGACACTGGGCAGCTCAACTTCCGGATCCTCTCCCTCGGCTGCCTCCCGCAGCCTCCTGCTGGGCTGCTCCTCCACGTTCAGCCTCGTGGCCCCCTTGGTTGTTGGCCTCACTGCGATCTATATGATGCGATGCAAGTATATAAATAGTGTGCAAATGGAGTGGAGTTGTATAACAATGATGTCATGATGTATATGCTTAACAACAGAATGGAAACACCACCATAGTTTACTCATAGCACCAACTTAATCTAGCCATTAACATCAAATATCCTCACTTGCGACCTGCGTCGGAAGCTAGACATAAAACCCCGTGCTTCAACAGCAAGTACTATCTCTCGCTTTGCTCTAAAATTCTACTTGTGCAACACTCCCATAAGCTAAACTAAGCTACCACGAAATTTCACCTCAAAACTCCAAGTATGCAAGCCTACACAAAATTCACAAGCCAGCTGCCACACATGGTTCAAAATACTTTGTATTACCAAAGTAGTCCAACATCAAGACCAATGGCATGTGGACCTTCCTAAACGGCATATAAACATGCCTCAAGAAGTTTCATGGCCATAGCATCAACCTATAATTTTCTATGAATTATTCTAGCAAAGTGCCAACCAATGCACTTGTACTAAAACTCTAAACATCTCCACTGCACAAGTCAATATTATACCTCACATAGACGGGGCATAGCCTAACTAAGCCAACAAAACAACCCTCACACATTTTTCGAGCCTGCGAGAATTACTATGATTTTTTTCCAAGATTAAAAGCATTTCCCAAAATTAAATAAAACAGTACATAAAAGTGTGCCAAAACTGGCATCTCATAATTTTATAGCCTAGTTCATCACATAAGAAAAATAACTCCAACTTGATTCATCCCGTTTGGCCAAACAATGAGGGAGATATGAATTTCCCAAGGTTAAAACTAAAATCTGAAAACTATTTAACATTTTCGGAAAATGGATCCAAGTGCTAGGTGCACCCGACGTGTACCCGGGCCGGATCGGCTCGTTAGGCGTACCCGGCCTGCGTACCCGATCGCACTCGTGGGGGGGCCGACGGCGGGCCCCACTGTCATCACCGAGTGGAGGATGACGATGGCGCGCGACGGCGGCGGTCCTCCGGCCCAACTAAGGGCGCCATTGGACTCGCCTCGGCGCGGCGCTCCTCCAGCGCCTCCTAGCGACGGCCCTAGTTGCCCAAGATGATGGCGGCGGCATGCATGGCGGCGCACGGCGGCGCTCGACGGTGGGAAGGCCGTCGGGGCCTCAGCGTCGCCCATGATCTTGCCTACGGGCCTCGTCTCGACCTCGCGAGCGCGCCTGGCCCAAGAAGCAAAGAAGATGGTGGCGTTGGCGGTGGCTACGCCCTGGAAACGACGGCGGTGAGCTTCGCCAGAAGCGCGCACAAGGCCCT
>JAENPR010000855.1:0-276587 GCA_018135685.1 Themeda triandra
ATATTTTAATTAGCAACCTATTACTAACCAACTTGGTATAAAAGCTCAACCCTTAGTTAAGGTTCAAGTAGTAATTAAGAGTTGATTAACACCATCATTATATAGATCATAACATGATCATTATATAAATGAGATCACTATCTCAGAGAACACAAGATGGCAATCCTAATAAAACCTGAGGTAGCAACCTTCATAAACTTCTCCATCGATCCATGAGATGCATTTGCTAATCCATAGGGCGCTGGGCCGCTCATACCGAGAGCACGGACGATATATCGGTTTGATCAAACTCTGCGCAGAGGTGTACACTTTCCCTCCAGGTCGTGATTCCCATTTGCCCGAGGTCGCGACTCCTCAAAACACTTCCAAGGTGAATGAGCACAGGTCTCACTACGAGGCGGTTCACGGTCATAGGTAGTGGTAGCCCGATCGCAATGTCCCAAGCACATGAGAGACGTCCCCGCACACGCCGCTCCGCTGCGGTTCATCCGTAACCCTCATGCTTCGAACTTGGGATCACCTTCTCACCATGGCTATGGCACCCGCTTCACAAGTTACTAACTCACCTATGATGACCTCAATAATATGCCAAGCCGCAGCCATATAGCCCGGAGTCACGGATTGTCCCGCTTGAACCGTCTAGGAACCGGTCCTTAAGGAGAGCAAACACGGATGCCCCCGTCGCTACGAGTCTCCACACTAGCATCCCAGATCTCTTGCTTCACCAACCAATGATGCATCCGCATCAAACATCTCCACCATGGCCGTTGCAGCCTCATTACCACGCCTTTACTTAAGAAGCAACATTTTAACCGTATAACATTAATGAGTAGGTAAGAGAGCACCAGCGCATCTAGATCCTATCTATAAACCCCTCATGGGTAATATATAATCATCCTGGATATGCTGCAAGCATGTCCTTAGATTTTGATCATTTAGGACTCATGCATGCATTATATAAAAGTTCACTGTGTTCAATATGATCAAAGGGAATGCCTCGCACCTGCCTTAAATCCAAAGTATAGTCGTTCTAGAGTTTCCAACTCTTCTATCTTCTCGGGCCTCCAAGTTCAACACTCGCACTTGTTGGTCCTCACTCTCGGTCTTCGGCACTTGTCGACCGCCGTCGTCTACTCACACCAAGCAAGCAACACAAACAAACAAGACTAAGAACATACACCATACAAAAGAAACAAATAAAGAAAGAGCGTACAAAAAGGTAGAGAGTGAAGCTATGGTCTTGAAAGCACTAGAAAGACCGACGAAGAAACTATCGTTGAGTAGGCACAACTAACAAGATCAAACTAGGCTAATCGCATTTTAAAAGAGCATTGGATAACTAATTTTATAAACATGCGACATGACGGTCATTGCTCATACTAACTTCGGGTCGGAACTGGCCACGCCACAACGAGATCGTAAAGATAACCCTAGGTAACTTTTATTTATAAAAGGGTTAAATAATTAGTGATGGAGTAAACATTTAAATCAATAAATAAATTGATAATTGAGTTTCATGGTGACCATCAACACTACTGCGTGTAGAGCGACGAGACACAATTTAACGCATCTTGAATCGCTCGAATCGGACTTAAAACGGTCAAATGGCAGCGATTATACGATCAGTGGCAGTTCGGGTAATTACCGCATCTCGTACCTTGGTCGTCTTCCACCTCTGGTCATCTCCATCTTCACGTACAGGAACTGGACGTGAGGTCCATGGCGGCACTGCTGCTGCTCGCCCGCAGGGGGCCAAGGGCGGCGGCCTGGCCGGCCAGCAGAGGCGGCGCGGCGCCACGGACCCACACCTGGGGCCGGGCAGGGGCTCGCACGCCCTGCAGCACGGGTGGCCGAGCGGCCACACCGGCGCGGCGGTGCTGCCCTGCGCAGCACATGGCCGGGGACGGCCGGCCGGCCAGCCACGTGGGCGGCGCGGCGACGTGATGACAGCGCGGGTCGAGCCCGCAGGTGACGGCGCACGGAGCTGCGGTCGCCGAGGAGATGAACAGCGCCATCCATGGATGACCTCGCCGGAAAAAGAGAAAGGGATGTTAGGGAATCGATCAAAAGGACATGGATTCGCAAAACGAAAGGTGTGACGGCGTAAAGGACGACGAGGGATACCTCGTGATGGTGGCGGTTTTCGCCGGGACGCGACGAGATGGCCGGAAAAGCTCGCCGTAGAGTTCGCCGGAACCCTAGCTGTAGCGAACTTCGGCGATGGATTGCTGGAGCTACGAGTGGCGGCTCGAGATGGGGCTTGTTGTTCTGGAATCAGGGCGACGAGAGGAACACCGGCATATATATATATGCCTAGGGTTTAGGGCGCTGAAAAATATTTTATTTTTAATAATTTCGGGATTTATGAGAAAACCATTTTCAGTTCAAAAACAATTCCACAAAAAGCTGAAATCATTTTAAAGCCCTGAAAAATGTTTTCAAGTCTCGAAAATTATGGGAAAATACCCGGAGGATAGATTGAGACATGATGAATCCAAATAAAGTCCAGAAAATTAGAAAAACCCTAGGATAAATGGAAAAATAATCCGAGAAGTTCAGAAAATTCGGGGAAGAATAGTACGTGACGTCTAAACGTGTTTCGATAACTTATCGCTCACAAAGCCCAAACACAAGCAACAAACAATCATCACAATAACAAAAGCCCTCGAATTACTTTATAAATATTAAGCGCGCACTTTTCTTTGTATGAAATGTACCAAGATTTAAACCTAGGTTGACAAATTTTACTCAAATATTTAAAATCCTTCATTTTATTTAGTGTTTTCAACAACAACCCAAAGTACAAATTTTGGGGTGTTATAGCTTGCGGATTTATCTCACAGCTAAGAAATACCAACAACTTGCACACATAAGATGGGTGAGATTTGTCGGTGTATCCAGGGTGGTTGGTACATATACACCTCTTCTAAAACACCATGCAAGAATGCACGTCGCACATCGAGTTTGTCGTAATGACCATCCTTTGGTTCTTGCAATTAACAAAATGAGACGAATGGTTGCGGCCTTGACAACAAGATCGAAAGTGTCCTCATAATCATGACCATATCGTTGTTTAAAACCTTTTGCAACGAGTCTAGCCTTGTATCTCATCAATTGTACCGTTGCTTTTCTCTTTAATTTATAAACCCATTTGCAGCCAATTATATTTTTGCCTTTTGGTTTTGGAACTAGGTGCCAAGTGTTGTTGTGAATAAGTGCTTTATACTCATGATGCATGGCTACGAGACCAATTTTTATCAGCAGAAGTGCAGCAGCTACTAAAGATGGTTCATGGTCATAGTTGTGGTAAGATTGCCCTTGGGGACGGTGCCATCGGTGTAGCGTTTTGGTTTGACAATACCGTGTTGGAGACAAGTGGAGGGCGTTGCGGTGCGCAAGAGCTGCGGGGATCGGCCGGTGCGGAGGATCCGGTAGTGGGGATCTCCGGTCTTGTCGCGCGAGCGGTGGATCACTGGATCAATCCCTATCGAGGCGATGGGATCCGGTTGTGGCGGGCGAGGTTGGTGTTGTGGGATTTGCGTCGAGTAGTGGCGTAGAGGATCCGGCCCGGGTGCGGTGGTGCTGCAGGTATCGGTGCTAGCTGCGACGGAGGGAGACGCGTGTGATGCGTGATCCGAGGAGGATGCGCGGCACCACCGTCGCACGAGGTGCAAGTGGATCGTCCTCGTGTCTCGCACCCATGGCTGGATTTTGTGTCTACGCATGAAATAACGCGCTGAGGACTTGACCTTGACCGCGATTTCGCCCGAATTTTTTGTGGCTTTTGTAGAATCAATAGCCCTTGGCGGGGATCGATGTAGGTTCAGTTGGAGACGTATATTGATCACGAAAAATTGCATCCCCGAAGCTAGCGTCTGGACTTAACAAGGAAGGAGGTAGAAGAGCTATTTCATTTCTAAGACGAGCACCAGCATTCGGGTGAAGAGAGGCAAAAGGAAAAATATGTTCATAAAAAATAACATCATGTGACATATATATGCGCCCTTCGGGATCTAGGCATTTGAATCCATTGTGTAGATGTAACCAAGAAAGACATCTTTTTTGGAACGAAATTGAAGTTTTGTGGAGTTAAAGGGTGAGATTTGCCAAACGGCACACCCAAAGGTGCGAAGAAAAGTGTAGTCCGGTGGTGTCCCATAGAGTTTTCAAAAGGAGATTGGTTTGATAGAATTTTGGAGGGAAGTCGATTAATGAGAAAAACAGCGGCAAGAAAGGCTTCATCCCAAAATTTTAAAGGAATGGATGCATGGGCGAGAAGTGTAAGACCCATGTCTACAATATGTCGGTGTTTACGTTGGCCGACCCATTTGTTGGTGTGCATAAGGACAAGAAACATGATGAGTGATACCTATTCTTTGAAAAAAGGTATTGAGTTTTTGATACTCCCCCAATCTGATTGTACGAATGAATTTTACAATTAAACTGTCGTTCAACAAGATTTTGAAAGTCTTGAAAACATTGAAAAACTTCAAATTTTTGACGAATAAGGTAGATCCATACAAACTTACTATAATCATCAATGAAACTAACATAGTAAGCATGTTTACCAACTGAAATCGGGGCAGGGCCCCATACATCTGAAAAAATGAGTTCCATAGGACTAGTGGACACACTACTAGACCTAGGGTATGGAAGTTGATGGTGTTTGCCTTGTTGACACGCATCACACACATGATTATTTGAGTCTTTGACAAAAGGAAGGGAATGATGGCTAAGAACTTGGTTTACAGCGGAAGGTGCGGGATGGCCAAGCCTAGAGTGCCATAGGGAGTTGGAAGGTTTGATGGCGCTAAGTCCTTGTTTATTTAGCGATGGCTTGAAAGGGTACAGTCCATCTTCACATCCGCCGGTATGGAGTATTCCCTGTGTTTGCTGATCCTTGATAAAAAATGATCAGGGTGAAATTCAAGATAAGCATTGTTGTCACGTGCTAGTCGATGCACAGAAACTAAACTTTTACTAGCTTGCGGAACATGAAGAATATTATGTAATTGGAGAGAGCTAGTTGGGGATTGCAAAGTACCGTGACCAATATGACCGATCTCCATACCTGATCCGTTGGCTGCATGCACTTGATCACCTACCGTGTACCGATCACGAACAGTAAGCTTGTCGAGTTCGCTGTGATATGGTCTGTGGCACCGGTGTCTAGGTACCAATTGGTGTCGACACCGTAGGATGTTGTTGCGAGACGAGGCGGATTTTGATGGTGGAGTGTAGTTCGGATCAAACTGTTGAAGCACCGTTCAGCTCCATGACCTTCCTTCTTGCAAACTTGACAGATTACTCCGTGTTCAAAATTTGGACCGTGTGTACGGCCGCAAATGTTGCACGGCGGACGATTGCATCCACCATCATGACCATAGGATCCTCCACGACTTGGGCCGCCACCGCGATGATGACCACCGCGACCACGCCCTTGGTACTGGTTCCCGCCACCACGCCCGGGACGCAAGGTTGGCGGAGGAGCGGCTGCCCCATGTATGCAGATCGATGCGCTGCTCATGGCTAATGAGTTGGGTGAACAACTCATGAACTGTGAGCGGCTCTGCGCGCAGGGAAACAGCGGAGACGACTGGGTCGAACAGTTTGTCCAGCCCAGTCAGGATGTAGGAGATGAGGTCGTCGTCGTCGAGCTTCTTTCCTGCCGCCGCCATTTCTTCGGCGAGAGATTTCATCATACCGAAGTACTCGGTGATTGTAGATGTTCCTCTGGACGCATTCGCTAGAGCCATGCGTGTAGCAGTAACTCGCGCCCGTGATTGGGCTGTATGGAGCCCTTCGATGGCTGCCCATGCGGCAGCCGCCGTCGTTTAGTCACTTGACGTTGAATTTCTGGGGAGAGGCCACTCAGCAAGTAGCTGAGAACCTGCTGATCTTTTTGGTGAAACACTCTTAGGATATGATATTTATGGAATTCTTGGATCAATTTTTTTTAGAATCACACAGTACAAGCCCATACATGCACGTATGCTCTCATATGAACAAACTTACGCACATTTTATCCTTATAAGCACCTCCGAAGGACTAAGCTAATGAATCTAGAGATTCCCGAAGTCATCATTGGTGTCTGAAAAAATTCTAGGAAAAGGTGCGAGCACCGAGATTTGAAGCATTGTAGGTAGCGTTCCATTGAACAGTTCTACCTGCTTAGATCAATATTTATGTCAAAGAAAAAAATAGTTCTATATGAGACATCATCATCAGCAAGATAAAAAGATACAACATGCGTCTTATGTATATGCATAGCTTTGGCGTGAGACTAGAACGATCTCAGATCGGGATCCTTTCATCGGCAATGGATTACATGAATAAACTAATTGTCTAGAATTTTCTTATCTGGGAACACAGATGACATGCTTGCAAACGAATTAAGTGCAGCACCTACTGCCCGGGATGTCAGAAATAGAACGCTGGGCAGAGGGTGTGGTGGTAAGGGGGATTTCTCACCTGCTTCCCATGATTGCTGATGCACAAGATAGTCGGCAACAGAGAGACGAAGGACAGCAGAGGATCCAGAAAAAGTGCAGCTGCTTGATCAGTACTAGCCAAGGTGATTATGCCTTCGTGTTCCTGCAAATCGATGGAGAACATAAATCATTAGAAAGAAAGTCTCGATAGACCATCAGATAGGACATGCTACACAAAGTTGCTGACCACGAACTCACCAGAGAATGGGCGATGGCGATCGAGCTGCCCTCGTTGGCTCAAAGAAGACAAGCTCATTTTTTTTTATAAGAAAAATAACAGAGAGGAGGTTGTGTCAAAAATGTTCTGATGAATGAAGTCTGTTCGAGGGGATCTCGAGATAGATAAGTCAGCAACTTGGCGCCAGCTCATGCCAGGTCCACGGCGCCGCGCACTCCACTGCTCCGCCACACCGCGTCAAGTCTCGGCCCACGCTCCCCGGCGTTACGGCCTCTCCGCGGAGCACTCCTGTCCGCCCAGCCTCCTCCTATATAGGATCGGTTCACAACACTCAGATTGCCGATCACTTGACTAATCCTCGTCTTCCAGTTAGTTCAAATGGTGAAGGTCTGGTTGTTTGTATGTGGATCACGTGAAAGGAAATATTATAAAGCTCAAGAGAAAAGGAGAAACAAGAAAGAAGAATGGTTGGAAATTGTTGATAGCTAGAGAGACAAGATGTGATCACGTGAGATGGATAAACATTGGATGTGGGAGATTTCACTTTAAAACAATTTTATATAAAATAAACATTTCAAATGTTTTTGATATTGATAATAAAAAGAGTAAAAACGTTTTAGAGGCTTAACCGGTATTTTCACAAATTATTTTTTTCATACACAATAAAATTAATAATGCTAGCAACATGAATGCGACAAAAAACAAAGCCTCTTAAATTAGGTTTAGTTTACAAATTATTATTTTCTTCCAACTATTGCTTGTTCTAACATCTAAATTTAATTTCAGCATATTTTAGAAAATTGTAAAATTCAAAATTTAGGTTGTAACGCGTGATCACCACTCATCCTCGATCGGCCAATCACCAAGTGCTTGTGTGCCCGTCCTGGCTTGATCAGATCGCCATCTTGACTTCGGTCAACATCGTCTTCCATCGTCATCCTCGCTTGTACACTTGCTTGTCGACGTGCCCAATGCGTGCCATCCATGGTCCATCCTTTATCCCTCGATCCCTCAGTCCGAGCCTTCGTGTCAGACCATCATAGCTCCCAGTCCATCGCACACGAACTCCTTGCTTGACCTTCTCTATTGCCATCGATTGTCTCACGCTCAACACCTACACATCATAAAGCTAAGAGACATATTGCACACACCCAATGGTTCGTCTCTCACACACATAACCGAAGCTCAAATCACCTCATTGACAATCGCTCATCACTCGTATATGGGCACATATCAACCATATGTGTTCGCAATCCCTCCCTTAGTGAGTGCATTGTCAGTACCAAACACAAAGAGATGAATCAAAATCAAAAGGAAAGTGTGAACTCGTCCAAATGACCAAAAGCCAAGAAAGGACAAAGGGCTAGAGGTGGTCACTCGAAATAAGGAAACTCGGTCCTCAAAGACATGGGCAATAACTCAACGCAACCAAGAAGAAGCAAAGCTTGGTTCCCAAAGACATGGGTAAAAGCACAACACAGCCAAGTAATAGAGGGCTAGTCCTCCATAAGATGCAAAAAGAGCCCAACACCAATGCAAAAGACCAAAGTAACACAAAACTTCAAGAACTAGTGATAATCCCTCCAGAAGAGGCAAAGACACTGAACACACAACTAGCAAAGTGATCAAATCAGCCTTGAATGCAACTCTTCCTACACAAATGCAGTCTCCCAAATGAATCAGACGAACACTTAGGAATCATTGTGCACCTTTGGCGTCTTATGAAGTGATCCCCTGATTCTCCTTGGCCACCTTTGGCATCTTATGAAGTGACCCCGGCCTTATTGTTATTTAAGTGATGGCGTTTGGGTCTTGCGTTTGGATCTTGACGTTAATGATTACTCGGATCCAGCTAATCCCACAACTTCATATACGTGACACATGCTAGCTATAGAGGTCTTCACAAGTTCGGTTCAGAGGAGCTTTGGACTTTGCAGGGAAGCTGCTTTTGTTTGTGCTGAATCTGAAGGTACGCATGCCTGTTCTTCTTCTTCCTTTATTAGTTCTGCAATATACTTATATACTGTTAATCTTGAAACCAGCCCATAACCAGACCCAGAAGTTAGCTACCATTCTGATTTGAGTCCTCCCTCAATTTGAATAGCTGGTGGTTATGCTTCTCTAATTCTCCATGTTTTGGTGTTAGCTACTTGTTTCCTCCATCTTAGGTTGCACTTGCATGGCCATCTCTGATCTGCAGAAACCAGTGAGACATCAGGAGAACTGAAACTTGGAGTTATAATAACAAAAACGAAAAGGATGCATCCCTCAAAAAAAAAAAAAAAAAAAGTGGATGCAAGGCGGGTTGTCCGCAAGCCTGAAAATAGACTAAACTTTTATGGGTTACCAGTGTTGCATCCCTACAGAGAAAGGAGGAGCCTTGAACGAAACAAGGGAATTGACTCTAACTGTGCTTGCTCATCACCATCTGACCACTAGAATCGGAAATGTGAACCACCAATTACATTTCAACATGCAAGATTCTTTGACACCATATACTATAGTCTATAGAGTAAAAAAGTGTGAGAAGATTTCCATATTCACAGCAAGTGTGGCTCCAAACTTACTAGCCGTAGTTTTCGTGTCTTACCACAGTGGACTAAGTTAGTTGTGATAAATTGTGGCTGAGAACCAAATACGTAACCATAGTCCTGTCATATTTTTTGTTTGACTCACTTTCTTCGAGGTCAGTAGTTGCGGCAGAGCCTTAAATGGGCCACGTGGATTTCGTGATGATAGGATAAGCTTAACCCCTACTCCCCCGGGTGCTAGATATGCCCTATATTTTTCAGCAGCTAGAAGTTATACGCTCTGCGTGGCGGGTAACCGACACCTAGCTGCGCTTCTAGCTGGATGATCAAGTGCTTCGTGCTTTGTTTAAGTAGCCAATTAGTTTCCTATGTAGCTGCCGGTTATTGCTTAGAGTGGAGGGGTGAGGTTTGCCGGCCGCGGTAACTGTGGTTAACGCTGCTACTTGTTTGTTGTTTCTTTGGGTTCGGATTCTATTCTGCTTGATGAAATACACGTCCAGGGACGGGCGTGGTTGCAAAAAAAAAGAAGTTATACGCTCTAGTTCAAAATATAATACTGTTTGACATGGTATGACCTTCAATAGCACGCTTTAGTTGTTAATAAGTCTCATATAAGATGTTATTCTTGACAACAAAGTTAGATCATTACAAATATTTCTAAGTACAAACCCAATGCAGCCACTTTTGTAGTACAAGGTTTTTATACACTAATTGTTTGTCAAAGACTACGATGTGAGTCTTCAAATGTGTGTATACCAAGGCAGTAAGTGTGAAAACTTTTTATTTCATTATATTATTATCTTTTCTAAACTCTCATTGGATTTATTGCATCCATAGCCTCATGTGCTTGTAGGACTCTTGAATTCCTAATAAAGACTGGATGAATTTCTTACAATGTATTCCCTCCATCCCTTTTTATCTGTGCGTGTACCACAAGTTTGATTCGATTTGTAAAAAAGACGTGCAACATTTGTATCTCCAAATAAATTTATTATAAAACTAAACTGAAAGGTCTTTTCAACAATATTAATTAGGCACTATAATCAGTAAATTTTTAATATATATTTAACAGAAGTTGTTTCTTGGGAAGCACAAGCGACATATATTTAGGGACAAGGGAGTAAACAAAACCAAAATATTTTCACAATCAGGCCGAAATATGTGTCTATATTGCATTTGTTTCGTGATATAAGACCTTCGACAAGCAAAAGGTCTAATGTAACATCCAACTATACTTCATGTTTAGGCCGTGCCTTTGACAAGTCAAAGCTTCTGCACTTCACTCTACCAATAACGGTCATCATGGATATGACAAATGGTGTTGTGTGGTTCACCATAGCTCTTGTTTTCGTCATTGTGGTTATCAGCAAGGCAACAAGTAGACGAATTATGTTTGATCCAAAATGCAATTGGCAACATCCACCAACAGTGAAGGGTGTTTCTTTTATTCGAGTTTTACGTACACTTCTTTCGAAGGGTTTGCAAGCAATGATCAACGATCAATATACAAAGTTGGGGAGTGTGTTCACAATAAGTTTCTTTCAATTCAAGGCAACATTCTTGATTGGGCCCGAGGTCTCTGCTCATTTTTACCAAGGCTTGGATTCAGAGATTAGCCATGGTAATGACCTTGAATACAGTGTGCCCATCCTTGGCAAAGAGGTTGGCTATGGCGTTGACACTGCCACCAGATATGAGCAGGGTCGTTTCTACAATGATGTACTAAAACCATCAAAGTTGAGGAGCCATGCTGGTCTCATGATCCAAGAAGTGGGGGTAAGTACGAATTGATCATGTCTTAACTTAGCTTTTATGTCTTAATCAAATGAGTTAAACTCTCCATCTCAAAAATAAATCAATACCTAGAATCACACAAATCAAACTATCTTAAGTTTGAATATAACTTTATAGGAATAACATCTATAAAACTAAAATACATTATGAAAATATATTTCATGAATACCAATACCTTTTTCTATATATTTAGTCAAACTCAAATTAATTTCATTCAGGAAAACTCTAAAGTTGATTTAGTTTGGGACAGAGGGAGTATTATTTATTGAAGAAGACCTTGATTAAATAATTCTTCTACTATTCTTCCAAATAGCTAATTATTAATATTGATTTCATTTGATTTTTTGAGTAATTTATGAGAAGTACAATGGAACTAAGTTTGTCTCAAGTATAATTTGGCTGACAGTTCTTCTAAGCAATGTGGTGGTCCTTCTTATTGGCCAACACAGATTACCATGTCACTAACGAATAAAGAAATTATCTCATCAACCACTTAACTCTACATCAGTGCCTGTGGACATATTACACACATCAGCACAAACTATATTTGTTAGCATAAAAGACCATAAAAATGTTAGGTATTGTTTGATCCAAGAATATACTGTGTAAGATGACAGATTTTTAACAACTACAGCTGACTGGGTAATTCTTCTCTTTTGTGGCATTGCAATTTTAAAAAATAAAACATTGTAACTCTTTCAACATTTATCATTAGGTATGAACATGCACATAGAGTACCATGTTTACTTAAAAATGATAGGTCCCCTATAGGGATGTCAGTACTCTTCTCACAGTTGTTACATGTTTACCACCCAATTCACACAGGACATAATACCTAATTAGGAGGTTAATTAGCATTATCATTATTTTTGCAGGATTACTTTGCAAACTGGGGAGAGCAAGGCATGGTTGATCTGAAACAAGAGCTTGGCAAGATACTCATGCTAATCTGTGGTCGATGCTTACTGGGGAGGGAGGTCAGGGAAAAGATGTTTGATGAGTTCCTTACATTGTTCCATGAAGTCACCGACAACGGCTTGTGCCTAACCAGCATACTATTCCCATATGCTCCAACTCCAGCAAACCGACGACGTGACAGAGCACGTGCCAAGCTCTCAGAGATGTTGACTGAAGTCGTGAGATTGCGCAAGCGATGCAACAATGTTGAGAGCGATGTGTTGCAGAACTTGATAGACTCCAAATATAAAGATGGCCGATCTACCACGGAAGCAGAGGTCATTGGAATGATCATGTCCTTGATCTTGGCAGCAAAACATACAAGCACCATCACTAGTGTATGGACAGGTGCTCACCTGCTTGCTAGTACACAGAACTTGACAGCTGTCCTCGAAGAACAAAAGAAAATAGTTAGAAGATATGGGGATGATCTAGACTGTAATGCCTTCCTAGAGATGGACACCTTGCACCGTTGCATCAAGGAGACACTACGGATACATCCTCCAGTACCAATTTTTCGTCGTAAGGTACACAAGAACTTCACTGTGCGGACAAAAGATGGTAATGAGTATGAGATCCATAGAGGCCATACAATAGTAAGTCCGGTGCAATTCAACAACAACTTACCTCACATTTATAAGGACCCGGATGTGTATGACCCAGACCGGTTTGGTCCAGAAAGAGAAGAAGACAGAGTTGGTGGTCAGTTTTCTTTCACGTCATTTAGTGCTGGGAGGCATGCTTGCCTAGGCGAGTCTTTTGCTTATTTGCAAATTAAGGTGATATGGAGCTATTTGCTAAGAAACTTCGAGCTAAAACTGGAATCTCCTTTTCCTGAGCCTGATTGGACTAGGTTTATCCCGCAGCCTAAAGGAAGAGTAATGGTGAGTTACAAGAAGCGGGTTCTACCTACAACCTAGATGGCAAACCGGTGTCTTGCCATTTATGTACCCCATAAGGCCATAGTTATGTATGTTTTTGTGTATAATATGTACACGTGTATCATGTTTATAAGCATTTTAATAATGTTGTGTGCAGTAATGGTGACATTAGTGACATACGTACGGGAGCTTGAAACAGAAATTGCACATAGTATGTCTCAAGAGAAAACGAGGAACAGTCGGCCTTCAGAAGGTACTCGTTACAGCCCCTGTGCCGCCATCCCGGAAAGGCGGCTCGAGCGGCAAACCCTATCCACCGCACCCCCTCTTGCCGCGCCATCGCCGGAGTAGTCCACTGGCAGGGCCAAGTGGCCTACTATGATGGTGGCGGCGAGGCTCTCCCGGTTGATGTCAATGAAGGGGTGGCGTGAGCACTCCTTCCCTCTCCTCCGTATCCCATGTCCCCATCAATGAAGGCATTGGCGGTGGGGTCGGATCGACACCTGGGTGGTGGCCAAGGAGCCCCTAGGATGGAGGACGACATCCATTTGACAAGGCCATGGCTGCGGCAATGACCCGTTGTGCGCCAGATCTGATGCGCTCGACGGCAAATTGCGAGATCAGCCTGCTATGGCTGGTCCCATGGCGAGCGGTGTAGGCGGAGGGCGTGCAGTGAGTTCGCGGCTGCGGCGGTGCAGCGGAGCGCGGCGGCAAGGCGATATGGCGGTAGTGCAGGAGGAGCACAAAGGAAGACGGTTGCGACAACGGCGGCGGTCCATGTTGGTGTTTGGGGACGGTGCTTTACCTGTCCCTCCCCACACGGCTGTACCTGCTGTAGCGGTGGGTAGCGCCCATGCTAACGGTGGTTTCGACATTCGCACGGGACAGCTCTTGGGGGTGTCTAGTTTTCTGGATTTGATAGTTTGATCTAGTGATGGTTCATGTCACTGGTGTATGGCGTAACGACATGGCTCTTGGAGGCAGGCAGTGCTACCATGTTTTGATGGTGATGTGACGCCTGTGGGTGCCATTTTTCTCGTTGGAGGCGTCGTCTTGTCCTTCATGAGGATCTCCCTTGGTGAAACCCTAACACCAGTGTCTCTGGTGGGTGATGATGGTGTCGTTGGATGTCATATGCTCGTTGAAGACGCAGCTTTTGGTCGATCCCATGGGTTGTCGGCTTTGGTGCCGACATCGTTTTGGTGGATTCGCACATGCACCAGGCCCTTCGTAGCATTGCCGAGGTTACGGTATCCGAGTCTCCGATGGCGGTTGATGTCCAATGTTAAATTTGGCCGAAGGCAATTTGGACTTCGTTGATCACCGATGTTCTGTATGCGTTCATCCGTCTGCTGCTCCTGGAACTGAAGGCGTACTGAGGTCGCACAATTTTTCACATCTAGGAGCCGAGGCATCACAATAGTAGCCCACAACATCTGGCCCCATTCGTCTTCATTGACAGCCACGCTAGCAGTAGGATACGTACCAATCTGTGACCAGTTCCATCTGTATATAGAGGATCTGTATTTGGTGTTTGGCAACGGATCTTGTGCACAGTTTGCACAGTTTACACGGGAGATGAGTTTACACTAGATCCGTTGTCTTGGTGTTTTCCTTTTTCTTCTTCCCTAAAAAAACGTTAAACCCAAAGTAGGAGCTATCATTGTTTAGTTCTATATATATAATTTCAATTTAAAGATTATTGCGCGTAGTTGGAGTGGTATGCTGAAAATTTTGCAAACTCTCTTGTAGATTGGTTCTATTTAATTAAATTTAATTATTTTTGGTGTGTCATATTTATAGTGATATTAAAATTATTTATAGTGGACCACCATAACCTAAAATCCTAGCTACGCACTGCTGGTATTCTCAGGTGATGTAGGTCTTGCCTATATCATTGGGTACTTTTTGTATAATTACGTCCTGATGTATCCTCGTGAGAAAATTATTAAAGCCAGAAATATACTTTCAATTATTATAAAAAAAGAAAACTAGGAACATAGAACAGCAAATGCAGAAACAACATGAGTAAAAAGGCAACGGATCGTATGCAACTAGACATCCGTGTAAACTTGTAAACTAACCATTTGCATCCTAGGATTGTCATCCGATGGTTGTAGAGAGAGGTGGATTAATTTTTCATTTTAACGCCCGCCATACTTGTGTGAGTTTTTATTTTTTCCAAAAACCTCCTCCCACCGTCTCCACTCCGTCAGGCTCGTATCGCACGCCACCGGCCGTATCGCTAGGGATCCTGATGTCCCTGCCATCGATCAGCACCGCGCCTTTCTGCACGTCGTAGAAGCGCTCGATCAGGCCGATCAGCGTGGACTTGCCGGATCCGCGCGGCCCGTCAGGCTCCTATCGCACGCCGCCGTATCGATGAGGTCCAGTACACGGGAGACGATGACTCGATGAGCATGACGAGCTGACGACCACGACGAAGATGCAGCATAATCACATGCCTAATCAACACTAGCCTACTAGGATAGGAGATCGAAGCAGAAGGATGAGCAAATCAGCAGCAGGCAGGCAGGCAGTGTGGGAGCGCTCGCAGTGTTCGCGTGCGGAGGGAGGCGGCATCCGTTCACGTGTGGAGGGAGGCGGCGTTCCTAGCGATCCGATCGATCGCGTGACGGAGCAGCAACGAAATCGATCATGAGCCAGACGGAGGGAGGGGGTAGATGGAAAACACAAAAATTAGTTGTTGGCTGGCGGGCGGTATTCTGTAAAAAGAGTCCACCTCTCTCTACAGCCATCGGATGACAATCCTAAAATCCAGATGGTTAGTTTACAAGTTTACACGGGATGGCTAGTTTGCATACGATCCGTTGCCGAGTAAAAAAGGAGAGGGACCAAAAGTATTCGTTGTGAAATAGTATTTCCTCACAACGCCCATTTTTGGGTGGTAATAAAAAAGTACATTGGGCAGCCGAAGGAGAAGCTCAAATTTGAGGAGTCATATATGGCTGTGGTTTTGAATAATGACAAACATAAGATGGTTGTTTTAATCTAAACTGCTGTTGGAAGAATGTTTTTCCTTGGATGCTGGATCCAGCCACTAAAAAGGATGGAGGAAAGAAAGCTTTCGGGTGATATAGATATCCAGTTAAAGTCATTTGTACGAAATGGTGCTCTGTCACGGTGCGACCTCTTCCTCCAGAGACGAAGCGAGAAGAGGCCCACGCGGCCCAACAAGATGGTCATCGGCCTAGAGTGGAGCAAGTGAATTCCAACGCGCTGCGTCGTGATTGCTAGGCCCATGAGCCATTGTAACGTACGCTTAAGACCAACAGGCAGGCAACCGAGAAATGCAACCGATTTGGCATTGGCATTGGCGTGCTGCAGCGTCTCGCTGCTGCGTGCTTGCGCGCCGTCGGTCCTCCGCCGCCTCCATTACCGGAGCTCGCTGAGTTCCTGAACCTACCCAGTGATTATCGAACTAGTAACTACTCTATCTTTTAGTGTTGTTACATCTGGTATCGGATTCATCTCGTTCCACATCCACTTTTCCCTGATTTAGCCACTCGATTTTCTCGATGCGCCGTTGGATCAAACCGACCTTCCACCGACTTCAATCAACGTTTGAGATGCTTGGACACGTGGAGGCCATGCAGGAAGGCGGTGGGAGGCCAACCGACCTTCGATGGGCCCACATGACAGTCGGCCGACCAGGGTTTTGCGACATGTGGGTCCCACCGATCTTCTAGAAGGTCCTTGAGGTCGGTGGTGAGTCGGGACGGGTGGCATCCCACCAAAGGGTGGTCGGCCGACCTGTCCCATTGGGGGCTTGACCCACCACCGTCTTCCCGACGTCTCTCGGTGTTCGGGCAAAGTGTCCGAGATGGCCCCAAACCTTGGTCGGTCGACCTGCCTTTGGTGGAATCAAAGGGCCATCTTTGCGAGGTAGTTTCACCATGCAATTCTAAGCACAATGGTGGTATTGGACCCACAAATGTCGTCGGCCGACTGACCTTTGTGCTCATCTTTTGCACACTTGTCTCCACAGGCTATGACTTTGGTGAATGTGGAGTTGGTTTGGTCATTGTCCATCTTGGTTGGTTGCTCTACCTTCATTTGTAGCTTCCGAACACTGAAAAGTGTCTGTTTGCACCTGCACCCAAATAATGACACGTACATCTGGAATCAAGTCAATTGTACCTATGTTACTACTCATTAGCATGGTGTTATCTCCGAACTGAACCATTGTTGACGGCTTTTCATGGGGTGAAAACAGGGTATAATTGCCGTCAACACCTCCTATGGAGTTTCCTAAGTTTACAGGCACTAATCCTAAACTCTGGATCAAACTGTGTGAGTCTTCCTTCGATATCTTTGAGATACCACCTAATAGATGGGTTAAGTTAGCCACTATCAATTTCAAAGGTATTGCTGACTTTTGGATGCAGACCATTGAAGTAGATCTCAGAAATCTTCCTTGAGATCAAATGTGTCTTCATGTTGTGTCTAGGTTTCAAAGGGACCAGTTTAATCATTTCATTAGAAAGTTTTTCAAGGTCAAACAACTCAGCTTAGTGCCTGAATATATCACACAGTTTGATGAACTCATGCATCAACTGTTAGCTCATGATCCCTTAGTCAATCCGCTTTCTTAGTCAGATTTGTTGACGGTTTAAGAGAAGAAATTAAGAGTGTTGTCATGTTACAAAAGCCAAAAGACTTGGATATTGCGAGCTCTCTTGCTCTTTTACGGAGGAATTGCTGCTTGGTGAACCTTCAAGCTCTTACAAAAAGCTGGAAGCTGCTTCTTATCGAAGAAGTTTTACAAGTCCGGGCAACAATCCAGTGGCTATACTCCTAAATCTGCATTTTCTGAAGCTTCTTCAAGTAAAGTCAACAATACAAGCAAACCCGATGAGAAGCTGGTCCATCTCAAGGCTTACAGGAAGGCTCTTGGATTGTGCTACAAATGTGGTGTCAAGTGGAGTCATAATCATAAGTGTGTTGATTGTACCTCTTCATCTTGTTGAGGAAGTCGGGACACAATGGATGTAACTAAAGACATACCATGCAGCTCGATTCGAAGAAGATGAAGTCCTCATGGCTCTGTCTAACCATGCATTGAAAGGTATTCCTGTCCCCGGCACACTAAAGTTCGCTGAAGATATTCATAACTTCAAATCCTTGATACTAGTGGATTCGGTAGTTCTCATAATTTTATTAGTGAAAAGCTAGCATCTCGGTTGTCTCCTTGGACTCCATTACCACATCCAATGACTCATCGGAGTTGCTTTGATGGAGCAACTATTAGATGTACTCATGAATTGGTGAATTGTTCATGGTCGATTGCAAGGCACATTATTCAATACTACCATTAAGATCCTTCCTATTTACTCCTATGATGCTATCTTGGGTATAGAGTGGCTTGAGCTCTTTAATCCCATGAACATGCCTTTGGAAGGAAAAATGGTTGAGTTTTGAATACCGGGGACAACGGAGGTAAACTTGCGGGGTATTCGGAAGTTTATTCTTACTCGCTCGGAGATTACATTGAATCAGTTGTATCATCTAGAACAAGTCAATGATGTTCTTTGGGCTGGTTTAAGTTTATTGTGTTCAACTAGAGATATCTACTTTTGAGTTACCTCTCTGAGTGTCGAACTTGTTGATCAATTTTACGTGTTGTTTTTGAACTGATGGTAATCCACCTACAAGATCTCATACTCACACCATTCCTCTTGTACCGGAGCAACTCCTTTCGATGAAGCCATATAGATATACCCCAGCTCAAAAAAATGAAATTGAGCAACAAGTTGAAAATATGTTGAACTCTAGTATGATTCATCACGGCTCAGTCCTTTTGCCTCACCCGGCCTTGCTTGTTAAGAAGAAAAATGGTGAATGGAGGTTGTGTGTTGATTATAGAAGATTGAATGCTTATACGTGAAGAACAAGTACCCTCTTCCAATCATTGAGGAGTTGTTTGAAGAACTTCATGGAGCTCAATGGTTCACTACTTTGGATCTTAAATCTGGTTTTCACCAAATCATGGTGAAACCCCAAGATCAATTCAAAACTACCTTTCAAACACACCATGGGCAATTTGAGTATAAGGTGATGCCATATGGTTTAACAGAGCAGCAACAACTTTCCAAAGACGTCATGAACTTTATTTTGGCACCATTATTAAGGAAATGTGTAGTGGTATTCATTGATGATATCCTCATTTATAGTTCAACTTATGAGGAGCATTTGCAGCATATTGCTCGGGTATTTGAGTTGCTGAAAGTTCATCAATTCAAAGTAAATCTGAAGAAATGTTCTTTTGCTAAGCAGCAACTTCATTATCTTGGTCATGTCCTCAGCCCAAATGGAGTATCTACTGATCCCTCTAAGATCTCTATTGTTCAGCAGTGGCCTAGCCCATCTTCTGTTAAAGAGTTGAGAAGTTTTTTAGGGTTAGCTGGGTATTACAGACGCTTTGTCAAAGACTTTGGTGTAATTGCTAGGTCCTTGACAGATTTACTTAAGAAAGGAGTTTTGTTTGTCTGGACTTCTACTACAGAAGCTGCATTCCAGCTATTGAAGAAAGCGCTGATTTCTGCTCCTGTCTTAGCAGTTCTTGATTTCTCTAAACCATTTACAGTTGAGACTGATGCTTCTGAGTATGGAATTGGAGCTGTTTTGCAGCAAGAAGGTCACCCTATTGCTTATGTCAGCAATGCATTGGGACCTAGAACTCAAGGCTTATCTACTTATGAAAAGGAAAGTTTGGCTATACTTTTGGCTCTTGATCAATGGAAGGCTTATTTACTTCCTGCTGAATTCATAATTCATACAGATCAGAGAAGTCTTGTACACCTCATAGACCAAAAGCTCCATTCATACTGGCAATAGAAAGTCATGACCAAGTTGATGGGGTTTCAATATAAAATCTTGTATAAGAAGGGATCAACAAACTGTGCTGCAGATGCTTTGTCTAGAGCACATAATTCTGCTGGTATTTTACATGCTATTTCCTCTGCTGTACCTTCTTGGCTGAATGATTTACAAAACAGCTATATTGATCACCCTCAAGCACAACAACTCTTACAGCAGTTGGCTTTACAGTCTCCATCTGGCCATTACTCTTTGGACCAGGGTATCATCAAATACAAGCTTACAATTTGGCTTGGTCACTCTGAAGGTAAGCAACAGTTGGTCACTTCTCAGCTTCACTCTAGTCCCATTGGTGGTCATTCTGGGTTTTTGGTAACCTACAAGAGAATCAGGAAGTTGTTTTATTGGCCTCACATGAAAAAGGCTATCCAAGATTTTGTATCTGCTTGTCATGTGTGTCAACAAGCTAAGGTAGAACATGTTCCTTATCCTGGATTACTTCAACCACTTTTAGTGCCTGAGCAGTCCTGGCAAGTTGTGACAATGGACTTCGTAGAAGGTTTGCCCATGTCTAACTCTTACAATTGTATTTTGGTAGTGGTTGACAAGTTTTCTAAATATGCACACTTTCTCAAGTTGAAACATCCATTTTCTGCTCTGACAATTGCCAAACTCTATATGGAACACATCTATAAGCTTCACGGTATGCCCAAGTCAATCATATTTGATAGGGACAAAATTTTTACCAGTCATCTTTGGAAAGAGTTCTTTACTCTATCTGGTACTCAATTGTGCATGAGTTCAGCATATCATCCTCAGAGTGATGGCCAAACTGAGAGAGTCAATCAGTGTATTGAGGCTTATCTCAGATGCTTCATTAGTTCTTGCCCAGGAAAATGGTCTGAGTGGTTGCATTTGGCAGAATTCTGGTATAATACATGCTTCCATTCATCCTTGCAACATACTCCTTTTGAAGTTCTATATGGACATCCACCAGTTCACTTTGGTTTGGACCCCGAGAAAATTTGCATACCATCTGATCTAAATGAGTGGCTTTGTCATCGCCAGACTGTCAATGCTTTACTTCATCAGCAATTGTTGCGTGCTCAACAGCGTCAGAAGAGTCAAGCTGATAAGCACCGCACTGAACGACAGTTTGAAGCGGGTGACAACTTGTGGCTTCGACTACAGCCTTGTGCTCAAACTTCAGTGAAGTCCAGAATTTGTCATAAACTCTCTTATCGCTATTTTGGACCATATGTAGTTGAAAAGAAGATTGGATCAGTGGCTTATAAACTCAAGATGCCTTCTGATTCCACCATCCATCCGGTCTTCCATGTTTCCCTGCTTAAGAAGGTAACAGGATCTGAACCAGTGACTTTTACTCCCTTACCTGAGAATGTGTCTTCCAATCAGAAGCCTGAATTGGTGCTGGATCGTCGTGTCTGCTCCAAGGCCCGCCGCACTTTTTACCAACTTTTGGTTAAGTGGTCTGGTTGGCCGCCGGAGTTAGCTACATGGGAAGATGAAGATGAACTACTACGGTTATTCCCAGAGTTCACGGCTTGGGGACAAGCCGTTGCTGAAGGAGGGGGGATGTCACGGTGCGACCTCTTCTTCCAGAGACGAAGCAGAAGAGGCCCAGGCGGCCCAACAAGATGGTCATCGGCCCGGAGTGGAGCAAGTGAATTCCAACCCGATGTGTCGGGATTGCTAGGCCCATGAGCCATTGTAACGTACGCTTAAGACCGCAGGCAACTGAGAAACGCAACCGATTTGGCATTGGCATTGGCGTGCTGCAGCGTCTCTCTGCTGCGTGCTTGCCGCCGCCGTCTGTCCTCCGCCGCCGCCATTACCGGAGCTCGCTGAGTTCCTGAACCTACCCAGTGATTATCGAACTAGTAACTACTCTATCCTTTAGTGTTGTTACATGCTCCTAAGCAATTGATTACGTTTAGCTCTCTACTGGAGTACTGGAGGGCAGGCGTTGACTGATCCAGCAAACAATACACGTAAATATGTTCTTGTCTCACCAGTGCTAATAATCAGTACGTGACATGTTAGCTAGGTTCAAAATTTACTATTGGACGGTGCGATTCGAGATCGGGCGCATCAACAGAAATTTGCTTCAGATACATCATCGTCACAACCTACTAAATTCTCCCACTCTTCACCATATCGAAATTTATACTTATTACAGACTTTAGAAAACTTTGTACTATCCTCCATATCAGACGTTGTCAAATTACAATTTGAGTGGAAGCTAATCCCTGCATCACATTTTGTATATAAGTATATTACAGTATACAATTGCAACACTTGCAGCCATTGATGATGACTGATATGAGTATGTGATTGTCTTACTATTGCTAATTAGAGACTCCAACGGAAGCTCCACATTAATCCTCATGAGACGCTCTTGAAAAATAGATAAAATCCTAGAAATTCTCACAAAAATTAGAAACATCCTGCCATCAATTCAGAGGTCTTAAATAATGATAGTCATTCGATCAACTCTCTTTTCTAAAAAAATTACCCACATTTGCTATTATAAAAAACCATAAAGTAACCCCTTTGATGTACATATTAATTACTCATCACTGCCATTATAAAAATTTGTTATAATTTTTTTAGTATATCCAAAAAAATACACATTTATTGACGCAAAAAAATTACACATCTAGAATATCGTAGGGTTGAAATCTATTGCACCTAGTGCCTCTCTTCCTAGCGCTCTCTCTCTGGCTCACGTACGTGGAGACCTATTGCTGCCACCGCCGCCGCCGCATCATCCTACAACACATCTGTTTGAGATCAATATAGAAAGTATAAACCTTTGCCTCCTTTAAGGACGAGGTGGAAGATGCGGATGTAAGCAGGCAGCAGTCCTCCAACTCGCCGAGGCACACCACTGCGTGCGGACTCCTCCACGGCAGAGGACAACTTGGCGGCGGCGCCGCCTGCGAGGAAAGACGAATGACGTCACAAAATTGTCGGGCCTTGTTTAGATCCCAAAATTAGAAGTCCAAATTCAGGTGTTCACACACTGTAGCGTACTGTAGCAATTTCATTTGTATTTGTGAAATATTGTACAAATATTGATAAATTAGACTCAAAAGATTCGTCTCACGAAGTACAATAAAACTGTGCAATTAGTTTTTAATTTCATTTATATTTAGTACTCCATGCATGTACTAAAGTTTGATGTGACGGGGAATCTTCTTTTTGCATAGTGCCAAATTTAGGAGTTTGGGGTGAACTAAACAAGGCCCAAGTGATATATAGCTAGCATTAATTAAGCGCAGGCTTTCATGCAAGTATAGGAGTAGATGCAATTTGATATATTATTACTCGATCTTGGATTTCAAAGAGTTGACGTATATATATGTACCACATCCGCAACATCATCGACAGAACCTGCTGTTCGTCTGTCCACTGTCCTTTCTCCTTTGTCAGCATGCATGTGTAGAATTTTTGTGAGAATTTCTTCAACAAGAACCACGTAGACATTCATGGACCATGGATGATAGTACCGAGCTACAAGTACAATCTCGCTCTGCATCCTTGCCACATACGAGGTGATGAGCATTCAACAACAAAGAAACATTTCGGTGTACTACAGCCTGACGTAGGGTGATGCAGCATCATGACTCCATACAGATTAGAGCACAGTTCTAAATGCAAATGTCCTTTCAATCACCATTTAGTTTCTCTCTATACATATAGCTGTGTAATAATTCTTTTATACCAAAGTATAAAGTTTACCTACCAAAATCAAAGCCAAATTCATTATAATATTCACGATCAAACTAGAGATACAAGAGGAAGCAGGTTATTAATTATATATTTGTTTCTATATATAGGGAAGTTACAAACAAATTGCTAATTCGTGGCATTCTATCCCCCTCAATAAAAATATAGTATTTTAAAGAAATCTGAAATGTTAGTCGAGTACTTTGGTAGACTAAAGTTGCTATAAAAAATTAGATAATACATCTGAGTCAATTATTTCTTCTAATTTATTATGCGGCCATCTGTTTAGTTTACTATAATCACCATTATATTATATGTAAAAATAGACTGAAGTAGACATCTAATATTCATTTGAATCTCCACATATTCTATTATGAAAAATGATATAAAGTAACTCAAAACATAGTTTCTCAATTAACCACCTGCATTATATCTAAATTATCTATGACAACTATTATGAAGTAGATGGATTCCCAAAATACTTTTGTACTGTTCCAAATTATTCACTCATGTTATTACTAATTACAAAAACTAACTCAGATCTATACGTGTCGCTATGCATATATGTATGTAAATAAAGCGAGCATGCCAACTAAACCAAATATATAAGTTAACGTTTTAAGAAAACATATATTGAGCACATATTCATGAAGGTACAATGCAAAAATTAAAAATATGAATGGGTATAAAGAAATGTACAGAGTGGTTGGTAAATAAATGATAAGAAAATATTTATAAATAAATCGTAAAATAATAATACATAGATCAACTAAATAGCATCAACACAAATGGAGGTATTGATGTGGTATGAATAATGTGGATGAAAATATAGATACAGTAATTGTATTTAAAGCCTATCACAAAACAAAAAATATAGTCTTTATATTGAATACAAACAAAACTTATGAGATGGAGCTAAGATACAAACGGGTCAATCTACAATTTGAGATAGAAACTTATATGTATACGATTGAGAATTTAGGTATTTTTTACAACTTGATTTATTTTAGAAATCATTTATATGATCATGGCATTATAATATGAGAAAATTGGAGAAATCAACATTGAGCACCCTATTAATGCTTATATATATTTGAATTATTAGTCCACTAATGTATGCTCCCACATAGATTGCTCATAGGATTTATATCATGCAAGCATGCATGAGTGATAAAATATATATAATATGTTTCTTAAAAAATTCTCAACAACTCATATACCGATGATACTAATAAATTATTAAATAATATTTGACATGTCTATATGGATATATTTAGATATTTTAACTAATATTTGGCATGTCGATATGGAAATAGTATAACCATAAATGCACATATAATTTTTTAATGGGAAAATTCAATCAACTTTAGAAAATGAGAGACCTTGGTGGCCATATTTTTCCCTTTACGATTATTGTAGAGTAAAAAAAATTGTTCAACATAAGGCTTAATTATGAAAATTCTCTTGAAGTTAGCACCACTACCGCCATGGCAGGTCTCACTTCAAACTTGCTCTATCATTTATCTTAAGGGACATAGTGCAGGTTTTCAGTAATTGTTTATGCTTCCGTAGTATTTAAAAACATATAGTAACCTAAATAAAATCCTTATTTTAGAATGGATAAAAAAGAAAAATTAATAAAAGATCATTAAGACCAAGAGTTTCAACTTGGGCACAAAAAATCTATAGTGGTCAATATGAACAAAATTTAGATTATGGAAAACATATAAATTAGTCTCTTGCAAAGTAAAAATATGTTTAATAAGTTTATGGAAAACATATAAATTAGTCTCTTGCAAAAAAAGGGTAAGTTTTATTATGATCGGATATAGCCAATGAAGTGTTTGTTACATCTATTTTGTAGAATATAAACAAAAGAGGAAAACATAGAATTTACTACAGACAATTCTTTATTATTAGTTAGAGATATATAAAACAATGTATTTCTTAAAATTCTAACCCATGCAAGAGCACGGGTTGATAGACTTGTGATATGAATAAGATTCTTGCTGAAATTTACTCTGTAAAGTATACATCATTTGCATTTTTTGTGCAGAAAACATGTGTGTTATACCGGGTATATTAGCTTTTAGAGCGGTAGTTCAAATAACACATCAAAATTAGAAAAGCATTTAGTTAAGATTTAACAATATACAAACTCTAGCATAATGCCCCTCCATCTACGTACATTGGGTCCTGATTTTACGGTTTATATATTCGAGTTCAGCTCCAAATCGAATCAATGCCTTGGTCAGCAACCAACTAATCCCACTTCTTTATATATACGCGTGACACATCATGCGCATGCTTTTTGTCCATCGGTGGACCAGATCTTGAATCGAACCCTCCTACTGATAAATTTCAAACCCAAGTTTGGCCTTGTTTAGTTTTTAGAATTTACCCCCAAATTATACTATGCAAAAAAAAAGATTCTCATCACATCAAAATGCCGGCATATGCATTGAGTACTAAATGTAGATAAAATAAAAAAACTAATTGCATAGTTTGGTTGTACCTGTGAGACGAACATTTTGAGCCTAATGGATAATTATTACCAAATAAAACTAAAATGTTACAGTGCGTAGTGCTTGCAGTGATTTGGCAAGCTCAGAATTGGGCAACTAAACAAGGCCTTTGTTAATTAATCATGTATTGATTAGTACAACAAGTTGGACAAGAACATCTTCACCACATGTGCTGTTCGCTGGAGAGGTCAATACCTGCCCTCCAATAGTGCCAAACAAACCAATTCTTAACTCGTAGTGGCACCATTTTGAGCAAATGTTTTTTAGGATTTCTACCTAACTTCATTTTCCATATTTCTTTCCTCCACCTTTTTCTGGTACGAGTTCAAATATTTGAATGGAACTTATTCATATTTGGGTATATGATCTTTTGGCAAGTTTACACTATCTTCTCTTGTCTCAACCCAATACTCAGATTATATCAATTGGAGCAGGAGCCACTTGTTTTGCAGAAATTTGCCCAGCATGCTTATCTAGGAGCTGGACTGACAAATCTCAAGATTAACCATGTCACCATAGTCCTGAGGATTTGAACCCAGGTATGCAATTTGCTTTTTGTTTCTTGGTGAAATATACTACTACAATATGCACTATTTGCATTGTTTTCCAATGCTATGATTCAGATGAAGGCTAAGTTAGGAATATACTAACAAAAACTATGGCTTGCCCACCCTTGGTGTCTTGAGAAGTGATCCGGTATTGTATATTCAAGTGATGCCATTTGGTTCCTGACGTTACTGTTTACTCGGATTCAACTAATCCCACTACTTTATATACATGACACAAGCTATACTTGTCTTCACATGTAGCTCGGTTCAGACTTCAGAAGAGCTAGCTTTGGACTCTGCAGGGAAGCTGCTTTGGTTTTTGCTGCACCTGAAGGTACGCATCTCTGCTCTTCCTTCACTAGATAAGATTGATATTTCTTCGATTCCATTGTTGTCCTTGAATCAAGAAATTGTGACGGTCAAAATTCAGTTCTGTTGTTTGGTAGGTCTGAGAATTGATCCATTTATATGAGATTTGGTTACAGTAATACACAAGCCCATTAGGAGACACCCCTCAGGTAGCTCTGATTCTGAGTCGACTGGCCTCTGATTCTGAGTCGTCCTCCCTCAATTCGAATCGCTGGTGGTTTTGATTCTTTTCTTCTACATGTTCTGGTGCTGGCTGCCTTCTTTCTCCGAACTTGGAGTTCTAATATGATTTCGATCGGTCAAGGAATGACCTCCATCTGCTCTGTGCAGAATGGAGAGAGAGAGAGAGAGAGAGAGAGAGAGAGAGAGAGAGAGAGAGAGAGAGAGAGAGAGAGAGAGAGAGAGAGAGGAGCCGTGAATCAAACAAGGAAATTGATTGAACTGTTCTTGCTCATCGCCATCGGGACTGTAGAATCGGTATTGTGAGCCAATTCATTTCATCATGCGGTTGAATTAGTGGTCAGACAACTCTGTTAACCTCATTCAAGTCTATGAATCAAAGCGGCCCCTTAGATGTATCCAATCCAATCCATTGCCTCACATATCTCATCTTGTTCATCACACGTGGGGGTGTTTGGTTGCTAGTCACCCTTCACCTTACAAAAGTTTAACCATGTTGGCAAGTGTGTGAATGGCAGCTAAACTTAATAGATTTATTTGTGCTCCACATACTATAGAGTAAAAAATTTGACATTTCCTTAGTCATAGCAAAGTGCGGCTCCAGACTTTTTAGCCACACTTTTTTTGTGTCTTACCACAGTTGACTAAGGTTAGTTATGGTAAATTGTGGTCAGGAACCAAAATGGAACCTATGAAAAGTTTGACTCCCTTTCTTCGAGGTCAATAATTCTGACAGAGCCTTAAAGGGGCCACATGGGTTTCGCGATGATATGATTTGCTTAACCCCTACCGACTCCAGTCACGGATATGCGCCTTACTTTTTTGGTGATTTGAAATTATACCATCTAGTTCAAAATATAATACTAATTGTTTAACTTAGCACTTTAGTTGTTAGTTAAGTCTCATATAAGATGTCATTCTTAACATCAAAATTTAGATGTTTACAAAATATTTCTAAATAGAGAACCAATGCAACCTCTTTTGTAGTACAAGGTTTTTATACACTAATTGTTTTTTCAAAGATTACGATGTGAGTCTTGAAATGTGTGTATGTACACCCAGGGAGTAAGTGTGCAATAATTTTATTTCATTATTTGGTTATCTATTTTAAACTCCAAGTGGTTTTAGTGTATCCATAACCTCATGTGCTTGTAAGATTCTTGAATTCCTGATGAAGACCTAAATTTCTTACAATGTATACAAGACCAAAATATTTTCACAACCAGGCTGAAATATATGTGTCCTTATTGAATTTGTTTTGCAATATAAGACCATTTACATGCAAAAGATCTAATGTAGCTTCAAACTCTACTTCATGTTTAGGCTGTCCTTTCATCGACTCAAAGCTTCTACCCTTCATCACTCTACCAATAATTGTCATCATGGATATGGCAAATTGTGTTCTGTGGTTCAGCATAGCTCTTATTTTCATCACTGTGGTCATCAGAAAGGCAAGATGGGGAGGAATTATGTTTGATACAAAATGTAATCGGCCACATCCACCTACAGTGAAAGGTGTTTCTTTTGTTCGAGTTTTGCACACACTTCTTTCAAAGGGTTTGCAAGCAATGATCCACGATCAATATAAAAAATTGGGGAGTGTGTTCACAATAAGTTTCTTTAAATTCAAGGTAACATTCTTGATTGGGCCCGAGGTCGCGGCTCATTTTTACCAAGGTTTGGATTCAGAGATTAGCCATGGTAATGTTTTAGAATTCACTGTGCCCATGTTTGGCAAAGATGTTGGCTATGGCGTGGACATTGCCACCCGGTATGAGCAGGCTCGTTTCTCCTATGATGCACTAAAATCATCAAAGTTGAGAAGCCATGCTGGCCCCATGATTCAAGAAGTTGGGGTAAGTATTGACCATGTCTAAACTTTCATGTCTTCTCAAATAAGATACACCCGCCATCCTAGAATAATTCAATTTCTAGAATCATACTAAGTCATATTATCTTAAGTTTGACCATTTTATAGGAAGGGGTAAAATCAATAAGTAGACTGTGAAAACACGTCTCATGAATATTGGAAGTCTTTTCTATAAATTTGGTCAAACTTATGATAACTTAACTTAGGACAACTCTAGAAGTTGATTTAATTTGGGACAGAAGGAATACTGTATTATTGACTTAGGAAGCACCTGACCAAATATTTCTTCTACATATAGTCTTTCAAGTAATCATGAAACCTGATTTCATTTAGTTTTTTTCGTCATTTAAGAAAACTGCAATGACAATAATTTTGTCTTAAAAAATGACCGACTATTATTCTAGTGAACAAGGCCAGCACAAATTACCTCTTATTGTTGCCTTTAGCTAGTTCAGTCAAATCATGTCAACCGCCAACAAAGGAAGTCATGTCAACCACTTAACTCCACATCAGTGCCTATGTATATAATATGCACATTAGCACAAACTATATTTGTTGGCACAAAACACCATAAAAATCTTAGGTATTGTTTTATCGAAGTATATGTGGCGTAAGATATGACAGATTTTTACAACTACAACTACAGCTGTCTGAATAAGATGTTTCTCTTTTGTAGCATTGCAATTATCAAATAAAAATATTTTAACACTCTCGACATTTATCATTAGTTATTATTAACATGTGCACAGAGCATACCCAGTTTACTTAAAAATGGTAGGTCCCCTATTGGGATCTCAGTACTTTCCACACATTTTTACATGTTTGCCACCCAGTTCACATAGGACAGGACACTTAATTGAGAGGTTAAATTGTAACATTATCACTAATTTTGCAGGACTACTTTGAAAAGTGGGGACAGCAAGGCACGGTTGATCTGAAAAAAGAGCTTGACAAGTTACTCATGCTAATCTCTGGCCGATGTTTACTGGGAAAGGAGGTCAGGGAAAAGATGTTTGATGAGTTCTTTACTCTGTTCCAAGAACTCACCGACAACGGCATGTGTCTAACCAGCGTATTATTCCCATATGCTCCAACTCCAGCAAACCGACGACGTGATAGAGCACGGGCCAAGCTCTCAGAGATGTTGACTGAAATTGTGAGATCGCGCAAGAGATATGACAATGTTGAGAGTGATGTGTTGCAGAACTTGATAGATTCCAAATATGGAGATGGCCGATCTTTAACAGAAGCAGAGGTCATTGGTCTAATCATTTCCTTGCTCTTTGCCGGAAAGCACACAAGCACCATCACTACAGTATGGACAGGTGTTCACCTGTTTGCTTGTAAAAGGAGCTTGACATCTGTCCTTGAAGAACAAAAGAAAATAGTTAGAAAATATGGGGATGATCTAGACTATAGTTCCTTCCTAGAGATGGACATGTTGCACCGTTGCATCAAGGAGGCGCTACGAGTACATCCTCCAGTACCAATGTTTCGCCGTAAAGTACACAAGAACTTCACTGTGCAGACAAAAGATGGCAATGAGTATGAGATTCACGCAGGCCATACAATAGTAAGTCCAGTGCTATTCAACAACAACTTACCTCACATTTATAAGAACCCAGATGTGTATGACCCCAACCGGTTTGGTCCAGGAAGAGAAGAAGACAGAGTTGGTGGTAAGTTTTCTTACACATCATTCAGTGCTGGAAGGCATGCTTGCCTAGGAGAGTCTTATGCTTATTTGCAAATTAAGGTTATATGGAGCTATTTGCTAAGAAACTTCGAGCTAAAATTGGAATCTTCTTTTCCTGAGTCTGATTGGACCAAGCTTGTCCCGGAGCCTAAGGGAAGAGTAATGGTGAGTTACAAGAAGAGGGCACTATCTAACATCTAGATGGCAAACTGGTGTCTAGCCATTTATGCACCCCAATAAGGCCATAATTATGTATGCTTGTGTGTATAATATGCACATGTATAATGTTTATAAGCACTAACGTTGTATGGAGTAATGGTGCCATTAGTCACATATGGGAACTTAAAATAGAAATTGCATACTGTGTGTCTCAAGAGAAAAGGAGGAACACAGAACAGCAAATAGAGAAAGAACATGATGTTGATACATATCCTATATTATGTACACAAAACTGTGTTCCCAATCATCAACTTTGATGTCATTCGATTGTGTTGTGATTTTATCAGCTCTCTTGGACCCATGTTAACCTGTTGCATAATCTATGCCCATTTTGCCTAGGACTTAATAATAGACAAACTGGTATGTTCTTAAGAGATTCTTTACAATGCTTGTGGAGAATTTCGACAACTCACAGTGACCGATCTGACAGTTAGAAAGGGCGAAGGCGATGGGAGGCGTTGGTGGGGAGGCAACGGGAGGCGACTGATGTGTCTATGGCCAGTGGGCCATCTGCGCCAAATCGCCTCCCATCGCCTCCAAAACTGAGGGGGAGGCGACTCTAAATAAAAGAGGAGTAACTCCAATTTTGTAATTCGTTTTTCTAATCAAGGTTAAAATGATAACTTCATAAATGCATCTAGTCTCGATGGTTTTTAATCCATGGCTAAAATTAGTGAAGAACTCTAATTTCTCTTTTTAATCCATGGCTAAAATTTGTAACTACTCCTTCTCCCTCATACTAACTCTGAGTGTGATAGTTCTTTTTCCTAAAGTTTTCTAAAATCATTGTCTAGCAAGCTATTTTTTTGTTATTGCTATTATTTTGGTCATATTTTCTAGTAAACATTTCAAAATTTAAATCTAAAAATGACAACTTCAAACAATATTTTGAAACATCAAATGATTTTGGCTAAAGAAGTCATAAACATAAAAGTTGTAGAACTCCTCAAGATGTACAATTCTTATTTTGGTCATTTTTTGATACGGCAAACTGAAAATAACATCGTTCACAAATTCTACATATCTCCCTTATAGTTTATGGAACCCTATGGGACCATATGAGAGATATGTAAAAATTGTGAACATCGATACCATCGCTTTGTCGGATGAACAAATGACTAAAATAATAGTTATAGATATTTAAAAGTTATAAAACTTTGTAGTTGGAAACTTTTGATTTGAAATCATCCTTCCATGAAAAACTATGTTTAATTTTTTTAAATGAAATATAAACTTTTAAAATGATCTTGGATGGAGAAACAACAAAATCAAAGATTATAGATCTCCAAATTATTAAACTTTGTAGTTGGCAACTTTTTAACTTGAGAACATCTTGTCGTGCAAAACTGTGTTTGAATTTCTCAAATTTTAAATCCTCAAATTTTGTAAACGACCTCGGATGTAAAAACTACCAAAATGAAAGATGTAGATCTCAAAAAGTTATGCAACTTTGTAGATAACAAGTTATTCATTTGAATTCATTAGGGTCTCAAACAATCAATTTACACTTTGTTTGTAATGATATTTGGGGAAACTAAATGTAATTAATAAGTAATAAAATGCAAAATGACACATGCAAATGATTGTCTGATTGGTTAGTAACGTGGCTATGGTGGTGGTGATTGTAGGTTCAACCACTTTTGTTTTATTTTTTGAAGCAAGATAGTCTCACTTGCATCCAGACTGCAGAGACGAAATAAATTCTGAAGAATACGAATCATTGAAGGAAGGCTTTTTATTTTATTTTTTGAGAAGCACGATAGTTTCACTTGCATCCAGACTGCAGAGACGAAATAAATTCTGAAGAATACGAATCATTGAAGGATACAAGTACGTCACACAAACATCTTGTACAATCATTTTGAGGTGTACACATGGCAAACGCAAATCTCATGTATCAGCAGCTACGATTTTGCTAGCAAAGTACAAGTTCCACAGGTCTAACCCAGTTCTGTCACTAGTACAACTTTTGAATAAAAAACAGTACATTTGCTGAAATTCTGCAAACTACGAAAGTCAAAGTTGAAGGCTAACCGACCTATAGTTGTATGAGTGTTCCAATGACTGAATTAGCACCTTCCCCAGTTCCCCACGAAATTACCTAGCTTCTTTATCCTCGCTCTGTTCTTCCATGTCTTCGAGGTGATTTGTTACATGGTGCATGGCATCAGTAAAAAGTACCTTCTTCTTCATCATATTCTTACTCAGGAATGGTGTTCAGAATAGTAAAGCAAGCAATGGTGTTGAGACTCAGGAAGCAAAACAACTAAAATAATGAAATATGAGTTATGTATGAAAATTACCAAACGTCAAAACTCTTACTCCAATTTTTAGATCCATGCAGGCTGTTGTTCTGCAGACTCTGTTCAGAACATTGCCCTGTGCTAGAACTTAGACTCCGGGGTGTAAGAGATGATGAAAACTGCACACGTTTGCAAACTGAAACTGAACATTGCCTAGCTGTGTTACACCTAATTTTCAGAATACTTAGGCCCCCAAATGAACTTGCAACACACGTTAGGAGCATATCTGTATAGTCTATATATTAGTTCAGGAATATATTAAACTACTGAAACTATTGAATAAAAGTCACATACGACTGAATAATTGAAAAAAAATAAAAGTGGCATTTGGCCAGGCATATGACTTCACCGTGCAGTTCTGAATATTGATCCAAGAAGCAGATGCACGGCGGAGAGGTACATACAAATGATAAAGATTCAATCGAATCGTACCCACCGGAGAGAAGAGATCCACGGCGGCTGCGGCCGGCGGCCAGCAGTAGGGAGCGACGCCCGCGCCTCAGCCGTGATCACGGGAAATCTCATCCTCACTGTAAACAATATGCCGAACCTCTACTGATTGATGACTTAGCGTCCAGATCTAGTTTTGCCTATTATATTTCACCATGCGTGGCAACGCTTGTATTGTACTCAATGAATTAATCTGAACCTATACATTTATTAACGAAGACATGAAGCGCGCAAATAGTATTCAAGTGTCTAAAAACAGTTATATATTTAGTACTACCACCACTTAGAAAATACCGAACGCTTTCGTCGTTGATGCCCGGCCGGGCCTGAAGATTCTACAGTCACCTAAGAGCAAGTTAATAATACATGCTGCTACTAGAACTACACTAGCATTCTTTATGATGACGGGTCTTTTCCATTTACCGCAGCGGGCAAACGCGTCCGTAGCGAAGCCCACGCCATGTTAAATCGTGGCACCACCACAGCGGACGCTTTTGCCGTAGCGGCCACATTGTGAAGTACGCTGCGGTAAATCATTCACGAAAAAAAATCCACGAGCCCGGCCAAGAACCCAATTCTGAGCCCATGAGCGAGCCCATTCCCAACCCTAGATCTAGATGTGCCGGCCATCGCTGCTGCCGCCTCATCGGAGCGCAGGAACACCTGTAGGCGCCCACCACGTCCCTCAAGCAGATCCGCCACGGATCAAACCCGCCATCGGCGGATCCGCGTTGATCGACCCCGCAGCTGCCGGATTCGGCATGGATCGAGCGCCGCTGCCGTCGAGCTGACCTGCAAGGAAGGGTGATGAGGGACAAATTCAACACGGATCTCAAAGAGGAGAGAGGACAAGGAGCATATCGTAGTTCTCGCGGTGGATCCAGCCGTCGGCCTCATGCTGCGTACCTCGGCTAGCATGCGAGAAGAGCTCTAGTGAGCGCTTGATGTCCGGCACCGTTGGCCTGCCGGATCTACGAGCCCCAAGCCTTGATCTGCTGGATCCATGTGCCCGAAGTTCGATCCGCCACCGCTAGCACATCCGCCCGCCCGGTGCGCGCCACTCCTGGCCTTAGGACATGGAGGAGGAGCATGGCACTGGAGGAAGGAGAGAGGGGGGGATGCATCGCCGCTCGCCGGAGGATGCGCCATGTGGTGGATGCGCGGGCGACGTGGAGATGTGGACGGTGATGACCTCGCGACTCCGTGTAATAATGTTGTGTTTGAACAATAAATGGAAAAATTCGAAGTATATAGATTCTCTAGAGTTATTCTGTGTTAATTTTTTAGTGTTTTACTGGTTAGACTGCAGGTCTGGTTCGGTCCTAATATAATAACTATGAGATTTTTTACAATACTTGTGGAGAATTTTGACGGCTCACAGTGACTAATCCGACGGTCGAAAAGCTGAAGGTGATGGGAGGCAATCGGGGAGAGATGATGGGGGTGTTTCCAAACAAAAGGAGGGGTAATTGCATTTTAGTAGTTTATTTTTTAATTAAGGGTAAAACTGTAACTTCATAAATGTAAAAATTATATTTTAAGTGGTGTTAGGTCAGGGTTCAAGTTGGGCCAGATCGGAGACAGGGCGCAGTGGGGTCAGGTCAAGTTTACACAATGTCCACAATACCCTTTAAGAATAAAACTAACATTTTGTGGGGACGATGGGAGGCGATTTCAAGCACTAAAAAAGAACTCAATAACTATGGCCGGAATTAGTGAAGAGGTGTTATGCCATTTGCAAAGAAACTATATAACAATAATGTTAAAGGACAGTGCTATTATATTGGAGTCAAGATAAGAGTAGATGTCGTCTCAAAAAAATTATATAACTTACAAAAAATATACGGCAGGTTGGCTATTGCCTTAATATGTTCTATTGGCTTTAAAAAGCAAAGATGCTATCCTATAGAGCATTCTTCAAAAAATATACCTATATGAGTTTGATTTTTAAACGTCGCAGTCTATGAGACTTGGGTGGTCTCTACTAAGCTCATGAAGAGACCAGGGAGTACGACGTATATGCTCACCTACAGGGGTAAGGCTACTGGCAGTCAGGTACTAGTTTGACTTTGAGTAAAACTCACTCACACAAAACATGCAGTTCAAGGCATAGTGCATGAATGGGTGTAACTTGAAGCTCTAGGCGGATGTTGAATTTAACAGTTTCTGCTGAAGCACTAGTATATTTTTCGTATTTATTGACGCTCTTAGAAAAGATCCGCAAGCGCAGGAATACGATTGTAGCTTTTACCCGGAGATTTGAAATATCGTATCCATAGGGAAATGAGTGAGTCAACTACACTGCATCTTAATCGGATAACAAGAATGAATGGAGATCTAAACTATATATGGTATGAATGCATTGGGAATATAAACTATGAAGTGGGAACAAGATTAAAGTGTTGGGGAGGATCAATCTAGTCTGGGGTCGATAGAAGGATTATAGAGAGGATAATTCGATTAGGGTTTTCTGCTTCTAACTTGGACAATCCACGTATTTTAGTACTCGGCTGTTGAGTTACGTTAGGGTTCACAACAGAGTATGAATCACCTAGGTAACTATATTCCTGCTCGGCCTACGGACTGGAGATGGACTACAGAGGACTCAATGAAGCTGTCACCTTTGCGATCTACCATCGATCTGGAACGCAGGGTACATCACTGAATAACCCTGAGACTAAGCACCACGCCTATGTTATGAAGTTTACTCTAGCCTCTTTGAAAAGATTAAAGTACTCAAAAGAGATTCGGGACCAGAAGAATAATATAAACATGAATCTTACTTGAATCATAAGTTGTTTGCTAGGTCTTGAGCCGTCTCGGGTGCAAGCCCTCGTAGAGCTTGATCCCGCCGAAGTACAAGATGATGAAGAAGCACCGACAGGCCGACACCTCCTTTGAACTCATCCCTCGCTCTCCATCTCTCTACTATCCAAAAGACTAGATCTACTCTAACTCGGGAGTTGAGATAGCATCCATTCGAGGGACACCTCTCTTCTCCAAACCCTAGCTTTTCTCTTGAAGATGAATAATGAATGATGGATGCCTTGAGGGGGGTCTGCCCCTGCTTATATAGCCCGGCGGGGTGAACCGCAACCCTCAGATCAAACTGACTTGAATCGATGGTCAAGATGTGTTGTAGAGGTTGGTTGGAGGCTATAGCACGAAGGAGGAGGGCCTTCTAGGTGGGCCTAGGTCGGCCAACCTAGGGTAGAGCTCGACCGACCTCTCCCGGCAGCCGATCCCCTTCCACTTTGCTCTCGTGTCTTCTAGAGTCTTCTAGTGCCATTTTACGACCTGTTTGCGCAAGGTATCATACCGTGGTTCGATTCTTCTCTCTCAGCTTCTGGACAACCCTCGGTAAAGTCATAATTCACCAAAGTTATGGAATTTATCAGCTTAGTCCCTCAAACATTATGATGGCGATGGTTCCGGGGTGCTCTAGAATCTTCGCAAGGTGTATTCCACTGCGAACTTCATATCTTTCTCATCGGAACTCCAAATATAGCAAATGATATGTCTGTTTCGATTAGCTCGACGATACCTTCGCAATGGTGCTCACTTTTCCATCATTTGGGATACTTTTATATAGTGAAATATTCAATCTCCTACAAATCAAGTGAGAACACAAAAACTCATGGAACTTGTTAGTTTCAAACCCTACAACTATGCTTTGTGCTTCATTTTATATCATATCAGGCAATGGTTCATGGTTAATAATTGGCATTAAGGACCGTCAACATATATAAACAGTAGTGAGGGAGAAGAAAAATATATGTACTAGGCAATTGAGATCTGGTGGGGATTGTTAGAATTTATATGGATAATCCCCTAATTCCATATGAAGAAATTGTAATAAATCTCAGAGGCCCAACACATGTGCTCCCTAGTGGATTCTAATTTTTAAGTCCACGAGTAAAGGTGGGAGGTACAACATCAATGTAGAGGTAGGGGTTTTCCTCTACATATATACATACCAATTCTCTTGGAAATAGACACAACAAAATCCTAACATAGTAAAATGGTATTTCTCTTCTTCTCGCTATTGCGTTGCCGCCATACTCTTTTAATCCTGATCATGAGCGTGCATCGGCGATCGGGAGAGGAGGTTTCCGGAACCCTCGTCATTGTTATCCTGCACCGAGAGAAGGTGAATAAGGTTTTTGGGAAGCACTCTTAGTTTAATTGCTCCCAAATCTTATACGTCAGCAGCACATCGTCTCGTCATTGTCGGGCTAGCGGGATCGTCATTGGAGACGCTCAGTGACAACCTCGCACCTTCGTCGTCAACTTCATTAGAATCGATGTATGCATCTTCACCACCAAGTACGTCTACATTTGGCAGGTATAATTCTGGTTCATCTATTTGTCATGATCTCTATTCTGGTTTAATCTCAAAATTAATCTGAAAATTGCCTAATTATTTAAAATTATTTAGGAGCACCATTTCATACAAATGTGTTTTTGGTTTCCATCCAACATCTTGAAGAGTAGCAAAAAATGATTTAAAATGTTTAAGGAAAAAACACCCTTACAACAGTAGCTTAAACTAAAAACACCACCTTATTTTAGCCATTTTTCAAAGCCAATGCCATACTGCTATATCTCCTCAAATTTGTGCTTCTCCTTCGCTTGCCCAATATTTTTTTTTGCTAACACCCAAAAATGTGGTGTTGTGAACAAATACCTTTTTTCTGCAACCAATACTTTTTGTAACCACCCAAAACTATAATTTTTGGCCTCTCCTTTTTTGACACTGTTCAAGATGCTCTTAATAAAAATTCAACACATGTAGTCGATGATGATGATTGATTGGGGTATATATGATATGATTAGGATTCTTGGTGAAATATACTCTGTAAACTATACATCATTTGATTGTTTTGCAGGAAACATGTGTTGTACTGCATATATTAGCTTTCAGAGCAGTAGTTCAAATGACACATCTAAATTAGATGAGCACTTAGTAAAGATTTAGGAATATACTCCCCGGTTCCAAATTAGCATACGTTTTTGCTTTTCTAAATTCATGCTTTTTCTAGGTATTATTTATATATAAATATAATTATCTAGAAAAGCTAAAACGTCTTCCACAAGAAACTGTGCATTACAACAATGCCCCGGCCGGTCTATTCTAGTGATGACAGCGTTTGGGTCCTGGAATCCTGGTGTTGATGTTTATATATTTGAATTTGGATCGAATCAATGCTTTGATCTCAGCAACCAACAAATCCCACTTTCTTATACACGCGTGGCGCGTCACACACATCCTATTATAGTCTATTGGTGCGTCAGACCTTGAATCGGACCCTCCCACTAACTAATTTTAAACATAATTTATTTATCAATTAATCACGTATTGATTAGTACAACAAGCTAGACAAGAGCATCTTCAGCAGACACGTGTATTGTTCGCTTGACAGGTCAATGCTTGCCCTCGAACAGAGCTAAGCCAAACCAATTCTTAACTCTGGCATGATCATGCTACTGGTTCTACACACAACCTCTGGCATGATGTATTGATGTGCTGGTTCTCCATTCCCACCTTTTTTTTTTGGATACACCTCCCACGCTTGGCGTCTTTAGATGTGATCCCGTTTCTTAGTTGACGGCGTTTGGGTGCTGACGTTACTGTTTACTCGGATCCAACTGATCCCACTACTTTATATACTAGATACATGCTAATTGTCTGCACAAGCTCGGTCCAGAGGAGCTAAGCTTTGGACTTTGCAGGGAAGCTGCTTTAGTTTTCGCTGAACCTGAAGGTACGCATCTCTGTTCTTCCTTCATTAGATGAAAATTGAACTTTCTTCGATTCCATGTTTTGTCCTTGAAACCAGAAAGTTCAATTCCGTTGTTTCGTAGAACTAAGAATTGACCCATGCATATGAGATTTGGTTACAATAATACGCAAGCTCATTAGGGACGTCGCTTCCAAGGTCGACTTGGCGGCGCTCACCGGCACTGCCCCAGCGTCCCCCTCCCACCTCCTCTACAGCCACCATCGCCACCCTCCGGCGTGCAGCGCCGCCGGCCTGCCCCGGCCCCAGTAAAGTCGCCCTCACATCCACTTCCCCTCTCTATCCTGGCCCTCCCACTCCTCCACCACCTTTCCTCGAGCTTCTCTAGCAGATTGGCTAGCTAACGGGGCACATTCGAGCCGCCTCAGGCCAGATCCGCCATCCCCAAGCATGCTTGGTATCCATTCCTCGAGAGGCCATCGTCATAGGCATTTTGGTCAGCCGGTACGAACAGGTGTAGGTGATGCAGTCAACGTCGAGACAGTAGCACCTCTACAGACATCACACATACGGAGAGGAGAACGACGCGACGGAGTGTCCTAACACTCAACGGGGAAAGGAACAGCAGTACAAGCGGCGCACCCACCCAGACACACAAGAACGGCGGCGTGCCTGTGTGCGTGCGTACAACACAAGGAGCGGCGGCGTGTATGGGCGATCTACTTAGGTTTTTTAGGGAACGGTGTTCTAATTAGGTTAAGCAACCCCTTGCCGGTTATTGGCATATATAAGGATTATTAGATGGGCCACATTGGCTTGTTTGGCCCACTTGGAGTTGGGTATTAATCCAGTAATTGTTAGCTTTAGCTTTGTGTTATCATTCTTGTAATCTTGTCGAGAACATTGTTAGTTAGTTGGTTAGCCGCGTAGAATCGCCGGTGGTTCGGAGATGTGCGTGAACCACGTGACCGCGCATTGGATTGTGGCCCCATCGTATCATCGTCTTGCATGTCCCAGCGGCGTTCTGGAAAATTGGATGGTCGTTGGAGGCGTCGTGGTTGCGGGGGTGTAAGGCCTTGACCCATATATAAAACCAACAAAGATCACATTGGCGGGGTGCCCGCTATTGGCACAAAATTCTCGGCGTATTTGTTTCATCTCCATTTTCTGTTCGTGCACAGAGCTCACCGTAGCGTTTAGCTCGATGCGGTCGCCACCTGCCAGGGCCGCGCCGCCGCTGAGGTGTTCATCGCACTCGTTTCCAACAACAATGTCCTACTTCCAAGACAATTTTTTTTTGTTTTTTTGCCACGAGTGCAGTGCCATTCTCCATTGCTCTTGTTTGCATTTGGGCAGTAATGTTACCGTGGTGCAGATTAATATTGGCCACCCTTGCGGAGGGCATTCTTCCTGACAAGGCAAACACTTCCGATCCTCCTTGAACAAAATGAAAGATATTATCAATCAATAAAAGTGTGTCATCTTATTAACATCTCCAAAATATCCTGCCGTATAGTTAGGGCAGTTAAACCAACTCTCATACAAGCTTTCCCGGAGCTACCTTTGATTCTCCAATCTCTGTCGTCTTTATCTCTATCTCTATGTCTATCTCTATAACTAAAATACGAAGAGGAGCATGGTGAAGCTTTCCTCCGAAATGTTACTGCCCATCCGTGGTGAAACTGACCAGAAAAAAAATTCCTACTAGGCCATGGTCAAAGCCAATGCCGAGATCACGTTATTTGTTCCACTCCTTGCATGATCGTCCTAGGATGAGGCAAAGGGATTATATGATAAATGGGTAGAGAGGATCTGTATAAGAAACATATATATCTGGTCAAGGTATGGCGGATCCAAACATAGGGCAAAAGATTGCTAGCTGTACATAATACTCGAATATATGTACCAAAGATTGATATTGAGTCAAAGTGCTCAAAGATATATAGAACTATGATGAGGATAGAAGAGTACCAAATACAAAAATGTTGTTCACTGTACAAGAAAAAGAATTATGAAATGAAGCAGAGTTAGGGAATTAGGAATTTGGAGAATGATGATCTCACCTGCAGCTGCAAAAGCAGACGGACTGCCGGCAGGACAATGGGAGGGGAGTAGGGGATGATGGGACGCAGCCAGCGGGGAGATGGGGGAAGGTCGCGTCCGTGCTGTCGCGCGAAGCCGGTGTCGGCTCCTGATCACGATCGCGCATTGTCATGACCTTGTGAGCAGTGTCGCGACCGCGCAGTCGAACAGTCATGGAGGCGGTGAGGTGCAGTGTCATGAAGCACGCGCCGCGAGGAGAAATAGAAAAACTGAGAGCTTGTAGTCATGCAGCCAGGGCACTAGCTGGGCTGTTTCACTATCAGGGGGGCTATTGGGCTTGGAAGCATTTTAACATGTTTTTTGATGAAGTGTATCTCCACTGGTACTAGGCCTTGCCCTAGGCTGCAGCCCAGGCCATGAATTAGTGGTTCACCCTAGCTTTCTTGGGGCCCTTGCATGTCATGCTGAGTATCATTGAAGCCAGAGACAATATCCACCATACGATCAGTCAGCATCTTTTCTTCTCCCCATGTAGTTAGATGTGCCACTCTCAGGGGGCTTGGAACTACCTTCAGTCTTTTTTGCTTCTGTGTTCACCTACTCACGGCTCTCCTGAGTTGAGTCTGGATCTTCATTAGTGATCTCCCCATCATCTTCATCAAAACCATCATCGTCATCAAGCTTCTTACTTGGCGGGAATTGACTGAGTTTATCAGAGTAGAACCAAGATATTTTCTTGCCCTCCTTACTAATGTACATAGATGAGGTACCTTTGATCTGGGTGGGATCTGGGGAAGCCACTTCAACCCAAACAACTTTCCAAATGAGTGATGGATTTTGTACTTCTTCAGGATCCCCCACCAACCTTGCCAATTCAAGGACTGCCACCTCTGTCCTGGCTATCTTTGGGATACCAACAGCTCTCACCCAAACTGATTCTAGCATCTAAAAAGTGCCAGGATCCAAGGTAGTCTCTTCCACAACAGCTGTGATATCAGATGTAACAAACTGGAATTTCCCTTTCTTGGTAAGCAAGTTCATGGCAACTCTAGAAGGAATGTTGGCCAAGAATTCATTGCCTGAAATCCCCTATCATCCCAATTCCATTGAGAATCCATCAGGTACTAGAATTCAGTTCTTACCCTAAGCCTTGTACCTCTGCCCTCCAGAACTGAGACAATAGCTCAGATAGGGCCATTAGTTGCTGGTTTTTTGTCAGAGATTATTTCTGGTATATTTAGAGAATATAAAATATGGCTAGGTAAACCCATACCACAGATGTTGACCTCTAGAAGCAGGTTTAACAGCTGTAGTCTTAGGAGCTTGAGCAGATACCAGCGTGTTCTCTATAAAGGCACGCATAGCAGTAGGCCAGTAGGCCACGCATATAGCAGCAGGCTCCTTCCCGTTCTGCTTCACGTAATTCTGGTGAGGCAACCACTCTTGCATTCTAAACTGGCCGCTGACATTTCTTTTTTAGAAAAAGATTGTAAACTAAAATAGATTCGCTTTTTTTTTTTGTTTGGATACGTAAAGCCTCTTTCAATCTCTGTCTCATACTCTCGCAGCAGTACTCTTCCCTTTTTTTTTGAAGGATCTACTCGTCCACTTTCTGCTTTTGTTTTGTGGAATCAGTATTCAGTACTCTTCCTCTTATCAGGCCGCTTTGTTCTCCGCAGGTTCTCAGTATGTATAACAGCATGGACATGATAAATAGTAGTGCAGTGTCATCCTCCATTGCACTTGTTTTCATGGCCGCAGTAATCGCCAAGGTTGCATGGGGAAGAATAACAGCTGACCCCGCATCACACAACACCCCACCTCATCCCCCTGAGATTAGCGGCAGTTCAATCATTCTACTTTTACACACACTTCTTACAAAGGGTTTCCGAGCCATGCTTCACGAGCAATATGCAAAGTTCGGAGGTGTGTTCACAATAAGTTTGATCGGGATAAAAACAACATTCCTGGTTGGGCCGGAGGTCTCAGCCCATTTTTACCAGGGGTTGGAGTCTGAAGTCAGTCTTGGTAAAATCTATGAGTACACTGTGCCCATGTTTGGCAAAGATGTCGGCTGTGGTGTGGATATGGCCACCCGAACAGAGCAAAGTCGCTTCTATCTTGATGCCCTCAAACCGGCTAAGTTGAGGTGCCATGTTGCTCCCATGCTTCAGGAAGTGGAAGTAAGTGACATAACATTCCTCTGCTATCTATCTATCTATCTATCTCTCACACACATATGTGATGTCTTGTAAGAAAATTTACTGGTGCAATTAACATGATATAGTTATTATATATACATTCTCTCAAAAGTATCCAATTTCTAGTAAGAGAAATTGAGAAAGAAGAAATAATGAAATAACCAATAGTTTTTTTTTTTTTTACAAAAGAAACCATCAAAATAGGCCTGACGTGGTTTGAACTAATTTCGGAGTTTTGTCCTGTTGTGTTTCTTTACATTATATGAAAGGAACTCATATTCACTGTTATTGGGAAGCATGAAAGTCACAGACTTTCCCTAGTTCCATTATTTTTTTTGAACTGAAGGCCATCCTCCATTTCCATTACCGAAATAACGGAAATACAAGGTTGTTAAAGACATTCTAGAAGGAAAAGAAACAAGGCAGAAACCTAGTTCCATTATTGTTAACTGGAAAAATAGTCTGGAGTCTTTGCATGATTCACCACGACTGTAATAAATTTGTCCACCTCACCAGCAAAGGCTTACGAGTGCCTTGCCAAACCATACATCTAAGTAGCCTTGTCCTCCCTCCTTAAAAAGAAATAAAATTGAGAACGATTATTAGTAACGTAGATGAAATAATTATTAGTAACACAATCATTAGCTACCATTATTAGCAATAATTATTAGCAATAAATGTGTTGGGAACAATTATTAGACATAATTATTAGCCACAATTAGGTAGCAACAATTATTATTAGGAATGTTATTAGCTACAATTAATAGTACCAATTATTATCTACCATTATTAGCAACAATTATTAGCAACAACTATTAGTTTACCAACAAGTATTCATGCCAACCACATTCCAATGTCACAAAACAAAAACTAAAAAAAAGGAAACCCTAGATCTAGAACATGCATTTTCTCTTCATACATGAAACTACAATAAATCTCCACTAAAATCAAGTTGTATCATCTAATTGAGGGTGCAAGGTAATGTCTCTACCTAATCTACACTAATAGCATCAAAGATAAGCTCCAATTTGGTCAATACAAAGCTCAAGCTCTATTGAAGAGAGTGAAAACAAAAATGTAAATTACTCAATAATCAACCAATAAAACTTGGATTAGAGGGTGGGAATGACATTTTCTTGCCTTAAACAAGCTCCCCACCAAAGGATTTGAGTTCAAAACCTCCACCCCCCTACTAGAGCAATTTTAGGGAGGTGCCCAAGGCCTCCCAAACCTTTTTTTCATGAGTTGGAGTGAGTGGCTCAGAGAGGAAGAAGAGTGGGCAAGCCACTTATGGCCACTGTAGGGGTGGCTGGTCTCCTGGCTGCCGCGCCTGGCCGGCCCAGCCACTGTAGGGGCGGCTCCAAAGCCAGCCGCTCCTACAGTGCAGGAGGGTTCCATTTCAGTTGCCCAACTTTTCAAAATTTTACTTGAGATACCTTTTCAAATATTTAGTTTGGAAACATGATAATCATATCATAGATTTGCCTTGAAAAGTAATGTTCTAACATCAAACTTAATCTAAAGGATAGGATTAAAAAAATAAAAATGTAGTGGGCATATATAGCAAAATATGACGAATCTGTCATTATATTATTATATTTATCTAAAAAAACAAGTTTTTGATGTCATGACGAGTACATATCTAATTTGTTGCTCTTTTTGTGATGATCATGCATTTGGTACACAGAAATACTTTGTGAAATGGGGACAGCAAGGTACGGTTGATCTAAAGGAAGAGCTGGAGCAGTTATTCATGTTGATCTCAGCTCGTTGCCTACTAGGGAAAGAGGTTCGGGAGAAGATGTTCGACAAGGTTTTCTCTGCATTCCATGAACTCACAGAAAACGGCTTGCAGCTGACCAGCTGGCTGTTTCCATACGCCCCAACGCCGGCGACTCGACGCCGTGATTGGGCGCATGCTAGGCTCTCAAGCATTTTCGCTGAGATTGTTCGATCGCGAAAGAGCACCAACCGTGTCGAGCAGGATGTGTTGCAAAACCTGATGGACTCCAAATACAAGGATGGCCGCCCCACGACTGAAGCTGAGGTTACCGGGCTCATAATTGCCATCCTTTTTGCTGGAAAGCACACAAGCGCAACCGCCAGCACGTGGACTGGAGCTCGTCTTCTAAGCCACACAAAGTGCTTGGAGGTTGCCCTTGAGGAGCAGCAGCAAATCATCAAGAAACATGGGGACAACATAGACTACGATACCCTGCTAGAGATGAGCTTCCTACACTGCTGCATCAAGGAGGCACTGCGGATGCACCCTCCCGCACCAATATTGCTTCGCAAGGTGCACAAGAACTTCACCGTGCGGACCAGAGAAGGCTATGAATATGAAATTCCGAGAGGTCGTACCATAGCAAGCCCTCTGGAGATGAACCATAACATTCCTTATATTTACAAGGACTGTGATGTGTATGACCCACACCGGTTTAGTCCTGGAAGGGAGGAAGACAAAGTTGGCGGCAAGTTTACTCACAACGCATTCAGTGGTGGAAGACATGCCTGCCCTGGTGAAGCTTTTGCTTATATGCAAATGAAGGTGATATGGAGCTATTTGCTAAGGAACTTTGAGCTCAAGTTGTTGTCGCCATTCCCTGAGACCAATTGGCTAAAGTTTGCCGCCCCTGAACCTAGAGGGAAAGTGGAGGTGAGTTACAAAAGACGGATGCTACCTAGGAGCAGGCTGGAAAACTGATGATTACATATGTATGAATTGTATGTCTATATGTCCTTGTTTGTGTAATAAGCATGTTTGTATGCCACACTTGTCGTACCAGGGAGGAATCCTTGAAGTCCAATACAATATACAGTGAGACTGCAAATGGTGTTTGTGTTATATGAAGATTTCAATAAACACTTGCTACAATTTTTTGAGACCTTGGTGCTTCTTACAATGTTTAAAAATGAGACCATTTGTTTGTTTCCAAATACCACCCCATCTCATTCTAATGATAATCTTTGTGAAGTTGGTAGTCGCTACCACAGAAAGGATTTTGGGAGATGATATAGTACTAGTGATTAAGAGAGTCCAACACAAATTACCACCACCACAGCTAATGGAGAGGGACACCTAGAGGAATGGTGCATCTCTAGTACGTAATGCTCCGTTGACAAAGGCGGTCAACTTAATAGAAGCAGTCAACTTAAGGTTTCCACCTCTGTTAATGAGTAGAGGGGCCTCTGTTAATGCATTAGCAAAGGTGGGCTTTCTAATGAAACCACCTCTATTGTATCATGATCCAAGTTTCCCTAGGCGCTAGGCAGAATCTAGGCGGTGACCCTCAGCCTAGAGACTAGTCGGGAGTAATCGGGCCTAGGTGGTTCTAGACTTTTTCCTAGGCGTTTTGGCAAATCAGCCATAACTTATATATATAATATATATATATATATAGCAATAATTCTGAATATATAGGTTACAAAGAGGGCTAGTAGACTTACCTAATTCCTTGTTTGCATATTCTTTCATGGTCCAAGCTCCTACAACATGTTTTGACAGTTGGTTAGTACTATATATTGAATGGACAGCAAGTTGTTCATCAAAAAATAAAGAAAACACCAAGTTGTAATTTATCTAAATGATTTCAGCCACCTCCCATCCATGTGCAAACCATATCAGCAGCTAGTAATCACAAAATTGAAAGCACAAACAAGTGGGTAGGACAACAATACAAGTGCACAACACAATTTGTAAATAAAGTACAGCACAGGCACATAGTTCTTAGTTCTGAGTTCTCACAAATCGCAAACAAATCAAAAGAAGGCACACACAAACAAAGTCACACAGCTGCAGTTCTTAAGAGATAGCAAATAAGACTATGACATGGTACAAAAGGCTTCACTAGCAGATCATCTTCATTCTTCAATAGGGCTCCATGTAATCATCATCTTCATCGAACTCTTCTTCTTCAGTCTCAAACTCTTCTCCTTCATAGAGCTCCCTCACTCTTGCACTTCTACGCTGTTGAAGCTGTTCTTCTGTTCCCACTGCCTCTCCAATCACAGACCAAGGTATCCCTGTACCTTCCATCTCATCCTCATCTCCTCATCTATAAAAACAATTGTTGCACAATCACCCTCTAGGAGAAAACCTTGAGCTTCACTTGTATCACTAGACAAGAGAACATTAGTGATTTTCTTTGACTTGATCTTCTGTCTTCTATTAAGCAGCCTGGAGTTGAAGTGAATAAAGACCAACTTTTCAAGGCGGGCTATAGTAAGCCTATTTCTCTTCTTAGTGTGTATCTACAAATGAAATATAATAGCATTGTGAATTCTACAATTGAATTATAACTTTATAAGGCTGCTGAAATATACATATCAGATAGGTACTAACATTTTCAAATCCACTCCAATTTCTTTCACAACCAGAAGAGCTTGAACACAAGGATAAGATCCTTGTAGCCATCTTCTGTAAAGCTGGTGTTTCAGTTCCATACAGCCGCCACCATGATGCTGAAATTAAATAAAAGTTAAAAACAACCATTTTAGATGAAAACAACAAACAACCAGCCACGTAATATCCAGTACCTCTACCTAGGTTATAATCAAAGTTCTGGAAATTCTTTGCAAGCTTTTTGTCAAATGGTCCTTCTCTATTCTGAAACTTTTTGAGTTCAATGTTAGCAGCCTGATGTTGGTTGTCCTCATCATAGTGATAAAATTTCTCAACACAAGCTATAAACCCTTCTGTTATTTTAGCCTCTTCAAAAATTGCTGGGTCACTATAGCTATAGTGTGGATTCAACAAATAAGCTGTCAGATGCAATGGAGAATCAAGTCTTCCATTCATCTTCTTCTCAATAATAGCCATCACATCCTTGATTCGATATTCACTATTGCCCAAGGCCTCTTTGATCCCTCTCTTTGCCTTTAGTAGCTCACCATAGACAAAACCCATGGATGGCTTCACATCCCCATCAACCAAGCGAAGGACTTTGACCAATGGCTCAAAAGTAGCTATTGTTAGCTTCACATCCCTCCAAAAGGCTGCACTCAATATAGTTGTTGTTGCCTCTTTTCCTTTCTTTGATTTCACTTTCCTCAAGTTGTCCCACCTACTATTAACCACCATCTTCCTTAATTGGTCCTTCTTCTCTTGCATACTGTTTCATAGTGAGAAAGTTTGATGCAAACCTAGTCACTCCTGGCCTCACTACCTCTTTCCCCTCTGTGAAGTGTCTCATGCACTCCAATGTTCTTGTGTGGTTGTAGACAAATATGGTGAATGCCTTTGCTTTGTCAACCACTTTCTTGAATTGAGGCATGTTGCCAATTCCTTGCAGCCTTGCAACATCAAGTTGATTGTGTGGGCTGCACAAGAGGTCCAAAATATATTTGGTCTCTTCTCCTCCAATAGCTTCTTTGCTCCCATGTTGTTAGATGCATTGTCAGTCACTACACACACCACATTTTCTGGACAAATTGAAAGGTCCTAGTATGGCAAGGAGGAGGGGGGGGGGGGGGAATAGTCTATTTTAAAAATCTTCAAGACACTAGAGCAAAATATTAGTAACACACATGGCGATAAACGTGGTTTGCTCTAGCTCTAATTGTTAGGCAAGCCAACTATTGCAATTCTAATAATTATAGTCTATATGACACACAAATTCTATGTCTCTACTTTAACTAATTAGAGAGCTAGCAAGATAAATAAATTACTCTAAGTTACTCTACTTGCTACTCTACCACAAGATATATTGCAAGTATAAAAGAGAAGGGAAAAAGACTTTTATACCAACGGTGAAGAGTAGAGGATGTTGCCAATCATCAAATAAATAATCCCAACAATATATATATCAATCAATCTAATGCACCGGGAGACAAGAGATGACACAATTATTTTTTCTCCCGAGGTTCACTTGCTTGCCGGCAAGCTAGTCCCCGTTGTGTCGACCAACACCTTGGTGGTTCCTCGGTTGTGGCCCTCAAGCCAACGCCCCGCAAGGCACCGTAAGAACCCACACACAAGTGTGGCAACTCAACGACACGAGCAATCCACTAGAGTTGGAATTAGGCACTCCGCCGGGGAACCACAACAACCCCTCACAAATTCACCTTGATTGGGGGGTGGACACAATCACCAAATCCCCTCACCAATCAATCCAACACCAACCGTCTAGGTGACGGCAATCACCAAGAGTAACAAGAAATCAATAATTGCAATTACCACCTAGTGCCACAAATATGAATCACAAATGCATGAACACTAGGGTTTCACCTACTCCTCTCACCAAAGAGAACCAACCATAAAAATGGAGAGGAGAGGGAGGAGATCTTCTTGGAGCTCTCAAATCAATCTTTAGAGCTTGCTCTCTCACTTGATTAGGGCTCAAATCAAAGGAGTGAGAGAGGGGAGGAGGTGAGAGCTTTTCTTCTCTTGAGTGTTCTTGAGAGTATGAGTGAAGGAGAAGCATGAGTGAGTGAGAGAGAGAAAAGAGGAGGAAGACACCCTGCCTAAAAACCTCCACGCACAGGCTCCCTCACACACCTGCCGCACCCTGCTCCCATCATCAGCTGACGTGCGGGCCCCAATACTCTCTCGGTCTAACGGCCACTGGAGCAAAGGCAGCAAACAAAAAAACGATCAAGTGCATACGGCGACAGTAGCAGATGCCCAAACGGCAGCGGCACACGGCGCACATCCCACACTCACCTGGACCAACCAATGGTGGACAGCGCAGCATGCAGCTGCTCTCTCTCTGACCCGGTAGCAGGCAGGCAACCAACGGGCGGATGACAATGGCATGCACCAGCAGCTCACATGACGCGGCACCCTCTCTTTGCTATTTCTGGGCCGGCCCCACAACCACTCCCTCCTCTGGGCTCCACTCGTTCTCTCACACTTGCATGCAAGCACGAGATTTCCACGAAGCTTCCTCCTATTCCTTTTTTTATAGAGTGAAATACACCACAACCCCTTGGACTTGTAGCGCTATGTCAAATAGGTCCATAGACTTCGAAAACGCTCATCTGGCCCCCTCAACTTGCATCCTTGTTCACCGGAGGCCCAAACCACTTTTGTTCGTGGTTTTGATCTACGTAGGCTGGTTTTGTCAGCGGCAATTTTACATTTAGCCCCCTGAACTCTTCTCCTCTCATTTGGCTCTTCTCTGTCTCCCTCCCTCCCGATCCCGTCCCTAGAAACGTCAGCTTGCCCGCTTGCGCGTCCTCGCGCCGCCACTTCTCCACCAGCGAGATCGTCTCTTGCTCCTGCTTCCTCGCCACCGCGACCTGCGCCTAGAGCTCCTCGGCGCGCTCCCTAGCCGCGGCCTCGCTGGCCTTCAGGTCCTCGTTCTCCCGCCGTAGGGCCTCGAGCTCACGCTCCTTCTCCGCGACGGCCTCCTGCAGGCCGGCGTTATCCCCAGTCGCGTCCTCGAGCGCCTCCTTCTCACGCGCGTCCTCCTCAGCGGCCTCCTTCTCCGCGACGGCCTCCTTCTCCTGCGCGTCCTCCTCGGCGGCGCGCGCGCGCCAGCTGCGCCTTCTCCCGGGCACGCCAACCGGCCGCGGCGTCCTTCCAGTCGGCGGTGAGCGCGCCGACGCGCTCCATGGCGCGCCACAGCTCCGCCTCCGCGCCCTAGAGGCGGCCCCGGAGCCGGTCGGACTCGGTGCGGGCGGCTTCGGCCTCGGCCTGCGTGTCCGAGAGCCACGACTTGACCTACCTGCTTCGCCTCCATGGTGACCGCGGACAGCGCCACCGTCAGCTCGTCCGCCGCCTTCCGGCTCCGCTCCTCCGCCTGTGCTGACCCGCGGAGCCGGGCGCGAAGGTCGTTGATCTCCTCGTCCACGCCGACGAACATGAGCTGGAGCCTGGAGGTCTCGTCCTGCGGCGGCAAGCATCCTGGGGCTGGGCAGCGTCGTCGGGTACGCGCCGACGGCGTCCGAGTCGAAGCTCCCGACGATTCTGACGTCCTCCATGATGCCGGTGACGGTGCTGGTCGACAATGTAGTCGTGCACGCACTCACGCCCTCGATCAGTACGAGTTCCTCCGCTACTGCTAGGAAGAAACAAACCAACGAAAACAGTAGTTGAGCAAATTTACCAAATTTACCAAGTTGGTTTTCATCAATCAGCAGATCTGATTATCTCAACTGATGGTTGGATGCCAACTTCTCCGGATCGGATTGGCCACCTGTGCGTACTCATTGGCAGGCAGATCATGGTTGATCAGAAAGTAGATTAGATGCAGAGATGACATGAGTGGTGACCGACCGAAGAGAAGAAAAACACATAAGTTGATCAAAGGCAAACAACGGCCATGCATGCAAGCATACCGGTTGTCATGTCAGCAGGCAGACGAGGTTGTTTGGCTCATCGTCAGAATTGAGAATGCATCAGCTCTTCTTGCGGCGTGCCTGCCTTCAGATCGATCCGGAGAAGCCTGCCTGAGCTGGGGACCCAAAATTTGGTCGGAGATAAGAAGCAGAGAGAGCGGCAGAGCGCCATGGCAGCAGCAGCGGTCATCAGCGGCCGGTGGACGAGCGTCCGCACGCTGGGCTGCGGCGCATCGGGCGCGGTGGTGTTGCTCACCGCCGCCGACGCCACAGGCGCGCTCTTCGCGGTCAAGTCGTCCCCCGCGGGGACGGCGGCGGCCGAGCCGCTGCGCAAGGAGAGCATCTTGTCTAGGGGGGCTAAATGCAAAATTGCCAGTGACAAAACCAGTCCGCGTAGGTCAAAACCGCCGACCAGAGTGGTTTGGGCCTCCGGTGAACAAGGATGCAAGTTGAGGGGGGCCAGATGAGCGTTTTCGAAGTCCATAGACTTATTTGACACAGCGCTACAAGTCCAGGGGGCTGTGGTGTATTTCACTCTATTTTATATCTGGCGGAGAGCGGCAGCTGCCAGCTGCATGCATGCACGCCTCATCTGGTTCCGATAAGAGGTCCGGTCGATCCATTTCGTGTGCCCCTGGACTCGATATCTGGTCCGGCCATGCAGCAGCCAGCAACACTCGTGCCAATGAAGCCATCGACCGGACCTCTTCTGGCGGACAGTGCCTGACGGGGTTTTCTTTGGGCATCGACAAGGCCAGACGGGGTTTTCTTTGGGCGGGCAAAGAGAAGGCCTCGGGCGGACAGTGCGCGCTCGCATGGCCGGTCGCCGGCTCGCCTAAGGAGCTGGGTGAGCTCAGAATACCGGACCTGCGTCTCCTGGGCATGGCACTGCGGCTCAGGTGGGAGTGGGCTGCACGTTCGGACCCGGACGTTCTGTGGGCAGGGCTGCCCTTGAGGCCCGAGCGAGAGGTAACAGACATGTTCAGCGCCTCCACGACTGTGCTTGTGGGAGATGGCAGACTGGCGAGGTTCTGGACCGACCGGTGGAGGGTCGAGGGCAGGCCTTGCCACTTGGCGCCGGACGTCTACCGCTCGGTGCCCCGGAGGCTCCGCCACAGATCGGTCTTTGAGGCGATCACGGATAACCAGTGGGCCTGGGATGCGCAAGCGGGATCCTCGGAGCTGTTCATCACGCAGTTCCTCCGCCTGTGGAACATGCTCGAGGGAACGCAGCTTGTGCCCCAGCAGCAAGACCGGTTCAGGTGGAATTGGACGCCCGACGGGGAGTACTCCAGCTCTTCTGCCTACAAAGCTTTCTTCCTGGGCAGGACGACTTTGAGGGGCGCAAAGGAGCCTTGGAATGCATCCACGCCTCCGAGGGTCAAGTTCTTCTTCTGGACGGCTTTGCATGGTAGGCTTTGGACGGCTGAGCGGCGGAAGCGCCACGGTCTTCAGCAAGGGGACGATTGCGTCCTTTGCCTTCAGGAGCCAGAGGACTGGCGTCACCTGCTGCTGGCATGCGTGTTCTCCAGGGAGGTGTGGCACAGGATCCTTGCCAAGGCCGGCCTTGGCCACCTAGCGCCGTCGACTGGTGGCTTTCCACCAGGGGACGACTGGTGGCTTTCCACCAGGGAAGCGTTCCACGCTGACCTACGGCGCGGCTTCGATTCGCTCGTATTGCTCGTCACGTGGATGATTTGGAAGGAGCGCAACAGAAGGACTTTCCAGGTGGCGTCGTCTGCGCCCAGCATCGTCGTAGAGCGCATCACTGAGGAGGCAGGATGCTGGGTGTCCGCCGGCTTCAGGGCCCTTGCGCCGCTGCTGGCGGTGGCCCTGCTGCCCTAGCTGTGTTTAGCTTATTTCCTTGGGCATAATCTTTTCGCAGGAAGTTACAACACTCTAAGCTCCGCCGTTTAGCCGGCGCCTTGTGTAAGTGTGTTGTCTGGTGATTGAGGGGCAGCTTGCCCTTTCATGAACCGGAATGTAAAACTAAACTCCTCTCTCTTCTTAATGAGACACGTGCCAAGTGCACGACTTCGAAAAAAAAAGCCATGCTCCTATATTTAGCTTTGGCCAACATGCAAGCAAAGAACGCCCAGCTCCTGGTTTTGATCGGTGGTCCGGACAGCAGCAGCAGCTTGCAGCATGCACGCGCCTCGGGTCTTGATACTTGGTCCGGTAGCATGGAGGCAGCTGGTCACTAAAAATAGCAGCACTTCTTTTCTTTTCTATTTCTCCCGTATAAATACTATCTCAAAGAAATGCTAAACCATATATATAGCACTTGAGATAGCATATTTATATACAAAAATATTTACGGGATTTTTACGCATCTCACCACGTTGCTAAATATATGCAAATGAGACTCATAATTTGTGGCACTAAATAACTATTGCAACTAAAGATTTCCCCTCTTTATAGTACGGTTATTTATTTTAAATCACTCACACCCTCTATGGTGTCTTGAGTGGCAACCGAAAATGGCCCTATGAAATTATACCTTTGCCTTGAGCCAATTTTCGCTTTTCTCCATTTCCATTTCAAGGATGAGCACTTGATTATCTTTTGGACCATCACCATCCACCTTAATCCATTTTCTCCATTACTTGGTGTGTACTGCCTTGCTCATATTCACAATACTCATGACAAAGGTTAGTACACTAGGTTTCATCAATTAGCCAAAACCAAACTAGGGACTTTCACCAATGTCTTCAATTGCTTGGTCTACTAGTTCAAAGATGACTTCACTTGTGTGTGACACAGCTGACATCTCTTTTAAGCCAATGAAGGAGGTTCCATCAGCACAATTAGTGCACACATTCATTATGCTCCTCCTCTTCCTATTTGACCAAGCATCAGTCATAAGGGAGAACCCATTTTTTATCTTCTCGGCTTCACGTTCCTGCAGCAAACTCTTGGTTCTTGCATATTTTTAGCAATTTCTCTCACAGTAAATCTTGACCTGGAGGTACAAATCCTGGGCCAAACTGTCCAATTGCTTCACACATTCGAGTGAAATCACCATTGTCACAAGCATTGAAAGGGGTTATTGCCAATGTTCAAACAAAGAAGCCTAATTAGTGATCGGGATAGCAAAAACAACATTTTTCCAATATAGAATGAGAAGAGTACAAATGTAATTTACCATGATTATAGACCCATTGAGAAATATACTTACACCTCATTTGTTCTTTCTTTCCAAAGTTCCTTGTTCAGCTGTTGTTGCTTCAAAGATTCAGACTTGGTAGCTTTAGGATCAATACAACAAGTCCATTTGTCAATGGGTCCTAACTTGTGCGGCTCTAACTTCCAACACAAGTTACCTCATGTGACTGTTGTGACTGTTGGACCCTAGAAACTTCAACTTCCGCCCTAAGTTCTATGTCACGAACAGTCTTCTCCTCCCTCTTCCTTTTTGCATCATCTAGTGCTTTCTTGCACTTCTTTCTAGCCACCAAAGCCTCCAGTGTTTTAGCCGGGCATTTCCTGCAATTCTTTCCATCATGGGTGATATGCTCCTTCAACCTATGAATCCCACCACTCACCTCCTTCTTACAGAACTTGCACCTCACTTTGTCCTTGTTGTTAGGATTAATCAGAACCCCATATTCCCATCCAATGTCACCCGAATTCCTTTTCAAGAGACTTGCATTTGCTGCATCAGCGGGTGCTTCCTCAGATGTCGACATCCTACATTCAGAAATTTAGTTTCAATCTTTCAGGCATTGAAAGTACATACTTCAGATAGAGTAACATCAGATCAAGGCATCAAGCATTAACACGGATCATCAGATCAAGGCATCAAGCATTAACAGGGATCATCAGATCAAGCATCAACATTCAGAGTAACTTTTAGACTTCAGACAAAGTAACATCAGATCAAGGCATCAAGCATTAACAGGGATCATCAGATCAAGCATCAACATTCAGAGTAACTTTCAGACTTCAGACAAAGTAACATCGGATCAAGGCATCAAGCATTAACATTCAGATTCAGGCATTCAGACAGATAAACATCCACACTTAACAGGGGACAAACAGGGGAGGCATTCAGATTCAGAGTAACAAAGCATTCAGTTTCATATATTGACTTCACTATTCAGACATTACAAATCATAACAGAGGAAAAGTAGCAGGGGACGGGAGCAACGAGCAAGAGCCAGGAGGGACTGACCTTGGTGCTTCCCTGCCGCTTAGGGATGACGCCGTCGGCCAACGGTGAAGAACTTCCAGGCGCGGGCGAGGAACAGCTCCAGGCGGGGAAGATGAGACCGGCGGCCGACGGGACTGCAGGAAGGAGCTTCCAGGCGGGGAGGGGTGCGCCGACCGGAAGACGAGACTCCTGCGGGGACGGGACTCCGGGCGGATGGGGACGAGCGCGGGGTTGAGGACAAACGGCGGGGACGAGCGGACGGGACGAGCGCGGTCGTCGGGAAAGCTTCCGGCGGCGTTGCGCGTTGTTGCCTGTGGATGCGGCCGAGCGGGAGCGGGGCTGTCTGAGCGGAATCGAGCAGGGGACTGGTGTCTAGGCATGGGAGCGGGCCTTGTACCCCCTTTTCTTCCCGCGCGGTGTCTAATTTTCCCGCGCCCGACACCATTAGCGCACGCACGCTCCCGCCGCGACGAAATTTTTTGCGCGCGCGGCCTGCTCGTCCACCTAGGCGCCGCCGAGGCGCTGCGAACGCCCAGGGGACCGGCTACCCCCCTAGTCGCGACGAATCCCTTCGTCTAGCGCCTACTCGCGCCAAGGCGGCCGCCTAGAGCCACCCAGCGGAACTGGGATCATGATTAACAAAGGCAAGATTCATAAAGTGTTCGTCTCGGCAGTTGCCCTCACCCACTCCTCTTGTTCCAAGACGGATACGGAATCTTCCTATACCAACTTTTTTTTATAAATGTATTATTGTGACAAAACCAATTTCTTAGACGTTGGAATATACTTCTCCTACATTTTGTATTAGTATCCATATGCGTGGCCTCTTATCTCTATAGCTTCACATTCAAATTCCCTAGATTTTCTAGGTTTTGCTTGGTACTTCCTCCGTTTTAAAATACAAGTTCCATTGACTTTTCTGGTACATTCATTTTGCTATGTATTTAGACATGTATTATATCCATATGCATAGCAAAATGTAGATGTATCAAACAAGTTAAAACGATTTATAATTCAGAATAGAGGGAGTACCATTGTAAGTATTTTTATTTGAGATTACACGGTACAACGCAGACGCTCATAACACGTACGCACACTCACCTCTATGAATACACGAATGCAAACCCTACCCCTATGAGCACCTCCGAAGGACCGAGCCGGTAGATCTTGAAGTTTACGAAGTCACCAACTTAATGCATCGCGCTGATAAATTCTGGAAAAATCTCAGAAAAAAGGCGCGAGCACCAGGATTTGAACTTTGGTGGTAGCGTCCCATTGGACAGTCCTACCATTGGACTACAAGCCAATATCAATGATGATGAGCCAAGGTCGAGGCTGTCCCAATGGCCCCAAAGTGTTGAAGTCATCAACGACTGGTCATTACTGATGTGTCATAAGGACCTATCGCACTCACTCTAGTTGGGTCTTTCTCTGTATCGGTACCAGTCTCTTTCATATTGCGGTATATCGTCCCCATTTCTTCTTGTACTAGCTAGTGATGATATGACCCATACTTTCTCATAGATTTCAATTTTCAAGCTGAATTTGTAAAATGTTCTTCTCAATCTGTGCGCTCTTTTTTTTTTGAAAGGAATCTGTGCGCTCTTTGCACACGTCATACCATTCTAATAACTTAAAATGGGTCAAAACAAATGGTGTTGGTCTGTCTATTTTTACAACGATTGGCATGGTAAATTCCATGAGTTTATCAAAGAGGCTTATCTTTCTCTCCCTTAGCATTTTTATGTATATTTTTAATCATTTTTATTCAAAATTTTAATAATAACCGCGTCTAAAAATACTTTTCAGATCTAACCCTTTTGGTCGCGCGCCAAGTGTGGTGCTAGCATGACTAGCGCGACCAAAAGCAAAAAAAAAAAAAAGACTTGGTTATTATTAAAATAATAAATAAACAAGAATTCAAAATATAAAACCTCCGTAATAGCTAATAAGATAATATTAATAAAAAGATGTTTGGTTACTAAAGAAAACTTCATGGTGTTCAACGGTGGAAGACCTAGCCTAAAAAAAAGATGAGTGAATCCAAGGGACAAAAGTATTTTTTTAACTTCTTCTCCTAAACAGGTTTTGATGAAACAACTTCCCCCACATACATAGTTGCTCATGTAAAGCTAGATGAAGCTGAAAACTATAGCTTCCCTAGCTTTCATTTTACTATATCTACACAAAAAAACTGTTTTACCAAAACATTTTTTAAAAAAATAGCTTTAGTGGTGAAGCTGCTATACAGAACTAAAGAAAAAAAAAACTGCTTCACTAGTGATCGAAGAAAACCACGTCACTAGTGAAACTGAGCAGAGTTGTACCAAATAGTCCCTCAGTCAAGAAAAATGTGATGCATACAAGCAAAACCCATGATCGAGATGCGAAGTATCACATTCGAACCGAGTTTGACCAGTTGCATCCTGTTTTCAAGATCAATAATGCCTTTTGAAAATTGACAATTTGACATAAAAGTTGTACTATCTTTAATCACATTATTTAGACAGATTAGAACCTCACATCCCTGCTATCTGCTTTGTTCATCAGAGTGGGAGCTTCCGCATAGCCATATATCATCCTCCGATTCCCTGATTTATTCTAGATGTCCCAAACACAAGATATTACCCTTGCTGAGATGAAACTTGATCCAGCTAGGAACATATTCACTAGATGGCTAGTGGATGTGTGGAAAGAGCTGTGGGAAGGGTTAAAAGGACTGTTGAATGACATCCAACTTGTAAATTCTGATGATGTATTAGTCTGGAGGTATGGGGGAAAAAGGTTTTTAGTGTTAAATTTGTTTATAATCTCTTGACTGTAGATGATCATGATCATTATCATAAAATAATTTGGAAAAGCAAAATCCCTGCTAAAATAAAGATCTTTCTTTGGCTTATGTTGAATAATGCAATCCTTACTAAGGACAACATGCTTAGGAGAAACTGGCAAGGGGATCATGATTGCTACTTCTGCTACCATGATGAAAATTTACCTCGCTTGTTCTTTGAATGTAATGTGGCTAAGACTGTTTGGGGTACTTTTGCAACCTGTTTGGGGGCTACAAACATCCCCAATTCTTTTGGATAGAGTTGGATATGGTGTGAACGGTGGCTACCTAATAATAAAAAATTTCATGCTTTGAGGATCTCAGCTATACGCTGGGCTATCTGGAAAGCGAGAAACAATGCGTGTTTTGAAGGAAAGTTCATTCAAAATCCATTGTCTATTTTTACACATGCTTGTGCTCTAATGAGCTATTGGGCAAGACTGTATTCAGATGAAGATAAAGAAGTAGTGCTGGAGGGTATCAATCAGATGACGCAGATCGCCGTCAAGTTGCTGAACAAGAAGCAGAAGGCTGGCGGCAAGGCGCTGTTGAAAGAAGAAGACCATGGAGACGAACAAGGGAATCACTGAACAATCATCAGCTTCATGTCGGATGTTGGATGGACCTGACACGATCTTTATCGTGCTTCTATTTTAGTTGGCTATGAACTCTGTAATCGTGTTACTTCTTAAAACTCTGGGTCGTGCTAGCTCTAGTAGGCCTATGCTGGTCGTTTAGAGGCTTCGCCTGTTTTGATGCTTTCTGGTCTTATGCTCTAGCTTTCTTGTCTCCTGTAAACTCCAATACATTGTATTTCCGTTGCTAATGGAAATGGGGGTTTCCCTCGGTTCAAAAAAAAAAAAAAAAAAAAAAATATATATATATATCATCCTCCCAGTATTGCTTGTCCATCGCAGTTAAGCATTGGAAGTTAGCAGTTGATTAGCAGTTAATATCGGTGTGCCTTCTTCTGACCAGCCTCTTCTTTATAAAGACGCGTAGCAGTAGCCCAGTAGCTCACCGCCGCTGGACGCCACACCGACTTGATCTCTGAATACTTTTGCAGGAGTACACTTCCTCTTACCAGGCCGCTTGGTTCTCTGAAGGTTTTGTATAACACAATGGACATGATAAATAGTACTAGTGCAGTGTCATTCTCCATTTTACTTGTTTTCATTGCTGCAGTAATCACCAAGGTTGTATGGGGAAGAATAACATGCCCATTTTCATTCCTCACATGAGATGTCTTGAGAGTTTTCTCTAAAAAAAATGAGATGTCTTGAGAGAAAATTAATACAATTGACAAGATAAAGCTACAATATATCCTACATATGAACCGGAGCGTATGCTATGGAAACTAAGGAGCTGTGCAAACTATGAAATCTCTAATCAAGATCACGGGATTCTAATCCAATAGCTAGAGGTAAAGGTGGGTTCTTTTAGCACTCAAACCCTCCCACTCATCCCATCTAATCCAAAATTTTGGAAATCACCCCCCTACAGCCCAGCCGATGCCTCGACTCCCCTCAGCGCTATCGTACGCGTGATATCCGCGCGGTCGTACGCTCCCGCCTCCTCGCGGTCGTACGCCGCCGCGCCCTTGCTGGATTCTGAAAGCCGCGCGGCCAGCTGATCGGCATGAGTGGGTGACCGCTGAACGGCGGCTCACTTGGTGACGACTCGTCACGTCCTCTCGTCGTACCGTGGTTTCAACTTTGCGGCTCGATATTCACTGTATTGCTGTCAACGCTGCAACTGAAACATATGTGCTGCTACTTCTTACCCCTCTTTGCTTATTTATCCAATTATGTGTTGAAACATCGAGTGATGACTGACGAGGACGTGCTCCATATATTTGCCAATGCTCACAAAAATTGCAGCAGGCTTGGCTTGTGCCATCCGATGCTATATATGCTTGACGTACTTCCATCTCTGTTAGATTGGGTGGACTGGATGCCAAAGTTCTCATCAGAAGAAAGGAGATAAGTTAATAACAGAGACTACGATTCACTCACGCCTTCTTCCCACCCCGGCTGCGGCTGTGGCCGTCGATGCCCAGCGGGAGGGTGGGCGGCGGCCGTCGATCTCCAGGGGGCGGCAGCGCTGATGAAGCCGTGAGAAGGGGGGCGGCGCGATGGGGGCGGCGTGAGTTGGGAGTCGAGGCGCCATAATGGGATCGAGTGACGAGGGAGTTGACGAGACGGTGGGCTGCTGCACTACTGGAAACGAGATATTTGCCGTGTGCCAAAAGTCGGGCACACGGCAAATCTCAGTTTGCCGTGTGCCACACACGGCAAATAATAACTCTCGGTAAATAAAGGATTTGCCGTGTGCCAGGCACACGGCAAATCTTCTATTTGCCGTGTATCGGGGACACGGCAGATCGTCACAGACGGCGAACCTGTTATTTGCCGTGTGCCAGGTACACGGCAAATTTGCCGGGGGGCGTGACGGCAGTCGCACACCGTTAATATTTGCCGTGTGTCAGGCACACGGCAAATCCTGGCACACGGCAAATACTTTTTAATTTTTTTAAAAAAACATTTGCCGTGTGCCACAGAGCCATGACACACGTGTGCCAGACCAGGCACACGGCAAATTTGTTTTATTTTTGCCGTGTGTATTTGAGGATTTGCCGTGTGTAAAAACACACGGCAAATATCTGGTTTCCAGTAGTGCTGGGGTGATTTGCAAAAAAATAATCTAACTTCTAATCCTAATAATATACTTATACTACTAAAAACACCCGGTTGTTATCGTCAGATTAGTCGTAATGGCTTCACCCGGGGCTAATCGTATTGCTAAATATAGTCACGTATTTCGCCCGCCCGCCCTCCCTTCCACGAAACTAGCACGCGCGCACCACGCCTTCCTCCGCAGGTCTCCGCGCAAACCGCTGGCCACCATCGCGCCCGGCTCTCGACAATGTTGAGAGTGATGTGTTGCAGAACTTGATAGATTCCAAATATGGAGATGGCCGATCTTTAACAGAAGCAGAGGTCATTGGACTAATCATTTCCTTGCTCTTTGCAGGAAAGCACACAAGCACCATCACTACAGTATGGACAGGTGTTCACCTGCTTTGCTTGTAAAAGGGGCTTGACATCTGTCCTTGAAGAACAAAAGAAAATACTTAGAAAATATGGGGATGATCTAGACTATAATTCCTTCCTAGAGATGGACATGTTGCACCGTTGCATCAAGGAGGCGCTACGAGTACATCCTCCAGTATCAATGTTTCGCCGTAAAGTACACAAGAACTTCATTGTGCAGACAAAAGATGGCAATGAGTATGGGATTCACGCAGGTCATACAATAGTAAGTCCAGTGCTATTCAACAACAACTTACCTCACATTTATAAGAACCCAGATGTGTATGACCCCATCCGGTTTGGTCCAGGAAGAGAAGAAGACAGAGTTGGTGGTAAGTTTTCTTACACATCATTCAGTGCTGGTAGGCATGCTTGCCTAGGAGAGTCTTATGCTTATTTGCAAATTAAGGTTATATGGAGCTATTTGCTAAGAAACTTCGAGCTAAAATTGGAATCTTCTTTTCCTGAGTCTGATTGGACCAAGCTTGTCCCGGAGCCTAAGGGAAGAGTAATGGTGAGTTACAAGAAGAGGGCACTATCTAACATCTAGATGGCAAACTGGTGTCTAGCCATTTATGCACCCCAATAAGGCTATAATTATGTATGCTTGTGTGTATAATATGCACATGTATCATGTTTATAAGCACTAACGTTGTATGGAGTAATGGTGCCATTAGTCACATATATGGGAACTTAAAATAGAAATTGCATACTGTGTGTCTCAAGAGAAAAGGAGGAACACAGAACAGCAAATAGCGAAAGAACATGATGTTGATACACATCCTATATTATGTACACAAAACTGTGTTCCCAATCATCTACTTTGATGTGATTCGATTGTGTTGTGATTTTATCAGCTCTCTTGGACCCATGTTAACCTGTTACATAATCTATACCCATTTTGCCTAGGACTTAATAATAGGCAAACTGGTATGTTCTTAAGAGATTCTTTACAATGCTTGTGGAGAATTTCGACAACTCACATTGACCGATCTGACGGTTAGAAAGGGTGAAGGCGATGGGAGGCGATGGGAGGAAGGCAACGGGAGGCGACTGATGTGTCTATGGCCAGTGGGCCATATGCACCAAATCGCCTCCCATCGCCTCCAAAACTGAGGGGGAGGCGACACTAAATAAAAGAGGGGTAACTCCATTTTTGTAATTTGTTTTTCTAATCAAGGGTAAAATGATAACTTCATAAATGCATCTAGTCTCGATGGTTTTTAATCCATGGCTAAAATTAGTGAAGAACTCCAATTTCTCTTTTAATCCATGGCTAAAATTTGTAACTACTCTTTCTTCCTCATACTAACTCGAGTGTGATAGTTTTTTTCCTAAAGTTTTCTAAATCATTGTCTATCAAGCTATTTTGTTGTTACTGCTATTATTTTGGTCATATTTTCTAGTAAACATTTCAAAATTTAAATCTAAAAAATGACAACTTCAAACAATATTTTGAAACATCAAATGATTTTGGCTAAAGAAGTCATAAACATAAAAGTTATAGAACTCCTCAAGATGTACAATTCTTATTTTGGTCATTTTTTGATACGGCAAAGTGAAAATAACATCGTTCACAAATTCTACATATCTCCCTTATAGTTTATGGAACCCTAAAGGATTGCTTAAATGATGTAGATCTCGAAAAGTTATACAACTTTGTAGATAACAAGTTATTCATATGAATTCATTAGGGTCTCAAACAATCAATTTACACTTTGTTTGTAATGATATTTGAAGAAACTAAATGTAATTAATAAGTAATAAAACACTAAATGACACATGCAAATGATTGTCTGATTGGTTAGTAACGTGGCTATGGTGTTGGTGGTTGTAGGTTCAACCACTTTTGTTTTATTTTTTGAAGCAAGATAGTTTCACTTGCATCCAGACTGCAGAGACGAAATAAATTCTGAAGAATACGAATCATTGAAGGAAGCCTTTTTATTTTATTTTTTGAGAAGCACGATAGTTTCACTTGCATCCAGACTGAAGAGACGAAATAAATTCTGAAGAATAAGAATCATTGAAGGATACAAGTACGTCACACAAACATCTTGTACAATCTTTTTGAGCTGTACACATGGCAAACACAAATCTCATGTATCAGCAGCTACGATTTTGCTAGCAAAGTACAAGTTCCACAGGTCTAACTCTAACCCAGTTCTGTCACTAGTACAACTTTTTGAATAAAAACCAGTACATTTGCTGAAATTCTGCAAACTATGAAAGTCAAAGTTGAAGGCTAACAGACCTATAGTTGTATGAGTGTTCCAATGACTGAATTACCACCTTCCCCAGTTGCCCACAAAATTACCTAGCTTCGTTATCCTCGCTCTGTTGTTCCATGTCTTCGAGGTGATCCTTGATGCCTAAATAGGAGACCCCAGTAGCATATTTTCCTAGCTTCTTATGAAGCCACATCAGCCGCCGCAGCAGCATCACACAATCACAATTACACGTAGCTTCCGTTTTCCAGTAATCCGCGTCCGTTTTTCAGCGTTCGTGCATTCGACTCCTGGTCTTCCCGCTTCCCACTAGCCATCACACTCACACGATGTAGCTTCCGTTTTCCAGCGATCAAGCGTCAGTCTTTCCCATAAAATGGATCATTCTTGCTGTCTGTCCCTATCGCATTCTGCTTGATCCTCGCTCTTCTTGCCTGGGGCTTTGCGCTGACGTCGTCTCCAAGAACGCGCCACCGCCGGTACTGCTATCAGTGCGGAGGTTGCCGCGCAAGCCTCGGCGAAGCCTGCCGGGAGATCACCGCCCACGCAAACATGGTGCACGGTGCCGCGCCCCTGTCCTCGCGCCGCCTCGGATGTGCACACAACGTCAGAGGCGCAGCGACGTGCTTGCATCTCCACCTGCTGTCCGCAGTCCGCTGCTTCCAGGCCGTTGCGGACGCCGTCCCTGCCTGCAGCATCGTGCAGCCTGCTGTGCGTCATGCTGTGTCTTCGTCTCTTTGGCCGTGATAATAATGAGATTTGTTTTCCATTTTTTATATGAGTGGGAGGATAATGATGCTTAGATGGAGAGCGGTGCATTCATGAGATTATGACAGGTAGGTCCCACAGCTCCTAGATTATGTGGTCTAAAGTTGTATTATGCTAATTCATACTCATAATCTAGGCGGTACTTTATTCTCATATATGTATATGCACACTAATTAGTTGATGATATCTTATCTAACTTATAAAATTATTTTATGTTTATTTAACTTTAGAAAAGTAGACCATTGATGAGTGTAAAATAAAATGTGGTTATGTATATGGAGGCCAATATGGATTATCTCCTGCATAAAACAGTTTTCCAAACATCTGTGCTTTCGGTGCTCCTCCTCCAATTTCTCTACAATTATCTGTCAATGGTTCATGTGCATACTATGTACCATTTCAAGTCTTTCATAGTATAACACTACAAAAACACGCAGCAACGCGCGGGGTATCATCTAGTTTGTTACATGGTGCATGGCATCAGTAGAAAGTACCACTACAGGAATCTGCAGCTTTGCCGACAGTTGAAAGCTGTCGGCAAAGACCGATATCGTCGGCGAAGGGTTTGCCGACGGGATTTCCTATTCCCGTCGGCAAACCGTCGGCAAAAATCCTGTCGGCAAAACAGGACTTTGCCGACAAAGAATCGGGCCGCGTGGTCGGCGTACTTTCGCCGACAGCCCACGTGGTCCTGTCGGCGGAACAGCGCCGTCAACTCGGCCGCCGTTCGCTTCGCCGCCGACCCAGGTCGTCGGCAAAGTCGACGGTTGCCGGCCCCAGTCAACATGGTTGTCGGCAAAAAGGTGAATTTGCCGACGCCCAGTCAACACGGGTTGTCGGCAAAGAGGTGAATTTGCCGACGCCCGAGATCCACAAGGCTGTCGGCAAATTCACCTCTTTTGCCGATGCCATGGCCACAAGGTGTCGGCAAAGTTCCCGCCAAGGCTGTCGGCAAAGTAATCCTGTCGGCAAAAAGGTCCAGCTTTGCCGACGGCCTATGGCCAATTTGTCGGCAAAGCTGGGATTTTTTTTTTTTTTCTTTGTTTCATTGCATTCGAGCCACTTTTATAGCATATATAAAAGAATTGCCGATACATTTATGTTTAGCATATCATGATAAACATTCATTAGATGTGTCCCCACACCAATACACATCACGACCAGAATCTTAGATTAAAAAATATCAAGGTTAATAATCATACAAACTCTGTGAGGTTAGCTAAGTTTCTATACAGTTTTGCAGCAGTCTATACAATTTCAAGTCAAATTCACAGAAGCTAGACAAAAGGTTTCTATACAGTTTTGCAGCAGTCTATACAAGGTGATGGCTAGACAAAAAGTAGGATCCACTACTGCATCAGACAAGGAATGAATGGACTAACCAAATGTTTAAGACCTGCATTCATAATAGAAAAAAAAGAACAGGTAATGAGCATCAGAAAAGAATGAGCACTGGAAACAGATCATGGCAAAGAAGAAGGCTATCAAGATAGTTGTGTTGTATATGGGCTCATGAAATACAAGTCACTTAGCTAAACTGAACTAAACTTTGTGGAAAGTGCAGAAAAGATCACCAACTTCTACTGTACTAGTGTTTGGAATCATGTGCTCTTGGAGAAATAAAGAATTCATGTTGACTGCACATTCTACAGAGTTGCTCAATCTACTATACACAACACTTGTGTTAGCAACGGTCAATTGAGAGAAGAAAGCTATCATCATGTGAACCTATTAGGACACACAATTGTCATTCTCTATTGGTAGCCAAATAGCTTAAGCTAGGAGTAAACTTAATATCCTATCAATAATACAGTAGCAAGCTTAATGCAGCACCTACAACAGATCTGAAACTCTACTTTCTTCATGGGATAAATCCCCATTTATTTACAGTAAAAAGTAAACCAATCAACGGCACTAGCAAGCTTAATGCAGTAGTAAAAAAATCCTAAGCCAATCAGTTATTCAATTTTCCATGAGAATGAGATGCAACACTACGTCAAACCTTGACTCACTACATTACTGAAAACTCAATGTGGACAACACAAAAAATGCTAAAAAGGTATACAGATCATATACTTACACGATAATGAACCTTAATTTTATCTCCTTTGTGTGCTTGCACGGTACATGACTCAGGTTTGTACTGAAAGGAAGAGGAGCAACAGAAAATCAATGCCACAGTGCCAGACATAATGAAAAGGATACCTCCTTCCAAAATGAAAGAAGAAAACTACAGCCTATTCTCATTGATAAATCAAATATTTGATATTACTGAAATTGCAAAAGAATAAGCAGAACCTGATGAATAAGGGCCCAAACAGAGAACTAGTCCAACAAAGTCCTTGTCCAAAGGTAACAATATGGAGGGAACCATCTTCAATACAGGCTAGTTGTTGAGAGGAAATTTTAGATATCTTTTAGTTTGAGCATCGACTACAAGAATTTAACGTGCAGTGAATAAGGAACAGTAACACAATCTTTTCCACTAACTGTACAGGCACAAAAATGACTCTTTGCAGGAGCAAGCAACAAACAATTTATGCACAAGTGCTGATATTGTAATTTGACATCAATGCTATATATGTAAGTAAAGGACCAGCAAGCATTCGGATTGCAACTTCTAATTAGACAACCAAACGAGCCCAACAAACTGCAGCTATTTCACAAGCTGTAGAACAGAGCAAGATTTATTTGACTAAATAAATTGCTGAAACTGAAACTGATGCGACCTACAGCTCCTATCAATATGAAAAGAATAGGAAAGTTAGTGGCTTATCCAAATAAAGTCAAGTTGTTGTCCCTCTGCTGGCACCCAACTAATGTGAAGATCAAAGGTGACTTGCTTCTCGAACTAACAAGCTGCAGAAAAAAAATAGAGATTAATTGGAGCAGCCTCTGCTGTCAATTGAAGCACCCAACAAACTTGCTGGCATGTTGCTTAGCTGTCAACGCATTGAGAACTCAGAAATTTTCTTAGCTGAACTAGCATGCAAGCACCACCATCGCCATACTAGACTAAAAGGCTAGCTAGCTAGCAGCAAACTACCTACAAAAAAGTATCCGTTTTTTTTGTAATGTTACCCACTGTAAGTCAACAATTTGGATAAGCATTTGGCAACTGATACAAGCTATATTAGAATTTTTTTCTTTGGCAAGAACAGAGCATACACCTACACAGCATACTAAGCTAGGTTAATACACTGAATTAGGTGAATGGCAGGGCGGAGGATTGTAGCATTAGTGCCCTACGTACCTTCCTCATCGTCGCGCTTCTCCTCCAGGCCGAGCGCGCTGTCGAAGTTCTTCTCGATGTTTTTCACGCTCTCGCTGATCTTGTTGACGGCTCGGGCGATGTCCTGCAGGCCGCCGAGCGACACCTTCCCGGACCACCATGCCATCCCTGTCCCAGGCCTCCGATCGCCACCGGCTCACGCTAGATCTCGGGCATAGATCTAATGACCCGCGAAGCCGATCCACCGCCCACACCCAGAGATGCTGGCGCGCGGGCGGGAGCGGGATCTGGCCCCCGGCAACCTCGCCTCGCTGACCAGATCAGCTGAGCCCGCCACCAGACCACGAGAGCGCGGTCACAGGGGCCGCCGCGGACTGGCGGGAGGCGCGGGAGCGGGGGAAGCTCTTCAGCTCAGCGAGCTCCCGCCGCGCGGTGGCGACTCGCGAGGCCGGAGGGGAGATGTAGCTGCGGAGGGCGGAGGAGTGCGTATGGTTCGGTTGGGTTGGGTCGGGGAGCACGACGGACGGAGAGGGGGGAGAGAGTGCGTTCGGCCGTTGGCGCGTGGGGGCGGAGCCGGAGGGGCCCTCGCCGGCGGCGGCGGCCGGGGTCAAAGCGGGCGGCGCGGGGCTTGGTCGGCCGAGGTGGCGGGGCGGAGGTGGCGGGGCGAGCTGCGGGCGGCGACGGAGGTGTCGGGCGGCTGCGGGGCGGCGTAAGGGGATGGGGATGGGGTCGGGCCGGGATGGGTTAGTTTTAGATGGGGATGGGCCTTTTTATTTTTATTTTTTTAATTTGGGCCGGTTCGCGACAGCCCGCCCGTGGCGGCCTGTCGGCAAAAAATTCCTTTTTTTTTTTTTTAAAAAAATCCTCTTCGTCGACAAGCCGGTGCTCCAAAGGCGTCGGCGAACTTTCTCTTGCCGACATCCAAGTGCAAATCGGCAAAGAAAGTTTTAAATTTTTTTTTTTTATCCATTTTTTTCTGGGTCCTTCCTACCATAATTAGATCTCAAATTCAAAACTTGGGGATGTTTTGAGTTATTTTGCTATATTTTCTTAATTTTTTTCGCTCACAACAATTTTCCCGCATTTTTCAAGTTTGAACTGCAGGTGCATGAAATAGTGAAACTTTGGCCTTGGAAAAATGATATTCATGATGGGGAGTGTGTTTTAAGGCCGTGTACCAAAGCTCACCCAAAAGTTTCAAGTCCTTGTCCATGTAACACGACCATCCAGGAGTGGTAAAAGTGTTTTTTAATTATATAAAATCCAAACGAAGTTGAAAAATCACGAAACTTGACGGGGTGTCGTGTTATCGCATGTGGAGGCTATGAAAAAAATTTGAAAAAGTTTAGAGCAAGTTGCGACGTCACATGCTCAAAAGCCACACAACTACACATGTGATCACAAGTGACATGTGTGGAGATGTCTGGGTTTTGAGCATGTTACGCCGCAACTTGCTCCAAACTTTTTCAAATTTTTTCCATAGCCTTCACATGCGATAACACGACAGCCCGTCAAGTTTCGTGATTTTTCAACTTCGTTTGGATTTTATATAATTAAAAAACACATTTACCACTCCTGGATGGTCGTGTTACGTGGACAAGGACTTGAAACTTTTCGGTGAGCGTTGGTACACGGCCTTAAAACACACTCCCCACCGTGAATATCATGTTTCGAAGGCCAAATTTTCGTTATTTCATGTACTGCTAGTTCAAATTTGAAAAATACGAGAAAATTCAAGTGAAGGAAAAAATTAAAGAAATATAGCTAAATATTTCCAAAAAGGCCCAAATTCAAACATGTGATTGTAAACAATGTATCTAGGCAACAAAAAAATTTTGAAGTCAAAATTCGAAAAAAAATATGTTTGCCGACAAGACATCGAGTTGTGTCGGCAAAGAGCATAGTTTGCCGACGAACGTGGGTTGTCGGCAAACCCTGGAATTTGCCGACAATGAGACAATGGTTGTCGGCAAACCTGTCTTCGCCGAAACTGACTTAGGGAGGTCGTCGGCAAACTTTGCCGACGGCCCATAACGGCGTGGTTTCGGCGAAGCAAACGGCGACGACGCCGTTTGGTCGAGCTGGGCGCTTCGCCGCTTGAGCCTTGGTTTCGGCCCGGACTGGCCGTCGGAAAAAGAATCTTCGCGGCTTGTGTTGTTCGCGCCGACTGCCCGTGGATCCGGGTCGTCGGGCGAAGTTGAATTTGCCGACAGCGGGTTTCGGGTTTGTCGGCAACATTTGGTCGCCGACACCCCAGATCCGGGTCGTCGGCAAACCCCTGGGCTGTCGGCGAACGGCCGGATTCCTGTAGTGTACCTTCTTCTTCATCATATTCTTACTCAGGAATGGTGTTGAGAATAGTAAAGCAAGCAATGGTGTTGAGACTCATGAAGCAAAACAAATAAAATAATGAAATATGAGTTATGTACTAGCAAAGATGCCCGTGTGTTGCAACGGAAAAAAAATAAGTATTGTTTGCGTTTTTCAAAAAATAACTTTTTAACTAAATATATATTTAAACGTATTAATATTTATTGTACATAATTAGTATAGTTGGAAAGATCTTTGAATCTAGTTTTCTATTAATTTATTTGGAGATAAAAATATTACACATATTTTTCTATAAATCAAGTCAAACTTATGGCACACACACCAACGATGACACATATTTAGGGATGAAAGAAGTATCTCTGTGCCAAATAGATTTGACTCAACTCAAATGATCACCTCACCTTCCACTAAATTGTTGTGCTTTAGCTATGGCATGAAAATAGTTGTGTGCTGCTAGAAAACATATAGCAAACTTACAATTTTTAATCTATTATTTAAACAGTGGGATCTTAATTTTTCTCAAATATATCACTGACTCTAATATATTGCAAAAATTAAATATGGCACAAAGTTAATATTTGGGAAAGAATTATTTTTTTCTGAAACCTCAATCTCATCGTCATGCTGTGCAAGAGTTACTAAAAGCACCGTCCCACGGCTTACTTGGACGGTCTCAAGCAAAGTTTATAGTGTCACAACGTCAAGCTGAAAGTATTTCTTTTAGGTCTCGAAATTCTTATCGTCAAACTATACAGATTTGAGTTTTAAGACCCACTAATTAAATATGATATGTAATTAGAAAACATAGTGTGCCAAAATTACGAAAAGCACAGTCGCATAGCCTATTAAGCATCTTTTAGTCTGAACGGTCCCAAGTAAAGTTGTTATAGTCACAACACCATTTAAATTATTATAGGTAAAAATATTTTATTTTATGGTCTCTAGCATCTCGTCATCGAACTATGTGAATTTGAATTTCAAAAAACCATAAACTAAATATAATTTTATAATTATAAAGAAAACATATCCTGAGTTGAGGGCAACACATCGTGAATTGGAGCCCATAGTAGAAGGCCCGTCTGGGCTGCACTTTTACATCAGGCATCCTTAAGTTTCTTAATTTAGACCCTTCTACCTTTTTTATGTTTCTTGTATATTTTCACCTGGAACCCTTCCTTATTTTCTATTTCTTTTTCTCATCCTTTCCCTAAATTATCGAACAACAGAAGCGGGTAATACGTGAACTCCCGGACACGCCGGTAATCATGAACGGGGGACGGACTCGGAAGGCGGACAAAATTTGTGGGCAGAAAGAAATTTTGCTGTTTTATTATTAGGGAGGGATAGATCTTATTAGGGATAGATGAAAATTACCAAACGTCAAAACTCTTACTCCAATTTTTAGATCCATGGAGGCTGTTGTTCTGCAGACTCTGTTCAGAACATTGCCCTGCGCTAGAACTTAGACTCCGGGGTGTAAGAGATGATGAAAACTGCACACGTTTGCAAACTGAAACTGAACATTGCCTAGCTGTGTTACACCTAATTTTCAGAATACTTAGCCCCCCCCAAAACACACACACCCCCAAATGAACTCGCAACACACGTTAGGAACATATCTGTATAATCTTATATATATTAGTTCACTACTGAAACTATTGAATAAAAGTCACATACGACTGAATAATTGAAAAAAAATAAAAGTAGCATTTGGCCGGGCATATGACTCCACCGTGCAGTTCTGAATATTGATCTAAGAAGCAGATGCACAGGAGAGAGGTACAAATGATATAGATTGAATCGAATCGTACCCACCGGAGAGGAGATGCACGGCGTCTGCGGCCGGCGGCCAGCAGTAGGGAGCGACGCTCACGCCTCAGCCATGATCACGGGAAATATCATCCTCACTGTAAACAATATGCCGAACCTCTACTGATTGATGACTTAGCGTCCAGATCTAGTTTTGCCTATTATATTTCACCATGCGCTGCAACGCTTGTATTGTACTCAATGAATTAATCTGAACCGATACATTTATTAATGAAGACATGAAGCACGCAAATAGTATTCAAGTGTCTAAAAACAGTTATATATCTAGTACTACCACCACTTAAAAAATACCGAATGCTTTCGTCGTTGATGCCCGGCCGGGCCTGAAGATCCTACAGTCACCTAAGAGCAAGGTTAATAACACATGCTGTTACTAGAACTACACCAGCATTCTTTATGATGACGGGTCTTTTCCATTTACCGCAGCGGGCAAACGCGTCCGTAGCGGAGCCCACGCCATGTTAAATCGTGGCACCACCACAGCAGACGCTTTTGCCGTAGCGGCCACATTGTGAAGTACGCTGCGGTAAATCGTTCACGAAAAAAAATCCACGAGCCCGGCCAAGAACCCAATTCTGAGCCCATGAGCGAGCCCATTCACAACCCTAGATCTAGATGTGCCGGCCGTCGTTGCTGCCGCCTCATCGGAGCGCATGAGCACCTGTAGGCGCCCACCACGTCCTTCAAGCAGATCCGCCACGGATCAAACCCGCCATCGGCGGATCCGCCTAGATCGACCCCGCAGCTGCCGGATTCGGCATGGATCGAGCGCCGCTGCCGTCGAGCTGACCTGCAAGGAAGGGTGATGAGGGACAAATTCAACACGAATCTCAAAGAGGAGAGAGGACGAGGGGCATATCGTAGTTCTCGCGGTGGATCCAGCCGTCGGCCTCATGCTGCGTACCTCGGCTAGCATGCGAGAAGAGCTCTAGTGAGCGCTTGATGTCCGACACCGTTGGCCTGCCGGATCTACGAGCCCCAAGCCTTGATCTGCAGGATCCGTGTGCCCAAAGTTCGATCCGCCACCGCTAGCACATCCGCCCGCCCGGTGCGCGCCACTCCTGGCCGTAGGACAGGTAGGAGGAGCATGGTGCTGGAGGAAGGAGAGAGGGGAGGATGCATCGCCGCTCGTCGGAGGATGCGCTATGTGGTGGATGCGCGGGCGACGTGGAGATGTGGACGGTGATGACCTCGCGACTCCGTGTAATAATGTTGTGTTTGAACAATAAATGGAAAAATTCGAAGTATATAGGTTCTCTAGAGTTATTCTGTGTTAATTTTTTAGTGTTTTACTGGTTAGACTGCAGGTCTGGTTCGATCCTAATATAATAACTATGAGATTTTTTACAATGCTTGTGGAGAATTTTGACGGCTCATAGTGACTAATCCGACGGTCGAAAGAATTTGAAGGTGATGGGAGGCAATCGGGGAGAGATGATGGGGGGGGGGGTGTGTTTCCAAACAAAAGGAGGGGTAATTGCATTTTAGTAGTTTATTTTTTAATTAAGGGTAAAACTGTAACTTCATAAATGTAAAAATTATATTTTAAGTGGTGTCAGTCGGGGGTTCAAGTTGGGCCGGATCGGAGACAGGCGCGTGGGTCGAGTCAAGTTTACACAATGTCCACAATACCCTTTAAGAATAAAACTAACATTTTGTGAAGACGATGGGAGGCGATTTCAAGCACTATAAAAGAACTCAATAACTATGGCCGGAATTAGTGAAGAGGTGTTATGCCACTTGCAAAGAAACTATATAACAATAATGTTAAAGGACAGTGCTATTATATTGGAGTCAAGATAAGAGTAGATGTCGTCTCAAAAAAAAAATTATATAACTTACAAAAAATATACGGCAGGTTGGCTATTGCCTTAATATATTCTATTGGCTTTAAAAAGCAAAGATGTTATTCTATAGAGCATTCTTGAAAAAATATACCTATATGAGTTTGATTTTTAAACGTCGCAGTCTATGAGACTTCGGTGGTCTCTACTAAGCTCATGAAGAGACCGGGGAGTACGACGTATATGCTCACCTACGGGGTAAGGCTACGCGATCAGTACTAGTTTGACTTTGAGTAAAACTCACTCGCACAAAACATGCAGTTCAAGGCATAGTGCATTGTTCAAGTTGTGAATGGGTGTAACTTGAAGCTCTAGGCGGATGTTGAATTTAACGGTTTCTTTGAAGCACTAGTATATTTTTCGTATTTATTGACGCTCTTAGAAAAGATCCGCAAGCGCAGGAATACGGTTGTAGCTTTTACCCGGAGATTTGAAATATCGTATCCACAGGGAAATGAGTGAGTCAACTACACTGCATCTTAATCGGATAACAAGAATGAATGGAGATCTAAACTATATATGGTATGAATGCATTGGGAATATAAACTATGAAGTGGGAACAAGATTAAAGTGTTGGGGAGGATCAATCTAGTCTGGGGTCGATAGAAGGAGTATAGAGAGGATAATTCGATTAGGGTTTTCTGCTTCTAACTTGGACAATCCACGTATTTTAGTACTCGACTGTTGAGTTACGTTAGGGTTCACAACAGAGTATGAATCACCTAGGTAACTATATCTGCTCGGCCTACGGACTGGAGATGGACTACAGAGGACTCAACGAAGCTGTCACCTTTGCGATCTACCATCGATCTGGAACGTAGGGTACATGAAACATCCTCAATTTTCCGCGAAGGGAAAATCCACAGAATAAGGGATAATGTGATAGTCCAAAGAGCAACCATCGCATTATTCCATTAACAGTTGATACAACATCCATACATCGTACAAAAGAGTGCAATTAGAAGGGGTTTACATTAATTAATACACCGCCACATGGCGGAAACAAGTGGATCACTCAAGCATCCCGAACGGCTATGGCGGGCGGAAGTTATCGCGGAAGCGGTTTCATCCTCCAACTTGAGCGCGAGGCACGAGACCATCTAATCCATCCGTCCTTCAGGGTTGTCGATGTAGTCAGCATCCAAACCTGGTTCCAAAGTATCAGTACGATTTTATGCGGCCACCGGCTCCCACCCTATGCTTTGCGTTTGCTTTGTGGAAAGTGGATGCAATTGGATATAACAAGAGGCCTAATATATGGCTGTAGTTTTCCTATGCAAGTATCATCAAATTTTAATATAGAACATCAAGTTATAACCCAACATCATCTCCCCACATCTCCCATCCCATATCTCACACATCTCACACCTCACACACTCATCTCACCACACCTCACTCTCAAGTCGACAGTCCAACTCCTCTCGGACTGTCTCAACGGCCCACGGCCGGGGAAAACACCACCAAGGAACACACCACCGGGGGGAAAGAAGACACATCTCTCTACTCAAGAAGAGCGTAGGTCAAGGGAATGGCCATACCGAGGCCGCGGTTATGCGCATAAAGTCAACTCGCAGAGCTTGTACTCCCGTACCCACAAGATCACCATCATTGGCGCTCATGACACGCCTAGGCTGATTCCGCCGCCTTCCGAGATAGATACGATGCCACCCTACCACTCAGCTCTGGGACGTCCCGGAGTCCACCGGTCCGCTGAGACTGTGAAACGAAGTGCCAAGCCACCGAGGTCACATCGTTACCTTAGGAGGGTGTGGGTCCCGATGCCCGTACCTCCCTACACTATCCGCTAACAACCTAGTAGTAGTGGCACCGTACTAACAAGTCGGTGATCCGTCCCCTGCCCATCAGGGACGAGTGGAGAGCACGAAGGGTCCCAAGGTTCCGGTCCTCAAGATACATAAGTCCTTATATTTGGACTAGACGGGATATCTCCTCAAAGGGGTTAACCAATACCCCGTGCCTCAACGGCACCTCCTTCCCGGGCTTCGCTCCACAAAGGCTCTCTACCCCGGGAACTCCTCAAGTCACATGTACCCGCCACAGGCACTCAAATAGGGATGCCCAGATCGCACCCCTTGGCTAGACTCGCCTCAGCTCGTCGTCGTACAATCCTGTCCAATCGACTCAACCCTCACCACTCACCCAAGACACACGTAGCACACTCCCCAGGAGTCAAGTTCGGCACCCCGTGCCTCAACCATAACCATCTCCCACCACGCATCACATCACGGATATAAAGCGTAGTAGAAGTAAAGTAGCATCAATAATATATAAGCGTGTGTCTAGCCTAACGCGGGTGAGCAGGGGAAAGGTTGCGACAAGGTAATGGCTATCAAGCAATACTACCATGCAACCTATCACAAGTCATACTGCATAAAAGTAAAGCACTAGCAACTAATATATATGCCATGCGTAATAGGTTCTACGAGGTTGGGTGGGATGTGGCACTTGCGAAGTCTCCTCCCAACTCCTGAGTGTATTCCAAGTCCTCCTTCTCGGGCAGCTCCTTCTCAGCGTCTGAAATCGAGACATAATGGTCGCGGGAGCGACCCCTATAGATTATCACAAAGAACCAAATGAAAAAAATGAAGAATTCAAATGCACGCAAACATAAGCCTACGACGTAGTGCTCGATTTTAGGAAAATTTGGACACCTAGATCATATTTTTCGGAGATCGTATGAATAAGTTATGATTTTCCGAAGTTTAAATCATATTTTGAAAAAGATAAGGGAGAGAGAAAATCAGGCTGTGACACGTGGCGCGTGCTGATTGGTCCAGAGGACAACAGTGAATGACAGGTGGGTCCAGCAGGGTTCGGTCACTAACACGTGGGACCCAGTCAACGGTCAACAGTTGACCAGTCAACGGTCAACGCCGACCGGGTCTGAGTGGGCCTCGGAGGGCCGGGTCAGGGCTGGACTCGGGCCTTAGTTGGGCCGGGCCGGCCCGACACGTGTCGGCTTCTGGGGTGGCCACGTGCGGTGCCTGGGCCGCTAATGGGCTTGGTCTACACAGCGCCGGCTCATGGTGCACCCGCGGCTGGGTCCAGTGGACCGCAGTCACGGTCCGCTATGGACCATGTCCATCTCCCTTTCTTCTCCTCTGGTCCACGGTGGAATGAGTTCAGGGTCCTGCTGGTGTCTTCCTTTCCCCTTCCTCCCTTCTACTCCCGAGTGTGTGGCCGTGACCGTGTCCTCTGTTGCCGGCGAGGCTCGAGCGGCGGCGCGCTCCGGCGGTCACGCCGGGGCCTAGGGTCGTCTAGGGCTCCGGCAGCCCAGGGCGAGCGCAAGGCGGTGCAAGGTGGCGGCTTAGCGCACCGGGCGGCCGAGACGGGCGATATGGCGGGGTGGCCGGCATTGCCGCGACGGCGAGATGCTCGGTGCACCGTCGGGTCCATGGCGGGTGCGCAGATGAGTTCCGGGGCTCGGAAGAACTTGGTGGCGGCACCGGTTGGCTCCTTGGAGCTCAGCCAAGGCCACGCTCGGCGGTGGTGACATGGTGGCGTTGGCGGCCGGCGGCGAGTGGTGGCGGGCGTGCAGCACGGCAGGAACGGGTCGCGAACGGGGTCCCGGGGGCGCACCAGGGCTTCCTTGCCCTCAGGCGGCGCTACGGCGAGCGCAAGGACTGCGGTGGAGCTTGGCATGGGCCGACTGCGACATGACGCCGACGGCGGCGGTGGCGTGGCTGCAATTGGAGCCAAGGGCGACTCCTCGCTCTCGATTGGGGTTGCGCGCAGGCCATGGGGCTCATTGGCCGCGATCCTAGACCATGACGGCGTCCCATCGCGGCGTAGGTGCGTGGGCAGAGTATCCAGCGGCAGGACGTGTGCACAAGGCGCGCTCGGCGTGGCCGCAGCGGCCCAGGGGAGCACGGGCGGCAGAGCGGAGCCTTGCCAGCGCTGTTGACACCGGCAGCTTGGCAAGACCAGTGCAGGGCTGCGCGCGCACGTGTGCAGGCGGGGCTCGACGGCTCGGCACCGGCGGCGGCGAAAACGGCTCGGCGGAGCTCGCACAACGGCGGCGCTCCAGCGGCCATAAGTCCATGGTAGCAGGGCGCCGAGCGAGGCCGCGAGGCGCGCAACGTCATCGGGGCTCAGGCGGACGGGGCATGGGCACCAGGCGAAACTGCAAGGCCCCGCTGCCATCCTCCGCGGCGGTCACGCTGCAGCGACACGGCGGCGACGGCGGGCGTCAGAAGGGTGCCACGGTTGCGTGGGCCAGAAAGGCTTGGTCCTCATTCTCTGTGCGATTGGAGGCACGGGCCCAAGACGGGGCTCGACGGTGCGTTCTGGTCACACAAGGGTGGCTGGGATCTGACGGGGCGAACTTGGCTGGGCTGAGGCATGGTGGTGCGGCGGCTCCGGCGAGACGGAGGTAGCTGACGCACCCGGAGTGCTTCTCCTCCATCTTCTAGCGCATGGGACGTTCTACGGGGTGGCTGCTCCTACGGGCGTTCAACGGCATGACGCTAGGCCGCGGTGGAGCGGGTGTGGCGAGCAGGAGCACGGTGTCCCGGTTCGCCGGCGCACGCTCAAGGGCGGCGCACGGCGACACGGCGGCGGCAGCAAGGCTTTGTGATGCATCAGATAGGGAGCCATGGCGCGCATCGGCCACGCGGGAGCGAGGTGAGCGAGGCCAGGTCGCAAAACGGGGCCGCGAGGCTCCGTGCACGGCTGTCTCCGGCGGCGGCCACGCCATGGTCGCGCATCGGGTGCGTCCATTCTAACGGCGAGGCCCTAGGGGCACGTCGACGCTCGCGCGGCGGCAAGAGCCGCGGCGGCGCTCGGACGGCCATGGAGACCGCGGCTGCCAAGGCGGGGCAAAGGTGCCCGCCCGCTGGTGGCGTGCCGGGTTCTTTACGCGTGCGCACAGCGCGTTCTACACGGAGGCGAAGACGGTGGTGGCGGCGCTGAGTCCTAGCGCTAAGCGAACGGTCGTGGTGGAGGGGTGCTCTGGCCGACGGCCATGGTTTCACCTTCGGGCTTGGAGAGGAAAGGATGGCGGTGCAGCGGGGAGTTGGTGCAGTGGCGAGTCGGGGCCGTGCCGTGCAGAGCCGGGGCGTCGTCGTAGTCGTTCAGGGCCGCCGGGTTCTAGTCCGGCGAGCTCGAACGGCGGCGCAGCTCCGGCTCCGGCTTCGGCGCTGTGCTCCAGCTCCGGTTCTCCTTGTCCCTCCTTCCTCTCTCAGTCTAGGCAGGTGGAGGGTGGTTTGGTTGCTACCAGAATGGCGGCGCGGGCGAGGGGAAACCCTAGGGCACCGGGGCGTCCTCCTTTTATAGCCGCGGCGCGGCCATGGTGAGGTGGCGAGATGGCGGACGGCGGATGGAGTGGGATGGCGCGATCGGGCGGCTGCGGATGCTCCGAGTGAATGTTTTTCGGCGGCGCGGGGCGGGCGCTCTCCGTTTTGGAGCGACGCCTGGTCAAAAGCGGGGCGCAGGGCGGCGTCACCATGGCAGGGTGACGCCGGCGACGTCACGGCGCACTGCCGGTTCAAAATCGATCCGGGAACGGCCTGGGGTGCCACGGATCGAGGGCGTGGCGCTCATCCAAGGGCGCGGCGCGTGAGGTAGGTGCAGCGGACGGCGAGGAGCGACTGGGATTCCATCACGGGCGAGCGCGCGGTGCCCTGCTCTGTTCCGGGCGCGAAAGGCAGGGGCCAGGCTTTCCTGATGGGGAAAAAGAAGGGTATGACGAGTGGGGCAGGCATGTCAGCGGCTGGGGCAGGGGAGGCGTCGGCGCGGCCTGTCTTAGCGGCTTGCGTCGAGTGGAGCGGGCCGCTGAGTGGGCCACTGGTGCTTGCAGGCCTTAGCGACTTGCGGTGTGTGCACGTGGGCCGGCGGGCCGGGCCGGATCGGCTGCGCGGCGAGGAGGCCGGCCGATAGCCACCGGGCCGGCATGGCCTGCTGGGTCGGGACGCAAGGAGGTGGCTAAGCTGGGCCGAGCTGGCCTATCTGGGCCTTATGGCCGGGTGCGAGATGGCCAAGGGGCCGGGCTGGCTTGGTTGGCTGGGCTGGGCCGCCATACCTTGGCAGGCTGGGCCGGGAGCGAGGCCGAGCAGGCCGTCTTGGTCTTGGCAAGGCCTAGCAAGCCGGGCTGGCTTGCTGCTGTGGGCCACTTTGGCCTTCTTCTTTTTCCCTGCTATTTCCATTCCCTTTTCCATTTCCTATTTCCTATTCTTTAACTAAGCCATGGTCTCCTACATGTGTATGCACATGTTGCCAACATGCATACACCCTTAGTGGGTCTCTAGGGGTCACTAGGGTGGCAAGGTACCATGCCCAATGGTTGGCAACACACACAAGGGTTTATTTGTTAGAAAGGTTATTTGATTTTATTAGCATCACATAAAATCAAATAAGAGCCAAATCACAACTTGGAATTAAAATGTAATGCTCACACATGCTACTAGGCACTACTTGTGCAACTAGGTGGGTTTCCTAGCATGTCAAACACCAAACATGGGATTGTTTTAGAAAAATTTTTGTTGGTTACGATTTTTGGTGTTTGTAATTTTTAGGGATGTTACAAGTCCACCCCCTTATAGGAATCTCGTCCCCGAGATTTAAGGGTAAGGTAAACCACTTAAGCTTCAAACTCCATCTTGGCAGATGACATTGACCTGTCCTCGTCTTTGTCGGGGCAGCATCAGGGTGACTCTTCGGTGATGGTAGCAGGATGCTAACCATTCTAAATTTGGTAACTCGATCCAAAATTCTTACGGGGTATCCTAGGTGCTTGAGTAGGTAGGTAGATCGAGGGTCAGCAGTTAGAGTGGATTGAGATTTTGCAAAGCATGGTTTTTGTAACCAAAAATTTTTAATCAAGGGGAATTCGCTTTTGCAAACATTTGAAATGAAATCTCTTTTCCTTTATACACATGTTGGTATGATGAAGGGGGAATTTTTGAACCTTTTGGAATCAAATTGATTTTAAGATGAAGGCTTTTTCACAATCTTGGTTTTTCTTTTGCAAAAGAGTTTTTAATAAAACTAGGCTTAGAATTACAGTCGTACCCTAGTTCCGTTTGGGATGGTCATGGTCGCAACCACGATACCTGCATACGCCGCGGCAAGCCATGTGGATGCATCACACATGGGGCCCCAAGTTTCCCGGCGGCACCGTGTGTCATGATGACAACCCTACCCATTTAGATACTAGTTTCGACTTGATATCCCAAGCAAAATGGAAAGGGGTGATTTTTAGAAAAGGATGAGCAAATCCTTTAAAATCTAGGGGAGATTTTTGAAGAGGTTTGAAATCGAGCGTGTTTTAAAATCAAATAGTTTTGAAACATGGTTTTACTCTTCAAACAAAGCGTGACTCTTTTTCAATCATTTGAAACATGGGTAGTTTGAAAATGGTTCACAATTACTGCTCGTTTTGTGAAACTTGGTTTTCACAATCAAACAAAATCTTTTCACAATTATTTTTTTTAGCAAACGTGTTGCAAAACATTTTGAAGATGAATTTTATTTAAAATAAGTTTGGCTCCTTGGTTGAAATCAAAGATTTTAAAATAAAACTTGAGCCATTTTTAGTTTGCAAGCATTTTATCAAAGGTTGATGTGCAAAGTAAAACTTTTGTTTTGAAATGAAAGACTTTCGCAAACATGTTTTGAAACGAGCGGCTTTCCAATGCACTCGGTGAGATAGATTTTAAATCAGATTAGGCGAGAGATACCTATATCCAGGAGATCTTGGAATCATTCACAAGTGTTCTTGTACGAAGGGAAAATCCTTGTATTTAGTGATAAGATGAACTCTCATACAATCTTGAAGACATGTTCAAGCATGTTACATCGATAAGATTGAATACTTGACTACATGCTTAGTGAGTATCACTTGTCTAGATTGAGGACGGGAGTTGTAGTAGGGGTAGTCTTTCTTTCGGGCACTTGGCGATCATGTGGCCCATTTTGTCGCATCCATAGCAGGTGATAAACACGCTACTTGTGATTGCCACGAGGTTCTTTATACCAAGGTTCGAATTGGCGGAGTGGTCTTCATTCCTTTGATGTCGGCATCCCCGAGGTTAGAGTGGTCGGATCCATAGTAAGTGAACGGCACACCGCTGTAGAAGTAGGTGCGTAGCGTTCCACATACTTCGAGCCTCGGTACGATATGAGTCTGTGATTGCTCTCATTTGTCGTACTAGTGAGCCACTGAATGATCCATCAATGCGGCACCTCTTCCTTCCATCGACTATTTCTTCCATCGACTATTTCATACTCGAGGAGGTCTTCTTCTATCTCAATTGCCTTGTTAATTACTTCTTCAATGGTGTGGTAGGTGCTTCCGGCAAGGACCATTCGGATGCTATCGTTTAGGCCCCTACGGTAGTAGAACACCATATCTTTCTTAGAGTCACGTACGGCAGGTGCGTAACGCAACATACGGTTGAAGCGGATGTTGTACTCGTGAACACTTCCTGTTCCTTGCCTTACGCTTCGAATCTCTCTTTTCAAGTCTTCCATTGCATCATCTGGCACATAGTGTTTGCGAAAGGCTTCGCTGAACTCTCCCCATGAGATGTTGGTTGGGTTGGAAAGGGCATTGCTGAATGTGTTCCACCATGTATGTGCGGAACCTATGAGTTGATGGGCTGCAACCTTCACGCTTTCTTCTTCAGTGTAGGTGGTCAAGTCTAACTCTTCTGCCATATCATATAGCCAGTCTACAGCGGTGATAGGATCATCGTCAGTTCCGTCGAAGGTAGGAAGCTTCATCAGAGATGAATTCCCTTGCTCATGTTGAGACTTGTTCGACGGTCCTTCAGTGGGGGTTCCATTGGGTAGCAGAGTATGGAGTTCTTCCTTCTCGAGATTGAGTCCCGTGGGTGGCTTGTGACTACCTTGATCACTGTCCATGGTGTTTGCTGCAGGGGTTGAGCAAAGTTTCAAGCTACCAGGTTAGTGGTTGGGCATCTTGTTGTATGGGTCATAAGGATTAGGAATCATGTGCAAGTGATATGGTTTATTAGCAATTATAATTTGATAATTAGGTAATGATTTAAGCAATTTAAAACATTTTAATCTAGCTTACACTCAATCAAAGAGGCATGAAGAACCATAAGATGCAATAAGATCCAAGCATTCGATACAAGGTTTCATTACATGGCGATGTCTCTAGTAGCTACACTAGGAGACTCGCGGGAATCGTACTACTCGCAGGTAGCTCAAAAGAGGGACAATCTACTCTACTTCAGAAGTGAGTCGTGTCACATGGCCACGCAGGCACATCATCATCTTGGTTACTCCTACATCATTGGCGAGATCACGACTTAGGAAGCTAAGTTGCGCGCATGCGAGGTGGGATCGAGGAGCTTCCTTCCATCTCGGGTATCGTGCGTTGGGCTGGTACAACCTCTTCACAAACTCACGGGCCTCTTCCCATTCAGAGTAGGATCGGGCGTAGAGAGCAAGCAGCCATGTTCGGCTTGGTACGTGCCAGCAAGAACGTCTCCTCACGAGGTTCCTTGCGAACGCGGATAGGCAGCTTGGATTGCACCTTCTGATACTCTCTGACGCGACGGGCATCGGACTTCCTCCAAGTCTCCTTGAGCCTCTTCATTGCGTCATGCAGGAATAGGCATACCTTCATGTACTCCACCAGGCGAGTCATGTTAGACTTGCTCCTCTTCTTCATCTCAGCTAACTCCTTCTCTTGTGCCTTCATCTTCTCTTCCATCACCGAGACTTGGTCCGGTAGAAGCGCTTGTCATGCTCCAACTCGTTATGAGCTTGTCCTGAATAAGCAAGTGCCTTCCAGCAACCTTGAGGGTGTCACTTGCCTCCTTGGACCAGGTGAACTTAGCGTCGGCCCATTGCTCAACGGCACTCTTGGAGTTGTCGAGAGCACGTGGCAACAAAGCGGTATGGCCCGTCTTGAGATGCTCATTTGCGTCTCGCATCACGATCCGAAGGGCGTAACGTGCAGCAAGTTGCACGGAAGTGGTGAGAGTACTATCCATCTCACGAACGACGAGGGGTTTTAATGCTGGCACCTCCTCACATTCGAGAATCTGAATAGTCACCACGAAGCAGGCTTCTGGTCCCTTGGGTCCAACCTTGTTGTGGCAGGTCCACCGGCAGTTCCTTTCAGGGACTCCAAGCATCGTGAGTGCCTCACGCAGGACCTGAGCAAACTTGTTGTGCTGCTTGTCGAAGAAGAGAATGCTCTCAAAGCGTTCCATCTGCATTGGATCCACGGAATGGGGTCAGAAGGTTAGTGTAAGGGGTAAGTGTTGACGGTCATTAACTCATAAAATTAACCATCAACTTAGCATGCAAATGGACCTATTCATAAATACTTGATAGATATAGGGTTACTACCTGACAGAATTCCACGAGTTTTGGTGAATATCTATTTACGCGGGGTGACAAAGCTGAAAACTACCCAAGATGGCCCACATGTCGGGTTTACATAGAGAGAAAGACCGAACGGGTGAAAAAGTATAATCTAGAAGACTCCAGAAGGTGACACGACACCTAGGGCCCACCGCACCGGCCGGGGGTCGGCCGACCGAGGAGGGGAGTCGGCCGACTCCCCGCTCCACCAATCGGTGGAGTCTCGCGGATCCCGCCTCCACCGACTTTGAAGATCAATAATTATCGTCCATTTAGGTCGGTTTGATCCGAGGGGCGTGGTTAATCCTAGTGGGCTATATAAGTAGAGCCCCGGCCCCGGGTGAAACCCTAATTCATTCTCGCTATTCATTCAAGACTTCAATCCGAGAGAGAGAGTTAGATAGAGAAGGGTCCCTCGAATGGATCTATCTCTATAGGGTATTAGTATCAAGAGAGATTGAGAGAGTATAGAGTGGAGGTAGATTTGGAGGAAGCCCGGCACATGTCGGTGTCTCCTCTCCGGTGTACTGCGGGATCAAGTCTCCTAACCCGAGGCTTGGTTTCGAGAATCATTCGGCAATTCAACTTCTAATACTAGTAAGTTCGTTGTTATTATTGTTCTTTGGTTTACAAGTTTACTTTATTCACTTCGCGTTGGGAATAGAGTAATCGTTCTTTAGCATAAGCGTGGTGCTTAGGCTAGGTTCACTTGTAGATGCTCCCTATTCGGCGGAACCGTGGTAGTAGTGAGGGAAGTGACAATCCCTTTATTACCTTTGTAATCCACTTCCCGTTGGTAGGTAAGGTAGGTCCTTTGTGCCCGGTTTAGCATCCTCTCGTGGTGTCTATTCCTCGGTACCCCCTTAGAACAAGTAGTCACAAAGCTTGCCATAGGTTGGAAGAAGACCGACGAAGGAGTTCTCTCTATATCGCTTAATTCTCACTTGACTAGCAGCCCGGGGTAGTAGTAAAGATCGGGTTAGTCTATTGCACGTTTTCTCTTAGCGGATAAAAACAAATACGATACTCGGGACTTATCTCCCGGGTGAAGTGCTCACCGATATCCGTGCGCTTGCGGATTATTTCTCTTTGATTCTTTCGTGTGCGTATCTAGTGTCAACAAGCATTTCGGCGCCGTTCCGGGGAGAAAGACGGTCTCGCTTAGATAACCTAAATCTTGCTCTACCTTGTACCTATACTTTTATCTTTTTCTTTCACTTTACTTTTCCGTACATTTTATCTTTTCTATCCTTATGGATAACTCAAATTCCATTCCTATCTTTCAATTTTCGCACCCACGGAGACCGGCCTAGTGCCACATGAGTCATCACAACCTATCCAAACACCTAGCTATAGGCCGAGTCCGCGGTTGATTGCATTGGTCCAAAGCCTATCCTTTTCGGGGAGAAGGAGACGAAAACCCTTACCTTCACATTAGAGACTTTGAGCAAACATGTGATTTGTCTTCGCATAGAGGGCATGTCCGACAAAACCCTCCGTTGGAAGCTATTTCCTTTCTCATTAAAGGGAAAAGCTAGACAATGGTATGATAAAGCTGTAGGTAAGCAACAAGGAGATTGGGGATCCTTACGCTCCAACTTTTGCCTAGATTTCTATCCCATCTCCCAAATCGTCGACCTTAGAGTCAAGGTTCTGACTATTAAGCAAGAACCTGAAGAATCTTTGGCCTCATCCTGGAATCGTTTTACTACACTTTTAGCATCAGGCCCGGACCTTAGTCTACCAGATCCCATTCTTTTACAACACTTTTATAAAGGTCCGAGTAGAGACAGAGAAAATTGCTCGACACAACTTCGGGAGGATCATTCTTGCATATCTCTCGCTGAGAAAGCAAGATCAATCCTAGACCAAATCCTATCCAGTGAATTAGACTACCTCCTAGAAGTAGAACCTCAAGTAGCTGAAACCCTTTGCCGATACACCAACCACCTCGCTAACCCATGTCTTGAGCAAGACAAGGAAGACATTCCACTTCCCGATTTTATGCTAGATATTGAATCGATCTGTTTTCCGATTTTGGAAACATCTTCAACTATCACAAAGTGAAGAAGCCACAAGGCAAATATCACCCAATAAAGCCATGCAACATTGATGAGGATATTCCAACGGGAAAGACCTCGGGAGAGTTAGTATCCGTCATGAGCAATGAGTGGTTAGAAGAGTCGAGCTTTCCGAAATAAATCGGTTGGATTCATCCTCTCTTCCCATTCATTGCATGATTAACAATGATCGCATAGACGCTCTCTACAATCCAGTTGTGGGTATAAATATCATGTCTACCACACTAGCAAAATATTTGCAAAGAAACATGACATTGACCCCAACGGTGAAGTTCATAAGAAATCTTTCAAGACAAATTCTTCCTTGTTTAGGAATCCTACATGTCCTACCACTCCGGGTAGAAGGAACCCCTGTTCACTTAAGCTTTTATGTCTTTGACATAGGGGATTTCCACCTGTTGATAGGACAACCATTTAGAAGACTTCTTTACGAAGGACAAACTGGGAAGCTAAACATTTGTTTAGGCAAGAAGCTCCAGTTTGCAATATCCATTTCACACTCCTTAAATGCTATGACCGAGCCCCATCCACATTATGATCTATTGGAGGAATTTAGAGCAGCCTCTCTAGAATTCCTAGTTAAACCAGAATTAGAAGATGAAGCTAGATTCTTCATAGAAGAAGAAGCTGACCCTTCTGAGAATGAACCACTAGACGAGTTTACCCTACCACCTAGGCCTCCTATTGAGTTCAAACCTTTACCAGCCGGTCTTAGATATGCCTTTCTAGGAAATGATCCAGACACTCCTGTCATCATAAGTGATACTCTCACTCGGGAGCGCAGACTTTTCGCTTAATGGCTGTCCTAGAAAAACATAAAAAAGCTTTTGGCTACTCACCCGGGACCTCAAAGGAATTAGTCCCGCCCGTGTACCCATCGCATTCCCACGGATCCCGATATTCCACCATCTAGAGAACCCCAACGTAGACTCAATAATGCGATGAGGAAAGTTGTTAAGAAAGAAGTTTTAAAACCGTTGCACGCTGGGATTATTTACCCCGTGCCACACAGTGAGTGGGTCAGCCCTGTCCAAGTTGTGCCTAAAAAGGGAGGCATGATTGTTGTCCAAAATGAGAAGAATGAGTTAATCCCACAAAGAACCGTCACAGGATGGCGAATGTGCATAGATTATAGAAAGCTTAATAAGGCAACAAGAAAAGATCACTTTCCTTTGCCTTTCATTGATGAGATGCTTGAGCGATTAGCCAACCATTCTTACTTTTGCTTCCTTGATGGATATTCTGAATATCATCAAATCCCTATCCATCCTAATGATCAAAACAAAACGACCTTTACATGCCCTTATGGAACCTTTGCTTATCGTAGGATGTCTTTTGGGTTATGAAATGCACCAGCTTCTTTTCAAAGATGTATGATGTCTATATTTTTCGATATGATTGAAAAGATTATGGAAGTTTTCATGGATGATTTTTCTCGTTTATGGAAAAACTTTTGATGAGTGCCTTGAAAACATAGATCGAGTATTACATAGATGTGAGGAAAAACACTTAGTCCTTAATTGGGAAAAGTGTCATTTCATGGTTAGAGAAGGAATAGTGCTAGGACACTTAGTGTCTAAAAGAGGCATCGAGGTAGATAGAGCCAAAATAGAAGTTATTGAACAACCGCCTCCTCCTATCAATGTGAAAGGAATTAGAAGTTTCCTTGGTCATGCTTGGTTTTTATCGTAGATTCATAAAAGATTTCTCTTTCATCGCTAGACCTCTTACCCGCTTATTGGCTAAGGATGTTCCTTTTGACTTTGATGATGCTCGCTTACAATCATTTGAGATCCTTAAGAAAGCGCTCATCTCTACTCCAATCATTCAACCCCCGATTGGACTTTACCTTTTGAAATTATGTGTGATGCAAGTGACTACGCCGTAGGAGCAAGTGTTAGGGGAGACTAAGGATAAGAAGCATCATGCAATAGCTTACGCTAGCAAAACTTTGACTGGACCTCGGCTTAATTATGCTACCACCGAAAAAGAGCTCCTAGCTGTTGTCTTTGCTATTGATAAGTTTAGATCCTACTTAGTGGGTGCCAAAGTGATTGTTTACACCGATCATGCTTTGCTTTAAAATATTTGCTCACTAAGAAAGATGCTAAACCTCGTTTGATAAGATGGATTTTATTACTCCAAGAATTTGATCTAGAAATAAAAGATAAAAAGGGGTAGAAAACTCGTTGCCGATCACTTGTCTAGAATGCGGTTTGAGAAACCACAGGGAACTACCCATCGACGACGCACTCCGGGACGACATGCTCTACGGAATCAACAGATCGACCCCGGTATGCGGATATTGTTAATTTTATGGTTACAAAAGTTACGTACCACCGGGAGGCAACAAAAGGAAACTTATCTAGGAGAGTCGTACTCACATATGGGATGAGCCCTACCTCTTCCGAGTGTGCTCGATGGCCTCGCTCGTAAGATGTGTGCCAACTGAAGAAGGAATCAAAATCATCGAAAGATGCCACTCATCACCATATGGAGGCCATTATGGGGTGTTCCGTACACATGCGAAGATTTGGCAATGCGGATTTTTCCGGCCAACAATGTATGAAGACACAAAAGATTTCATTCGGAGATGTGGTCCTTGTCAAAGACATGGCAACATTAACTCAAGAGATGCCATGCCACTTATCAACAACCTCCAGATCGAGCTCTTTGATGTCTCGGGGGAGTTGATTTCATGGGACCATTTCCACCGTCGAAGAAATGTGAATACATCCTCGTAGCGAGTGGACTACGTGTCCAAATGGGTCGAAGCTCGCCATGCAAAAGGCGAGATAGCTCAAGCTCCAAAAAGATGTTCGAAGAAATAATATTCCCAAGATTCGGTGTCCCAAGGATAGTCATAAGTGATGGAGGATCACATTTCATCGACAAACGCTTTGAGCAATACTTATTGAAGCATGGAGTACGCCATAATGTTGCTACTCCGTATCATCCTCAGACAAGTGGCCAAGCAGAGACATCAAATAAGCGAGATCAAGAATATTCTTCGAAGACGGTGAATGAAATGGGAACCGCATGGAAGGACAAGCTTCCGATGCACTATGGGCATATCGAACAAAGATACAAGACACCTATTGGGATGTCACCATATCAACTAGTCTATGGAAAGACTTGCCACTTGCCAAGAGCTGGAATTCAAAGCTCACTGGGCCATCAAAAAATGGAATATGGACCTAGAAGCGCGGAGAGAAGAGGAGGATGCAAATCTACGAATTAGAAGAATGGAGAGAGAAAGCCTATCACAATGCCAAGATATACAAAGAAAGAGTGAAAAGATGGCATGACAAGAGAATCAAGATCAAGGAGTTCACACCCGGAGATAAGGTATTACTTTTTAATTCCGGGGTCAAACTCTTCGGGCAAGGAAAGCTTCGAAGCAAATGGGAAGGACCGTTCGAAGTAGTAAGCTCATCATCGCATGGAGCCGTTACGCTTCGCAACAACGAAGGTACGATATTCAAGGTAAATGGGTGAAATAGATGAATTAAACTTCTTTCTCAATTAGGTAGTTGGGCCCGACCTTTTTACTTTTCGTTTTTTGGGGTCCGGGATATTTTTCCGAATGACAAAAATATGCTAAATAGGTTGCGAAAAGCCTGGCGGGGTCCACCTGCGCGTAGTCGGCCGCCCCATAGGGGAGTCGGCCGACCCGGGGGCTCCCCCATTCGCCGCGCTTTTGCATTCGTGATCCTTCCATACTCTTCCTTCGGAAATTTTTGCCGATTAGGGTTTTTGAGATCACGTTGACGCGTTATTCCTTCGGAGATTCCCTTTAGATGCCCTTTAGATGCCTCTCCATCCCCCCTATATAAAGAAGCCCAGCCTCAGGCCAACCTCATTCCATCTAAAGCCTCCTCCTCCTAGCATCAAGCTTGCTATGCAGCAATGGTGAAGCCTGAGCCAAACTTAGATAGGAGATTGATCCGCTTCGGGATTGATCTCAACACCATCCCAAGAGAGGAGCCTGAGAGCAAGGCCATCGTTCTTGCTGAGCCAAAACCCCTAGCCTCTATTCCTCCAAAGCCTCAAGCTTACAGCCATAGCTACTTCGCTCAACCAGTCATCACCGCACCCAAGCCTTTGCTCCTAGATGGACCTCCACCAAAAGGTCCTATTGTGAAGCTCCCAGAAGGCACCAAGATCCTCCCTCCTAAGCACAATGAGATGCTTATGGGAGTGAAGACCAACAAGCAAGGAGAGATCGTCTATGCTAAGTATAGCACTGGAGAGCGCTCGTATTTTGAGGGAGTCCGTGCTCACCCGAGCAAAGTGAAGTTTGTCCCTCCGAAGGAAGCCCCGAAAGCAGCTCTCGCCGCCTCAGAAGCTCCAAGGAAGCGTCGCAAGACCGTTGCAGACTTAGAGACGGAGCTAGAAACTCAGCGCGACATTATTGCATCTCTGCAAAACTGCCAGCGTGTCCAGAGCAGTAGTATTGTCACTCTCATAGATAGACTTCGTGCGTTAGAGAAGAGGACGGATAAGTTAGAAAAGAAGTTAGACGCTCTAGAGAAGCGAGTTGATTAGATGAGATTTGTCTTAGCATCAGAAAGGCCTAGTGTGCTTAGATTAAAAGTTTTAGTTTGCAAGAGTGCTTAGTTAAAGTTTAGTTCGATCTTAGTTCCTTTCAATACTTGTAATCCAGACCTTAATGAAGATGAAATAAAGTTTTCTAGTTATATTTATTTTTGCATATGTGTTGCCTCTTTTGTCTCCACCTTGTTGTGAATGAAGATAACGAGGAATCTAGTGTGGGGAGGCAACCAACGACGAAACTAACGGATATCGCGAACCAGCAAAAATATTTGAGAACATACGACATAAAGATCACGCACGATGAAGCGGACCCGAGGGGCCACCCGCGTGAGTCGGCCGCCCCATATCTAGAGTCGGCCGCCCCGGGGTGGGCCCACTTGGCTCCAGCTTTCGTCCACGGTCAGGTTTGCTTCCCTACTTTCCAAATTTTATACCAATCACGTTTTTCCGATTCGTTTGGGGAACACTTTGAATTAAATCACTTGCTATATATATTGAAGAGGTAGATTATTTTAATCATGACCCCAAGATAGACTCACACCATGATAATTCCGGGAATCCGTTGTTCTTTGTTGGGAACGTTAATTTATAGGGACCCCATTTTACTTAAGTTGTTGAGGACAGTGATATAGCATGGACCATGAGAACCTGATTTCTTGATGTCTAGTTGTTTGGAGAATTTCTTTTCGAAAATCTTAAAATGTTAGCTATACTTCTCCTCTGTGGTTATAAATGCCTATAGAGCCTCGTCGACAAAATTCTATAAGACCAGCACATAAGCTTTTTATTTGTGTTGAGAATAGTCTTGGCGGTATTAGAGCCTTAGAGAAGGGTCTCTTACTCATATGATCAAGTGCACTTACACCCACATATATATCTGCTGCTCCTACACTAGGAGTACGCAAAAACATGCTTTCCGCCATTCATCCATCTCCTACACTGGGAGAGGATACATACACTTTCTAGGATTTCTATATGCTCCAAGGATTGTTATCATCATCCAGCTGTTGAAAGAAGATTATTATTGTCATCATCATCATCATGTTCAAGAAAGTTATTGTGTCCGAGAGTGAGACATGGGCTATGCAAAAATAATGTTATTAAAAAAAAGAAAGAAGAAGAAAGAAAAGAAAAGAGATAGCCCATGAGCTCTTAAGTATTGTGATCCCAAGAGAAGGAAAGTTCAAAGAAGCTCAAAGAGCTATTCAAGAAAAGATCAAGCAAAGCAATGTTCAAGAGAAGAGTGTGCAAGAGGGAAGGAGCATCATTATCATCAATTTAGCTACCAAATATTTCACACACTTGCACACACTTGATCTAGAGTAAGGTCCCCCTCTCCTTGGTTCCTGTTTTTGACTAATCAATATGCGCAGGTAAAATGCTATTCCTTGAAATACCTTAAACTCCACATAAGCCTTAGTAGAATAGGAGGCATACCCTACACATGCCTCAAGTGAGTTCCATAAATACTACATACATTGAGAGATTTGAGTGCTCTATACATAAGGGTGAGTTCTACAAATACCACATATAATGAGTGATTCGAGTGTGCTACATGATGGAGAAGGGTAAGCTAAGTTTTCTTTGCAAAAATGTTATAAAAACTCCGAGTGATAGATTGATAGAAGACGGATCTTTACTTCGCGCTGTTCCATCTTTCAACTCCCCAAAGTTCAATGGTAGACACTTTGAATCCCGCAGTGCAGGTATGATCAGGGATAATCTAATGTTGATGTCTTGGTTTGAGGCTATGCTTAAAGTAATCCATCCTTTTCCTCGAGACGAGTAAAAGACAAGTGTGGGGGAGTTTGTTGACAGTCATTAACTCATAAAATTAACTGTCAACTTAGGATGCAAATGGACCTATTCATAAATACTTGATAGATATAGGGTTACTACTGAGTAATTCCACGAGTTTTGGTGAATATCTATTTCTCGGGGTGACAAACTGAAAACTACCCAAGATGGCCCACATGTCGGGTGAAAAAGTATAATCTAGAAGACTCCGTAAGGCGACACTGACACTGGGCCCACGGCACCGGCCGTGGTCGGCCGACTCCCCGGCTCCACCAATCGGTGGAGTCTCGCGGATCCCGCCTCCACCGACTTTGAAGATCAATAATTATCGTCCATTTAGGTCGGTTTGATCCGAGGGCTGTGGTTAATCCTAGGGGCTATATAAGTAGAGCCCCTGGCCCCTGGGTGAAACCCTAATTCATTCTCCTATTCATTCAAGACTTCAATCCAGAGAGAGAGAGTTAGATAGAGAAGGGTCCCTCGAATGGATCTATCTCTATAGGGTATTAGTATCAAGAGAGATTGAGAGAGTATAGAGTGGAGGTAGATTTGGAGGAAGCCCGGCCTGTCGGTGTCTCCTCTCCAAAGTGTACTGTGGAATCAAGTCTCCTAACCCGAGGCTTGGTTTCGTAATCATTCGGCAATTCAACTTCTAATACTAGTAAGTTCGTTGTTATTATTGTTCTTTGGTTTACAAGTTTACTTTATTCGCTTCGCGTTGGGAATAGAGTAATCGTTCTTTAGCATAAGCGTGGTGCTTAGGCTAGGTTCACTTGTAGATGCTCCATATTCGGCCGGAACCGTGGTAGTAGTGAGGGAAGTGACAATCCCTTTATTACCTTTGTAATCCACTTCCCATTGGTAGGTAAGGTAGGTCCTTTGTGCCCGGTTTAGCATCCTCTCGTGGTGTCTATTCCTCGGGTACCCCCTTAGAACAGTAGTCTCAAAGCTTGCCATAGGTTGGAAGAAGGCGACGAAGGAGTTCTCTCTATATCGCTTAATTCTCACTTGACTAGCAGCCCGGGGTAGTAGTAAAGATCGGGTTAGTCTATTGCACGTTTTCTCTTAGCGGATAAAAACAAATACGATACTCAGGACTTATCTCCCGGGTGAAGTGCTCACCGATATCCGTGCGCTTGCGGATTATTTCTCTTTGATTCTTTCGTGTGCGTATCTAGTGTCAACAGTAAGCCAAGCATAAAAGTGTATGCAAGGTCGGTTATAACCGAAGAGAGTTCAAGGTTCATCCTATTTTTAACGACCAATCCTATGGGTCTCGTCCTAGGGTCAAGCATGGAGCTGATACCAACTGAAACATCCTCAATTTTCCGCGAAGGGAAAATCCACAGAATAAGGGATAATGTGATAGTCCAAAGAGCAACCATCGCATTATTCCATTAACAAGTTGATACAACATCCATACATCTTACAAAAGAGTGCAATTAGAAGGGGTTTACATTAATTAATACACCACCACATGGTGGAAACAAGTGGATCACTCAAAGCATCCGAATAGCTACGGCGAGCGGAAGTTATCGCGGAAGCGGTTTTCATCCTCCATCTTGAGCGCAGCACGAGACCATCTAATCCATCCGTCCTTCGGGGTTGTCGATGTAGTCGGCATCCAAACCCGGTTCCAAAGTATCGCACGATTTGTACCGGCCACCGGCTCCCACCCTATGCTTTGCGTTTGCTTTGTGGAAAGTGGATGCAATTGGATATAACAAGAGGCCTAATATATGGCTGTAGTTTTCCTATACAAGTATCATCAAATTTTAATATAGAACATCAAGTTATAACCCAACATCATCTCCCCACATCTCCCATCCCATATCTCACACATCTCACACCTCACACACTCATCTCACCACACCTCACTCTCAAGTCGACAGGTCCAACTCCCTCTCGGACCTGTCTCAACGGCCCACGGCCGGGGAAAAACACCACCAAGGAACACACCACCAGGGGGAAAGAAGACACATCTCTCTACTCAAGAAGAGCGTAGGTCAAGGGAATGGCCATACCGAGGCCGCGGTTATGCGCATAAAGTCAACTCTGCAGAGCTTGTACTCCTGTACCCACAAGATCACCATCATTGGCGCTCATGACACGCCTAGGCTGATTCCGGCTGCCTTCCAGATAGATACGATGCCACCCTACCACTCAGCTCTGGGACGTCCCGGAGTCCACCGGTCCGCTGAGACTGTGAAACGAAGTGCCAAGCCACCGAGGTCACATCGTTACCTTAGGAGGGTGTGGGTCCCGATGCCCGTACCTCCCTACACTATCCGCTAACAACCTAGTAGTAGTGGCACCGTACTAACAAGTCGGTCATCCGTCCCCTGCCCATCAGGGACGAGTGGAGAGCACGAAGGGTCCCAAGGTTCCGGTCCTCAAGATACATAAGTCCTTATATTTGGACTAGACAGGATATCTCCTCAAAGGGGTTAACCAACACCCCGTGCCTCAACGGCACCTCCTTCCCGGGGCTTCGCTCCACAAAGGCTCTCTACCCCGGGAACTCCTCAAGTCACATGTACCCGCCACAGGCACTCAAATAGGGATGCCCAGATCGCACCCCTTGGCTAGACTCGCCTCAGCTCGTCGTCGTACAATCCTGTCCAATCGACTCAACCCTCACCACTCACCCAAGACACACGCAGCACACTCCCCAGGAGTCAAGTCCGGCACCCCGTGCCTCAACCATAACCATCTCCCACCACGCATCACATCACGGATATAAAGCGTAGTAGAAGTAAAGTAGCATCAATAATATATAAGCGTGTGTCTAGCCTAACAGCGGGTGAGCAGGGGAAAGGTTGCGACAAGGTAATGGCTATCAAGCAATACTACCATGCAACCTATCACAAGTCATACTGCATAAAAGTAAAGCACTAGCAACTAATATATATGCCATGCGTAATAGGTTCTACGAGGTTGGGTGGGACGTGGCACCTACGAAGTCTCCTCCCAACTCCTGAGTGTATTCCAAGTCCTCCTTCTCGGGCAGCTCCTTCTCAGCGTCTGAAATCGAGACATAATGGTCGCGGGAGCGACCCCTATAGATTATCACAAAGAACCAAATGAAAAAACGAAGAATTCAAATGCACGCAAACATAAGCCTACGACGTAGTGCTCGATTTTAGGAAAATTTGGACACCTAGATCATATTTTTCGGAGATCGTATGAATAAGTTATGATTTTCTGAAGTTTAAATCATATTTTGAAAAAGATAAGGGAGAGAGAAAATCAGGCTGTGACACGTGGCGCGTGCTGATTGGTCCAGAGGACAACAGTGAATGACAGGTGGGTCCAGCGGGGTTCGGTCACTAACACGTGGGACCCAGTCAACGGTCAACAGTTGACCAGTCAACGGTCAACGCCGACCGGGTCTGAGTGGGCCTCGGAGGGCCGGGTCAGGGCTGGACTCGGGCCTTAGTTGGGCCGGGCCGGCCCGACACGTGTCGGCTTCTGGGGTGGCCACGTGCGGTGCCCGGGCCGCTAATGGGCTTGGTCTACACGGCGCCGGCTCATGGTGCACCCGCGGGCGGGTCCAGTGGACCGCGATCCACGGTCCGCTATGGACCATGTCCATCTCCCTTTCTTCTCCTCCGGTCCACGGTGGAATGAGTTCGGGGTCCGTCGGTGTCTTCCTTTCCCCTTCCTCCCTTCTACTCCCGAGTGTGTGGCCGTGACCGTGTCCTCGTTGCCGGCAAGGCTCGAGCGCGGCGCGCTCCGCGGTCACGCCGGGGGCCTAGGGTCGTCTAGGGCTCCGGCGGCTCGGGGCGAGCGCAAGGCGGTGCAAGGTGGCGGCTTAGCGCACCGGGCGGCCGGGACGGGCGATATGGCGGGGTGGCCGGCATTGCCGCGACGGCGAGATGCTCGGTGCACCGTTGGGTCCATGGCGGGTGCGCAGATGAGTTCCGGGGCTCGGAAGAACTTGGTGGCGGCACCGGTTGGCTCCTTGGAGCTCAGCCAAGGCCACGCTCGGCGGTGGCGACATGGTGGCGTTGGCGACCGGCGGCGAGTGGTGGCGGGCGTGCAGCACGGCAGGAACGGGTTGCGAACGGGGTCCCGGGGGCGCACCAGGGCTTCCTTGCCCTCAGGCGGCGCTACGGCGAGCGCAAGGACTGCGGTGGAGCTTGGCTTGGGCTGGCTGCGACATGACGCCGACGGCGGCGGTGGCGTGGCTGCAATTGGAGCCAAGGGCGACTCCTCGCTCTCGATTGGGGTTGCGCGCAGGCCAAGGGGCTCATTGGCCGCGATCCTAGACCATGACGGCGTCCCATCGCGGCGTAGGTGCGTGGGCAGAGTATCGAGCGGCAGGATGTGTGCACGAGGCGCGCTCGACGTGGCCGCAGCGGCCCAGGGGAGCACGGGCGGCAGAGCGGAGCCTTGCCGGCGCTGTTGATGCCGGCAGCTTGGCAAAACCAGTGCAGGGCTGCGCGCCCACGTGTGCAGGCGGGGCTCGACGGCTCGGCACCGGCGGCGGCGAAAATGGCTCGGCGGAGCTCGCACAACGGCGGCGCTCCGGCGGCCATAAGTCCATGGTAGCAGGGCGCCGAGCGAGGCCACGAGGCGCGCAATGTCATCGGGGCTCAGGCGGACGGGGCATGGGCACCAGGCGAAACTGCAAGGCCCCGCTGCCATCCTCCACGGCGGTCACGCTGCAGCGACACGGCGGCGACGGCGGGCGTCAGAAGGGTGCCACAGTTGCGTGGGCCAGAAAGGCTTGGTCCTCATTCTCTGGGCGATTGGAGGCGCGGGCCCAAGACGGGGCTCGACGGCGCGTTCTGGTCACACAAGGGTGGCTGGGATCTGACGGGGCGAGCTTGGCTGGGCTGAGGCAAGGTGGTGCGGCGGCTCCGGCGAGACGGAGGCAGCTGACGCACCCGGAGTGCTTCTCCTCCATCTTCTAGCGCATGGGACGTTCTACGGGGTGGCTGCTCCTACGGGCGTTCAACGGCATGACGCTAGGCCGCGGTGGAGTGGGTGTGGCGAGCAGGAGCACGGTGTCCCGGTTCGCCGGCGCACACTCAAGGGCGGCGCACGGCGGCACGGCGGCGGCAGCAAGGCTTTGTGACGCATCAGATAGGGAGCCATGGCGCGCATCGGCCACGCGGGAGCGAGGTGAGCAAGGCCAGGTCGCAAAACGGGGCCGCGAGGCTCCGTGCACGGCTGTCTCCGGTGGTGGCCACGCCATGGTCGTGCATCGGCGACGGCGGCCGTGGAAGGGTCAAGGCGCAAAATCGCTCCCCTTCTTCTTCCTCCATCTTCAATTGACATCATCACGGGTGCGTCCATTCTAACGGCGAGGCCCTAGGGGCACGTCGGCGCTCGCGCGGCGGCAAGAGCCGCGGCGGCGCTCGGACGGCCATGGAGACCGCGGCTGCCAAGGCGGGGCAAAGGTGCCCGCCCGCTGGTGGCGTGCCGGGTTCTTTACGCGTGCGCACAGCGCGTTCTACACGGAGGCGAAGACGGTGGTGGCGGCGCTGAGTCCTAGCGCTAAGCGAACGGTCGTGGTGGAGGGGTGCTCTGGCCGGCGGCCATGGTTTCACCTTCGGGCTTGGAGAGGAAAGGATGGCGGTGCAGCGGGGAGTTGGTGCAGTGGCGAGTCGGGGCCGTGCCGTGCAGAGCCGGGGCGTCGTCGTAGTCGTTCAGGGCCGCCGGGTTCTAGTCCGGCGAGCTCGAACGGCGGCACAGCTCCGGCTCCAGCTTCGGCGCTCTGCTCCGGCTCCGGTTCTCCTTGTCCCTCCTTCCTCTCTGAGTCTAGGCAGGTGGAGGGTGGTTTGGTTGCTACCAGAATGGCGGTGCGGGCGAGGGGAAACCCTAGGGCACCGGGGCGTCCTCCTTTTATAGCCGCGGCGCGGCCATGGTGAGGTGGCGAGATGGCGGACAGCGGATGGAGTGGGATGGCGCGATCGGGTGGCTGCGGATGCTCCGGGTGAGGGTTTTTCGGCGGCGCGGGGCGGGCGCTCTCCGTTTTGGAGCGACGCCTGGTTAAAAGCGGGGCGCAGGGTGGCGTCACCATGGCAGGGTGACGCCGGCGACGTCACGGCGCACTGCCGGTTCAAAATCGATCCGGGAACGGCCTGGGGTGCCACGGATCGAGGGCGTGACGCTCATCCAAGGGCGCGGCGCGGGAGGTAGGTGCAGCGGACGGCGAGGAGCGACTGGGATTCCATCACGGGCGAGCACGCGGCGCCCTGCTCTGTTCCGGGCGCGAAAGGCAGGGGCCAGGCTTGCCTGATGGGGAAAAAGAAGGGTATGACGAGTGGGGCAGGCATGTCAGCGGCTGGGGCAGGGGAGGCGTTAGCGCGGCCTGTCTTGGCGGCTTGCGTTGAGTGGAGCGGGCCGCTGAGTGGGCCACTGGTGCTTGCAGGCCTTAGCGACTTGCGGTGTGTGCACGTGGGCCGCTGGCTGGGCCGGATCGGCCTGCGGGCGAGGGAGGCCGGCCGATAGCCACTGGGCCGGCATGGCCTGCTGGGTCGGGATGCAAGGAGGTGGCTAAGCTGGGCTGAGCTGGCCTAGCTGGGCCTTATGGCCGGGTGCGAGATGGCCAAGGGGCCGGGCTGGCTTGGTTGGCTGGGCTGGGCCGCCATACCTTGGCAGGCTGGGCCAGGAGCGAGGCCGAGCAGGCCGTCTTGGTCTTGGCAAGGCCTAGCAAGCCGGGCTGGCATGCTGCTGTGGGCCACTTTGGCCTTCTTCTTTTTCCCTGCTATTTCCATTCCCTTTTCCATTTCCTATTTCCTATTCTTTAACTAAGCCATGGTCTCCTACATGTGTATGCACATGTTGCCAATATGCATACACCCTTAGTGGGTCTCTAGGGGTCACTAGGGTGGCAAGGTACCATGCCCAATGGTTGGCAACACACACAAGGGTTTATTTGTTAGAAAGGTTATTTGATTTTATTAGCATCACATAAAATCAAATAAGAGCCAAATCACAACTTGGAACTAAAATGTAATGCTCACACATGCTACTAGGCACTACTTGTGCAACTAGGTGGGTTTCCTAGCATGTCAAACACCAAACATGGGATTGTTTTAGAAAAATTTTTGTTGGTTCTGATTTTTGGTGTTTGTAATTTTTAGGGATGTTACAGTACATCACCGAATAACCCCGAGCCTAAGCACCACGCCTATGCTATGAAGTTTACTCTAGCCTCTTTGAAAAGATTAAAGTACTCAAAAGAGATTCGGGACCAGAAGAATAATATAAACATGAATCTTACTTGAATCATAAGTTGTTTGCTAGGTCTTGAGCCGTCTCAGGTGCAATCCCTCGTAGAGCTTGATCCCGCCGAAGTACAAGATGATGAAGAAGCACCGACAGGCCGACACCTCCTCTGAACTCATCCCTCGCTCTCCATCTCTCTACTATCCAAAAGACTAGATCTACTCTAACTCGGGAGTTGAGATAGCATCCATTCGAGGGACACCTCCCTTCTCCAAACCCTAGCTTTTCTCTTGAAGATGAATAATGAATGATGGATGCCTTGAGGGGAGTCGCCCGCTTATATAGCCCGGCGGGGTGAACCGCAACCCTCAGATCAAACTGACTTGAATCGATGGTCAAGATGTGTTGTAGAGGTTGGTTGGAGGCTATAGCATGAAGGAGGAGGGCCTTCTAGGTGGGCCTAGGTCGGGCAACCTAGGGTAGAGCTCGACTGACCTCTCCCGGCAGCCAATCCCCTTCCACTTTGCTCTCGTGTCTTCTAGAGTCTTCTAGTGCCATTTTACGACCTGTTTGCGCAAGGTATCATACCGTGGTTCGATTCTTCTCTCTCAGCTTCTGGACACCCTCGGTAAAGTCACAATTCACCAAAGTTATGGAATTTATTAGTTTAGTCCCTCAAACATTATGATGACGATGGCTCCGGGGTGCTCTAGAATCTTCGCAAGGTGTATTCCACTGCGAACTTCATATCTTTCTCATCAGAACTCCAAATATAGCAAATGATATGTCTGTTTCGATTAGCTCGACGATACCTTCGCAGTGGTGCTCACTTTTCCATCATTTGGGATACTTTTATATAGTGAAATATTCAATCTCCTACAAAACAAGTGAGAACACAAAAACTCATGGAACTTGTTAGTTTCAAACCCTACAACTAAGCTTTGTGCTTCATTTTATATCATTTCAGGTAATGGTTGATGGTTAATAATTGGCATTAAGGACCGTCAACATATATAAACAGTAGTGAGAGAGAAGAAAAATATATGTACTAGGCAATTGAGATCTGGTGGGGATTGTTAGAATTTATATGGATAATCCCCTAATTCCATATGAAGAAATTGTAATAAATCTCAGAGGCCCAATACATGTGTTCCCCAGTGGATTCTAATATTTAAGTCCATGAGTAAAGGTGTGTTGGCGGTCCTTATTGCATATCTAATCCCGCCAACTTTGGTTCATAGTTCACCAAAAACCACCTAGATAGGAGGTTTATACTATCGAAATTCCATAGTTTTGGTGAACACTTATTTTGGGAGCATTCATGGAAAACATGTATTTTGGGCCAAAAGCTAGAGAAAAGAGAATAAATATTTGAATTATAAAATTAGCCCAAAGGCAAGACAAGAAGAAAAGAAGAGAAAGGCCAAACCGACGTACCAACGTGACGAAACACCACATGGGCCAACTCCAGGCCCAAGATCCAGCCCGCCAGCCAAGGTCGGTCAGGGGGAGGCGGCACCCTGGCGCGCTCACGCCAGGGGCGCGCTCGCGCCCTCCCCTCTGACAGGAGGGCCAGGCCAGCTGGAGGCGGTACATTTAATGCTCCAGAGGGCGGTGCGGGGGTGTTTTGGTCATTTGGGCGTGCGGAAACCGACCATGTCCACATATAAAAGCCCTTCTCTCTTTCATTTCACACATCCAATTTTCATTCTTCATTCCTCATTCCTCCCTCTCCACTTCCACAAGCCTACACTAGAGGAAGAGTAGAGCCATAATACCTAGCTTCTAGCTAGAATAGAAGTAGGAGAGTGAGAGAGGTCAGGGGCGGAGTAACTCTTTTCGAGTGCTCCCGGAGGCTAGTCTTCCACGAGGTGGAGTGCCGGATTTGTCGGCTCCCTCCTCACTTGTACCTTTGCGACTTCTTGCGCTTGAAGTAAGAGGTTCGTGTTTATCTATTCGTACGCTCCTTCTAGCAAGTTATCTTTATCGTTGTTTGCTTGCGGGTTCGTCGACCGTCCTTGTGGCGGTAGTTACGTAGAGGACTCGATAAAGACGGATGTTCCCTGGCCGACGCTAGAACTGTAACATTGGTGTAGACGTGGTGTCTAAGCTAATTAGTTACCTTCGTTTGCCTCGTACTCCACGGTTGTGGTGGTAGGTGGCAGGTGGTGACAGCCCTGTTCGTCCTTTGTAATCCCCCACATCCGGGTACGGCGTAGAGCTACAGGCCGGCATCACCGTGCCGGGTGCGATCCGGTGCCCGAAGCAAGCATTTCAGCGGTAGAGTTATCTTTCTCTTAGGATTCGTCTTATAGAAAACCTCACTTTCCCGAGTTACCCACTCTCTCCTCCGGGCAACCTAGCTAAGACCTAAACCCGACCATACCGTTCTTCGTGAAGTTTACAATACCCGGTCTATCACCGGGTGAAGTGCTACAACGGTCTTTCCGTGCGCTTGCGGAATTTATCGCTTTCGCTAAGAAATACCAACAAGCATTTCTAGCGCCGTTCGGGAACGGTTGTCAAGTTTATCTCCGAACCTAGTTGCCCGTGTACCTTGTTCTACCTTTGCTTCTATTTTATATTTCTTTCATCCTACAAAATGGAGCTACCAACCATTGCCAAAGTATCGGCTCCTAAGGGCGAGCTCGTTAAAATGCCACAATCCGCGAAGCCAATCACAGCTTCCGATTCACGAGCTCCGTCCCGGCCTCATAGCCATGGTTCAGAACCAAGTCTTTAGGCTTGGATTATGAAAATCCTTATCATCACCTAAGGGAGTTTGAGCAACTCGTGAATGCCTAAACATCTATGGCTTATCACAAGAAACTTTGCGTTGGAAGTTGTTTCCTTTCTCACTCATTGAGAGGGCGAGACAATGGTAAGACCAAACCGTAGGGTTGGTAAATGGAGATTGGGAAGAACTTCGTAATAGGTTTTGCGTTGCATTCTTCCCTATATCTCGAATCGCTTCCCTACGATCTGAGATTCTCAACTTCCGACAATTAGAAAATGAAACTACGGGAGCAGCCTGGGACCGATTTCTGACCCTGACCAGGTCAGGTCCTGACCTATCTATTCCAAGCCATGTGTTGTTACAACACTTTTGGCTAGGATTAAGTAGAGAGTTTGCCCTGTTGCTCGATGCATCTGCCGGTGGATCTTTCATACATAAGACCACAGCGGAAGGAGAAGCTCTCCTAAATCGTATTCTAGAGAACACTCCCCTGCTAGAACCCATCCGGTTCGAGCCCGAGCCAGTTATAGAGGAAGCCTCTTCGGCTATTGCCGAACCCGTGATAGAGACTACCTCTCCTGAACCAGAGGCCATAGCGGAAGTTTCCAGTCAATTGGAACTTCCTGTATTCGAGGACGAACTTTTCGAAGATTTCGGAAACACCTCGAAATACAAATGCCATAGGAGACCACCAATCCCTGTCAATCCTAGCGATCCTCTTGATGAATTATTTCTCAGAGAATCTATTAAGGAGTTGACCGCTATCATGAGCTCGAGAATGGGTAGCGAAGGAGAGCTTTCACCGAAGAAATTCAGATTCATGCCCCTTCCTCAACCCTTCGATGCAAAATCCAAGGGATTGGATGGATGTTCTGTATAATCCCACTGTTGGAACAAACATCATGTCAAAATCCTACGCATTCATGTGTTTGGGAGAAAAACCACGTACTCCAACAGTCAAGTCCTTTAGAGTAGGACCACGGTCTGCTCTTAGTAGACTTGGGATTTTACACAACATAACTCTCCATCATCAAGAAGTCGAAATGGCCTTGGACTTTCATGTCTTTGACATCCAGGATTTCGACATTCTGATCGGTCATCCCCTGGAAACACTCGTTATAAGTTCATCAAAAACAGGGGAATTAGGAGTCAAACTAGGGAGAGAATGTTTCTCTATTCAAGTCACGCGAGCTAAAAACTCAGTGGCTGAATTTCCCCCTAGTAGACCTATAGAGGTCATGTCGGTAATTCCTTTCGAAACCCCAGAGATGTCTTTAGAAAGCGATGCTCCTCACTTTATAGAAGAGGAAGACGAACTGGGAGAAACCATAGATTTACCCAAAGAGGAGAAACCGACACGACCTCCCATTGAGCTTAAACCCTTGCCTGTGGGGCTGCCCTATGCTTTCTTACATGGCGACTCGCAAACTCCTGTCATCATAAGCAATTAGCTTAGCGACAAGGAGACGGCCGAACTCATCGCTGTGTTAGAAAAGCATAGAACAGTCTTCGGATATTCCTTGGATGATCTCAAGGGAATAAGCCCAACCTTATGCACACATCGCATTCCTATTGATCCCTCGAGTACACCAACTCGAGAACCTCAGCGAAGGCTGAATAATGCGATGCGTGAAGTCGTGAAAAAAGAAGTTTTGAAACTTTTTCACACCGGGATCATCTATCCCGTACCACATAGTGACTGGGTTAGCCCCGTCCAGGTGGTTCCCAAGAAAGGACGTATGACGGTAGTCAAAAATGATAAAAATGAGCTTATCCCGCAAAGAACCGTCAGGGGATGGAGAATGTGTATCGATTACCGGAAACTCAACACGGCAACAAAGAAAGATCACTTTCCGCTCCCCTTCATTGATGAAATGTTGGAGCGGTTAGCGAAACACTCTTTCTTCTGTTTTCTAGATGGGTATTCGGGTTATCATCAAATACCTATCCACCCCGATGATCAAAGCAAGACGACATTTACTTGTCCATATGGAACATATGCCTATAGGAGGATGTCGTTTGGGTTGTGCAACGCACCCGCATCCTTCCAACGGTGTATGATGTCTATCTTTTCAGACATGATTGAAGAGATTATGGAAGTCTTCATGGACGACTTCTCAGTCTAAGGAAAAACTTTCAGTCATTGTCTTGAAAATTTAGATAGAGTCTTGCAAAGGTGCCAGGACAAAGATTTGGTACTCAATTGGGAAAAGTGCCATTTCATGGTCCGTGAGGGCATTGTCCTAGGCCACCTAGTGTCGGAACGAGGGATAGAGGTAGACAAGGCTAAGATAGAAGTTATCGAGCAGCTACCTCCCCCTGTGAACGTAAAGGGAATCCGCAGCTTTTTAGGCCACGCAGGGTTCTATAGGAGATTTATCAAGGACTTTTCTCAAATCTCTAGACCCCTCACAAGCCTACTAGCTAAGGACGTACCTTTCAAATTCACAGATGAGTGCTTGCACGCAATCAATACCCTTAAGAATGCACTCATCTCAGCTCCGATCATCCAACCTCCTGATTGGACACTACCATTTGAGATCATGTGTGATGCTAGTGACTATGCTGTTGGTGCGGTCCTTGGCCAAACCAAAGATAAGAAGCATCATGCGATTGCTTACACTAGCAAAACGCTAACAGGAGCTCAGCTCAATTATGCTACCACAGAGAAGGAGCTCCTAGCAGTCGTTTATGCTATCGATAAGTTCCGTTCTTACTTAGTGGGAGCAAAAGTCATAGTCTACACGAGACCATGCGGCTTTGAAATATTTGCTCACTAAGAAAGACGCAAAACCTCGCCTCCGATTCGCTGGATTCTTCTACTCCAGGAGTTTGATCTAGAAATAAAAGATAAAAAGGGGGTAGAAAATACCGTAGCGGATCATTTGTCGCGTATGCAGGTCACTAACATGCAGGAACTACCTATAAATGACTTCCTACGCGACGACATGCTACTAAAGGTGACAGATAACAACCCTTGGTACGCGAACATCGTCAACTATATGGTTGCCGGATATATACCGCCACGGGAGAACAAGAAGAAGTTGCAAGTTGAAAGCAGACGTCACCTTTGGGATGACCCATACCTGTATCGGGTATGTTCGGATGGTCTGTTGAGGAGATGCGTACCAGCAACAGAAGGCCTACAAATCATTGAAAAATGTCACTCTGCACCGTACGGAGGCCATTATGGAGTATTCCGCACACAAGCGAAAATCTGGCATTGCGGATTCTTTTGGCCAACGATGTACTAGGACACCAAAGAATTTATTCGGAGGTGTCGCAAGTGTCAATTCCAAGGAGGCATCACAGCTCGCAACGCCATGCCACTACACTACAACCTTCAAATAGAAATATTTGATGTGTGGGGCATTGACTACATGGGGCCATTCCAGAAGTCCCAAGATTGCGAGTACATCCTAGTGGCTGTGGACTACGTATCCAAGTGGGTAGAAGCTATGCCTTGCAGAGCAGCTGACGCCAAGCACGCCAAGAAAATGTTTCATGAAGTGATCTTTCCTCGCTTTGGAACACCACGCATGGTGATAAGCGATGGAGGATCCCACTTCATTGACAAAACATTCAGAGCATTCCTAAAAGAGCTTGGAGCCAAGCACAACATAGCTACCCCCTATCATCCTCAAACCAGTGGTCAAGCAGAGACCTCGAACAAGCAGATCAAGAACATCCGGGGAGACGGTCAACGATATGGGGAAAGCTGGAAAAGTAAGCTTCCCGATGCACTCGGGCATACGGGACCGCTTACAAAACCCCTATCGGCATGTCACCATTCCAGCTCGTATACGGGAAAACTTGCCATTTACCCGTAGAGCTCGAACATCGAGCTTATTGGGCAATCAAGAGCTGGAATATGGATCTAAAATTAGCCAGCAGAAATCGACAGCAGCAGATTTCTGAACTGGAAGAATGGCGGGAGAAGGCTTATCACAGTGCCAAGCTCTACAAAGAACGAACTAAGAGATGGCACGATCACCGAATCAAGTTCAAAACCTTCAAGCAAGGCAAGAAGGTCTTGCTCTTCAACTCAAAGGTGAAACTATTCGGTGAAGGGAAGTTGCGGAGTAAATGGAAGGGACCGTACATCGTCATCGACACATCGACTCATGGGGCTATCACAATTCAAGATGATGACGGTAACATCTTCAAAGTTAACGGTCAGCGTCTCAAACCTTTCCTTGAGCCTTCCCGCAATTTAAATTTCGGTGAAGAATTAGATCGAATAGATTTAATTATGCCTAGTTTTTGAGTGTCCTCACTTGTTTGATTAGGCTAGTTAGTCTATTCTTTCTTATCAAAAATATTTTCAAAAATATTTTTCTTTATCTTAGAAATACTCCAAAGCATTTATCCTTGGGTTTCCCACCATTTTACAAGTCTTTGGATATTTCAAATAAAAATTCTACAAAATATTCCTTGAAAATCCCTTCAAAAACTAGAGTGAACCGTGAGCATCGAATACCCAACGGATCGAAACACCACATTTTGGAAATAAATAGACCGTTGGGGGCTGACAGGACGAAACAGGGGCCGAGCCGTGCCGAGACTGGCGCGCTCGCGCCAGGGAGCGAGCCGTTGCTCCCCAAATTTCGTCTCCTGATCCTCAGCCCTTCTCTGATGCTCACCTTATGGAGTTTGATCCTGCTGCATTCGTGAGAACAGAGATGTCACCTTCACCTATAAATTGAGCCATCTTCTTCTCTCCTCTCTTCACAAAAGCTCAAGCCATTCATCTCTTTCTCTCTTGCTCATACCTATACACCAGCAAGTTCATCTCCTCTCTAAGCTCCAGCAATGGCCAGCCATGCCCTTGCTCTCTATGAGGCCTCCCGCACACCATACAACCTTGACGGAGCGCCATCGTTCTCGCAAGAAGAGTTAGAGCAAGAGGAGGCCATGTTCATGGCGCCATTAGCCGCAAGGCTACCATGGAGTGAAGGGTCCAGCAAGGGCGATAGCATCAAGTCGTCGGCAAGATCAAGGCCGCCGATGACCGGCGCCAAGATCAATCCGGCGCCACCAAGGAGGCCAACCACCGGCATGCTTCGCCTCAAGGCGAACGTTGGCGGCACGGGGAAACGTCCCATGACGTCTTCCTCGGACACCACTTCTTACCACACGCCGTCAAGCAGTCCTTCCCTCATTCTTGTAGGGAAGGACAAGCCAAGTGGTGGGCGTGGGAAGGGCGTGATGCCCAATCCCGCTAAAACTCCTAGGACCAAACCCGTAGGAACTTCTTCCAGCGCCTCTAAGCGCAACGCTAAGAAGACTCCTACTATGGTCAACGATAAGGGTGATGAAACCTCTCCTAGGTTTCCCACCCTAACTTTTCTTAGTAGAAGGGTGGAAGAGCTCTACAAGATTATAGATAAACTAGAAGCGGAGCTTGCGGATAGGGAGCTCGCCCATAGAGACTTGGTAGAGAAAGTTAGGAAGTTTCGCCTTGCTTTCTCCACCAAGTTAGAGAGGGTGGCGCGCGCAGCGAACGCCACCCATGCTCATTAGAAACCCCTTCTAGAGCCTTTCGCTCCACCCAAATAACTAGGCGCGCACTTTATCTTTTAAATTTCAGCTTGTTGCATTTCCCTTCTCAATTTACTTTTGTAATTGTGCGCCTACTTGTAATTTTCAGTTTTATAATTGAATAATATATATATATATTCTCTATCTTGTACACACTTGTTTTTGTCCTATGTGTTGCACAAAAAATTCAAAAGATAGGTACAAAAACAAGTGTGGGGGAGGCTACCCCAACCTCTCAAAGCGATGCGCAAAAATTCACACCTTGAAATCATCGGTTTGCGCATCTTCTCACTCTCTGTTGACACCTCTAACACCACTTACGCTAAGTTGTCATCCCTAGCATGGCGCCAGAAGTGTTGGTATAGAAACTGCTCCTCTAGTCAAGAAAAATATGGGATCCGCAAGTGAACAGATAATACACCATCGTAGCATTTTACCAGGAAGTATTCCAGGTATCGTTATTTATATTTAGCTCAAAGGAAAGAACTAAGGACTTAAACAATGAGATAAACTTGCTAAACACGACTACTTATGAGTGATTGATTGCACTTTGTCACATACTTTGGCGAGAGGGTAAACCATGATAAATAAGGGAATATAAAGTAATAAGCTCAGGGTATAAATCACACAGAGATTAGATATAGACTACTCACATAAGGTAGGTTGACATCTGATTAGCACAAGAAATAGAAATCCTATGTAGGTTCTAATTTACTAAGTCATTCATCTACTAAGTCATTGCTATAACAAGCCAAGACATAGCAGGACTTACTACGCAACTTTGGTTCTGCTAGACCTACCAACGGGGGATGGAATACAAAGGACTCAACGGAATTGTCACTTCCGCGATCTACCACACGACCGGCCAATAGGGTGCATTTGCAAAGTAAACGGCATCTAAGCACCATGCTCACATGAAATCTACCACCTAACCCTCCCGCGAAGAGAGCTAAGCGCTTTGCAAACATATACATAAACTTATTATCAATCATAACCATATCAAATGTAGAACTAGAATAAAGTAGGAACATAATAAATAGAAACATAATGATATTAGAATAAAGTCACAAGAATAGATACAAGATAATACCAACTCTTGATGATGAAGATCCGGAATTCCGAGCACAGGCGCCCGATTCTTCCTCTATCTAGTCTAAACCTATGTAGAACTTGAAGATCTAAAGTAGCTATTCTAATTCTCTCGGTGGAGATCTCTCTCTAAACCCCGGCTTTGCCTGATGGCTACCTCTTAATAATGAATTCTTGAATGAATTAGGGTTTGACCGGGGGCCGGGGCTGAATATATAGCCCCTAGGATGCACCACTGCCATCGGATCAAACCGACCTAAACGGACGATAATTATTGCTCCTCAAGGTCGGTGGAGGCGAGATCCGTGAGCCTCCACCGATTGGTGGAGGTGGGCGATCCGGCCGCCCCAAGGGGGGGAGTCGGCCGACCCACCACCGTGCCAGTGGGCCTCCGCTTTCAGGTGTCGCCTTCTGTAGTCTTCTAGAGTATACAATTTTACCCGTTCGGTCTTTCTCTCTATGTAATCATGACATGTGGGCCTCCTTGGATGTTTTCCCGATAATCCCCCGCGAAAACACATATTCACCAAAACTTGTGGAATTTGTCGGTTTAAACCCTAAGTCTATGGTGGTGAACAGATTATACCCCTCTTTCTCTCTCGGTTGACATATAAAATTGATCATTAACAACCGTCAACAAACTCCCCCAAGCTTACCCTTTGCTCGTCCCCGAGCAAATAGCTACGAAGATGGATCGGAGTTCTTTTGCAATGCTTTCATACTTAACAAACACACATGCTCTAAACAAGAATTCATCCCCAGACTAGAGTGGACTATCATAACTCCCAAACTTACTCATGTTTCTTTCAACCATGGGGCTTTTACCTGCACTTGGGTCTTGAGTAGTTGAAAGATAGAACAATTAAGTCAAGCACGTTGTCTCATGCTCTGTTGTTCCACCTCTCGTCCCGGAGTTTTTACAAGAATTTCAATAAAACTCAGAGTTCCTTAATACAACCCTTTCAAGTCTCTCAATATGTGGTATTTTTGGATCCTCTCTAAGGCATTGAAAGGAGGTATGCCTTCTCTCTTACTCTCAGAATATGTGGTATTTGTGGTTCAAGGCATTTATAGATGAGCCTTCACTCTCTCTCTCTCACCCTACTCTAATAAAGGCTTATGTGGAGCTCATAGGTGTGGAGAACTAATGCATTGGCATGATCGAACCATGGATCCGAAGGAACTCAACATACAACCAATCGGTGTGTGCATGTGTGGTTTTATATGTGGATGATGTAAAATAGAGAGAAATATTTGTGGGAGGAGAAGGGGTGCACAAAGGAATTATCAATGCTCCTTTATTTGGAAGAAACTTGGAACTACTTCAACACTTGAACTTCTTGGAACTTGAACTTGGAAACTTGAACTTTGACTGGGCTCATAAAATTTTTTCTTTCTTTTTTTCTTAAATATTTCTTGCAGCCCAAAAAGGAATGAAATACTTCTTGAATGGAACACTTCTCAATCTTAACAACTTCACATCGGGGATAACAAATGATACTTGGAGCATTGATCTTGGATAAATGGCTAGCAAATGAACGGGGGAATATTTTTGGTGTGTTCACTCTCGGTGTAAGAGTAGAACAATTTTAATGGATGATAATAGGCTTTATGTGGTGCGTACTTCCAGGGTAGAAGTAGCAAGGGTGAATGTGAGTGTGAAACCAAGATTTAGCTGTATGATGAGTTCATAAGGATACAACACAGCCGATAGCACGAGCCCTAACCAAATGAGGAGGCTTCCTATTCTAATGATAAGTTTGGCTGTGGTAGGAATTTTAACTCTGTCATATAAGGAACTCATCATGAAATATTTATAATTTTCACAAACAAATCTCCGAATTTAGTGGCACTTTGGAACACAATGAACAAGAGCTCGAGACTATCATCATATCATGCCCGTCAACTACCTAGACTTAGTTTAAGCATATGCTCACAGTTTCAGGTGTAGAGTAAATCCGGTTGTCAAACAAGTGTATCCAAATCTTGGGAGAACTCAAGTTTAAAGCTAGGTTGTAAAGAATTAGAGCGAGCAACTATTCATCATTTCCATCATGCAATCCTCAAGTCTACACAATTTTATAGCAAACTGAATTGAAAGCAAACTTGCACACTCTTTTTATTCAGTTTTCATTTTAAGGCAAACTTGAAATGTAAACATACACACTTAAAGAAAACTAAACAAACTCTTGAAACAAAGCAAGCAAATTTTTATTGGGTTTTTCAGATTCTGATTTTTTTTTATATATAGAAACATAAAACAAGCCAAAAAAATAAACAAACCGAAACAAAAAGGAAAGAAATACTTATCTTGATAATGGGGGTCCTCCCCAAGCTAGTCTTGCGGCGGTGGTGGGTAGTGGATGTGCAACAGATCCACCAAGCCATGCAACATGGAGGCGGCTTCTTCCTGGTTCTCTTGAATGGTGCCTAGTGTCTCGGGTGGTATTCTCGGTTCCACTGGAGCTGCTCATTCCACCTCTGATCATGGCAATTCAGAGTAGCAGTGGTGTTGTGCTGGAAAGCTATTTGTTCATCATAGTGCTGCTGGGTGAAAATGAAACTGGTGGCATCGGAGTGGCGACGTGGCTCAAAGTCTTGGTGGGGTTCTTCTTCTTCATCAGTGGTACCAAAGGGGTCATAGGAGTATCTTGGTGGCTGTGAGGGTCCTGGTTCTGATGGTCCTGGCTCTGATGTTCCTGGGGTGGTGTATGGTGGATAGAAACCATAGAATGGTTGATGTGGTTGGCTCTGTGGTGGATACACCCATGAGTTTAGTGAGTGGTGCTGAGGTACATTCCACTCATTAAAACTGGCATGCGCTGGTTCTTCTCGGGCGGTTTCGGCACCACGCCAAACGGGTTCACGATTTCCTGTCACCCTCTCCGAGCGAACTCTTCGAGGTGCTCTTTCATTCACTGGTTCTGCCTGCAACTCAACAAGATAGTTTTGCACATAATACAAAGCCAGTTCCGGGTTACGTAACCGGATCGCAGCTTCACCATATTTTGCATAAAAAACATCATTCACTTTCTTCAGTAAGTGACCTTGGCCAAAAGTGTAGAGGTCATAAAATTCTATATGATGTTCAATGTACTCAAAAGTAGCTCCCTCTAATAACTTCAAGCTTGTGGCAATGCGAGTGATAAGCGAGCAAATGGCCACACTTCCTACTTTGTAACCGGGGACACTCATCCAATGATTCACTAGGAGATGGACAGGAGACACTTTCTGTTTCTTGACAGCCGCGTACAGCAACTGCAAGTCGGCTACTCTGATCTTGCTCTCGTCATAACGTGGGAAAAAGGTGGCTCCTATCCAACGGTGCAAAAATCTAAGCGTAGGATGCTCTATGACTGCGGTGCGGTGCGCTAAGTGGTACGGTGCTCTAGAAATGCTGCTCCAAAACCTATGTGCATCAAAATCACCTAGTGCTGCATTTAAATCTATGAGGGCATCTTGAGGGAAACCTAGGAGGTCACTAAGGTTTCTCCAAGAAACAGAATATTCCAGAGCAAACATTCTAAAATAAACTCCATTGTCCGTGTATCGAAGGGTGCTACGGAATTCTATGGTTAAGAGCCTAATCCCTTTCTCAGTGAGGTTTGCAAAGGAAGTCCAACCAACTAGTGGAAAAATTGTATCGAATTCTTGAGCCATACCTGTCTCTAGCAGAAGTGTCGGATCGATGACTGGCGTGTGGATGAAACGCTTGTTCTTGAGCTTCTTGTATATCTCCTTCTCTTGGGCAGTTCTCAGGGCGAGGTCGGATGTTCTCATGAGGACTCTCTGAGATGCTGGTGGTGGTGCAGGTGCTGCTACAGGTGCTGCTAGAGGTGCTTCTGGTGCTTCTGGTGGTGGGTCAACACTCATGTCAGAACCAGCCATCGAGTTCTGGCGGGATGCACTTCTTGTCCTGATTTTTCTGAAGGTTCCTGAGATTCCCTGGAAAACGCCCTTCATCCTGCAAGTTTCTCAAAACAAACAAAAACAAACACTAGTGGAGAGAAGAATTAGCACAAGGTTAGTGGTTAGCTGTCCAGTCGGCGGTCCGGGGGTTAGTCGTTCTTCATGACGGAGAAGGTTTTAAACTTCAGATCTTGATTTTGACAACCTCCCCTTGATTTTAAATTTTCTTTAACCTATTTGGACAGCATCTCCACTAATTTTGTGATGATCTACTCAGCACTATCCCTTCCCTTCACTTGCTACTAAACTCTTGCTCACTCTCTCACTTCTTCTCTCTTCCTACTCTTCTCCTCTTCTCTCTAACTCTCTCCAGAAAACACGAAGTCGAGAGCAGAAGGTTTGGCTAAAATTCTGGAGTGTGGGTGGTGCATGGAAGCCATGGGAGGAGGCCCGTTTATAGAGGAGGAGGGGGAGAGTCGGCCGACCCAAAAGTGGGGGCGGCCGCCCACCCAGGGTGGCCATCCTGGCTGCCCCTTCACATGCCATTGCGTGATCTTTTGTCAATCCAGAAACTTTGGTCGGTTGAGTGGAATTGGAGGTGGAAAAGAGAGGATAGTGGAGGTGAGTGGAAGTGGATGAAATTATGTGATTTGATGTATGTGAGGAGTAGTCTATGACATGTGGGACCCATGGTGAGGGACCCACCAAGCACTAAATGCCATGATAAAAATTATAAACAATGCAGAAATTTAAATGAAGGTAAACTAATTTAAATGCATGAAATGATAAGTTTTTGTGCCACCACGATAAAATAATTTTGACGGGTTGTCACACACCGTAAAATTATTTATATGGGGCATAGAATTTTATAATGCAATGCTAAAAATAAATATGCCTAAAAAATTATAAGAGATGCAATTATAAAATGCGAACGAATACCGAGTTACCTTCCGGCGAGGATTCGGATTTTTAAAGTCCTCCGAATTTGGACCTTCCAAGATATTTATTCCGCTGATGTTCCCGAGAGATGCATCCTCCGCCTCCGGTGGTTGTATCTTGTCGATCTTCTTCTACCATGTTTGCGGATTTATTGAGCTCTTGTTTTGACTTGAATGCTAATTGCTCTTCTTGCCCATTTATAATGAACTTGATTTCTCCCTTCCCGACATCAATGTGTGCATTGGCGGTGCTCAAGAAGGGTCTTCCAAGTATGAGTGACACCTTTGAGTTTGGATGCATATCCAGTACTACAAAGTCAACTGGCACGAAGAACTCTCTTATCTTGACTGGAATGTTTTCAGCAATGCCCAATGGATAACGGACCGATTGATCGGCTAGTTGTAGACACATTGATGTTGGCTCAAGTGCAGTGTGGTTGAGCTTGTAGTAGACTGCTGCGGGCATCACACTAACACTTGCTCCGAGATCACAGAGTGCATTATTGAAATATTGATCTCCAATTGTGCAGTCAATAGTGGGACATCCTGGATCTTTCTTCTTTTCTGGTAGTTGGTTGAGGATGGCCGCACTACATTCTTCGGTTAGCTTGATCACTTCATTGGATGGCAGTGGTCTCTTCTTGTTAAGAATATCTCTTATGTACTTGGCATAAGTGGGGACCTGTATGGCATCCAGCAGAGGTATATTGACATATAACTTTTGAATTACCTCCACGAACTTACCAAACCGCTCATCTGCATTTGTGGTCCTCTCTTCCTCCTAGGGAACGGTAGGTAGTTTGTATCTCGAAATTGTTGTCTTGCTTCCCGATCTTGTATCGCTGCGGTAGTTCTACTAACCCAGGTTGGAAGTTCTCTTCTTCTTCGCCACATCGGTGGTAGCACGGCCGGCCTTTTTGCTCCTTTTGGGTAGGGAGGATCTCGGTGGAACTCCCTCTTCTTGTAGTAATAGATCTCACCCGGGGTTAGTGGCAACGAGGCAATGCAATGGCCAACTTTGCTATCTTTTCTTCTATCTTCTTATTGAACTCTAATTGATCATTAATGGCAGAGGAGAAACTATCCATTTTAATGCTTAAATTTTCCAAGGTTTTGTCATTAGCAGCAAGCCTATCCTCCATAGATGAGTTGATCTTGGACTGTTGTAGAACCAACTCTCTCAAAGTAGGTTGCTTTGCATAATTACCTGACTGAGTACCTTGGTTAGTGGGTGGTTGCACCCAATGTGGAACCTTTCTCACGACAGGACTTGAATTTTGCTTATATGTTGCTTCAATTGCCCTTTGATCTTCCTTGTACTTGGCCCTCTGGTCAAGCCAGTGGAGTAGGGTATCCATCTTGGTTGATAATGCATTCACTTCTTCAATTGCTTCTTCACTCTGGTGACAATCTTGAATGTTGTCTTGGGACCAGCCTTGATTATCTGCTATCTTCTCCATAAGTCTTTTAGCTCTCCCAAGAGTGAGTGATAAAAATGATCCTTCAGCAGTCGCATCTAGGTGCTCACGCGTCTTCGGAGTTAATCCGTGATAGAAACCTTGCATGAGTAACCATTCTTCCATTCCATGATGGGGACAATCTTGGATATATCCTTGCAAACGCTCCCATGCTTCTGACATGGTCTCCGTTTTCTGCTGTTGGAAGTTGGTAATCTTTCCTCTTAAGGCATTGGTTTTGCCTATTGGGAAGAATTTTGCTAAAAAGGCCTTGGAACACTTCGCCCATGTATTGATATCTTCTTTATTTGCATAGAACCACTGCTTCGCTCTTCCCACTAGTGAGAATGGAAAGAGGCGAAGAAGTATGAGGTCTTCTTTAACTCCTTCTATGGCGATGGTGTTTCCAATCTCCATGAAGTCTTGTAAATGTGCACTTGCATCTTCATGTACCTTTCCACTAAATTGGATAGCTTGCACCATGTTGATGAGACTTGACTTGATCTCAAACTCCATATTATTGTCTATTGCTGGACCGGTGCGGATGTTCTCTATTGTTGGAGCAGAGAACTCCGAAGGTCTTCTCGCCCATCTTGATTGGTGACGAGCTTCCTTCTTGATTGAACCGACTCGATGATCGATAGTTTGAATGAATCGATTCAATCCGTTAATGCCCCGTATAAAATATAGACAAAGAAAAACAACGGGGGTGAACCCGCCAAAGTAGAGGTGACTAGTGACAATCACTCATTTTCTAAGTATCTGCTTAAGCAATTTTTCTCTAAAAGTTTATTCCGTTCCCCGGCAACGGCGCCAAAAATGCTTGTTGACACCTCTAACACCACTTACGCTAAGTTGTCATCCCTAGCATGGCGCCAGAAGTGTTGGTATAGAAACTGCTCCTCTAGTCAAGAAAAATATGGGATCCGCAAGCGAACAGATAATACACCATCGTAGCATTTTACCGGGAAGTATTCAGGTATCGTTATTTATATTTAGCTCAAAGGAAAGAACTAAGGACTTAAACAATGAGATAAACTTGCTAAACACGACTACTTATGAGTGATTGATTGCACTATCACATACTTTGGCAGAGGGGTAAACCATGATAAATAAGGGAATATAAAGTAATAAGCTCAGGGTATAAATCACACAGAGATTAGATATAGACTACTCACATAAGGTAGGTTGACATCTGATTAGCACAAGAAATAGAAATCCTATGTAGGTTCTAATTTACTAAGTCATTCATCTACTCCATCTCTACCCTATCATATACAGCACAAAAGACTCTTCATCTATGTATAAGGATCATTGCTATAACAAGCCAAGACATAGCAGGACTTACTACGCAACTTTGGTTCTGCTAGACCTACCAACGGGGGATGGAATACAAAGGACTCAACGGAACTGTCACTTCCGCGATCTACGACACGACCCGGCCAATAGGGTGCATTTGCAGGTAAACGGCATCTAAGCACCATGCTCACATGAAATCTACCACCTAACCCTCCCGCGAAGAGAGCTAAGCGCTTTGCAAACATATACATAAACTTATTATCAATCATAACCATATCAAATGTAGAACTAAAATAAACTAGGAACATAATAAATAGAAACATAATGATATTAGAATAAAGTCACAAGAATAGATACAAGATAATACCAACTCTTGATGATGAAGATCCGAATTCCGAGCACGGCGCCCGATTCTTCCTCTATCTAGTCTAAACCTATGTAGAACTTGAAGATCTAAAGTAGCTATTCTAATTCTACGGTGGAGATCTCTCTCTAAACCCCGGCTTTGCCGATGGCTACCTCGAATAATGAATTCTTGAATGAATTAGGGTTTCGGCCGGGGGCCGGGGGCTCGAATATATAGCCCCCTAGGATGCACCACAGCCATCGGATCAAACCGACCTAAACGGACGATAATTATTGCTCCTCAAGGTCGGTGGAGGCAGGATCCGTGAGCCTCCACCTGATTGGTGGAGGTGGGCAGTCGGCCGCCCCAAGGGGGGAGTCGGCCGACCCACCACTCTACCAGGTGGGCCTCCGCTTTCAGGTGTCGCCTTCTGGAGTCTTCTAGAGTATACAATTTTACCCGTTCGGTCTTTCTCTCTATGTAATCATGACATGTGGGCCTCCTTGGATGTTTTCCTGATAATCCCCTGCGAAAACACATATTCACCAAAACTTGTGGAATTTGTCAGTTTAAACCCTAAGTCTATGGTGGTGAACAGATTATACCCCTCTTTCTCTCTCTGGTTGACATATAAAATTGATCATTAACAACCGTCAACACTCTCCACAAGTACTTTTTATTCTTCCTAGAAATAACATGGTTTTATAACTAAAAATTGGCTGCTCTACCTTTGTGTTCGCTGATCGATTGTGACTCGCATACTTTTTATTCCTCGCCAAAATTCTATCTTTTTGTGAGCAACTAATTTTTAGGGACCCCTTGAATATCTAAGTTATTGTGGGATGAGAGATAGTAGGAAGATATGATACTTGTTTATCTCTTGCAGTAGACTTGGGTTTTTCTTTGCGAAAATTCAAAAACTTATAGCATGACCCTCAAGTGATGATTAAATTCCTACCAAAGCCAAATATTAGTGCTATATTTACAAAAAAAACCTTGCCACATAGCTGTTTTACCTTGCACCAAAAGTTGTGTCCCACTCTTATCGGATCTTTGCGAGAGAAGTTTCATATCCCCAAGATCGAATATCACACACACCCACCAAATAAAATTGCCGACTTTTACCCCGAAAGTCGCACACATCATCCTCTCATCCATCCACCATAAAAATGCTGACTCTTACACTGAGAGTTACGCAGTCATCATCACCACAAATAAAACTCCCTCCACCATACTCATGGTTCTCTCTCTCCAAATATCTTTTACCGCACACGAATATGGGCTTCATTAGAATCATTGTCCCGATCTAAAAAAAAAAAAAGAAAGATGATGATGGAAAGAAAAGAAAGAAAAAGATCTTCCCCATGCTAGTATCTAAAAAAAAAGAGAGAAGAAAAAGAGATAAAAGAAAGGGGAAAATAAGAAATGTCCTTTTTATAGGGAAGCCCATATTTTTCCTTCAAATAAAAAAAGAGAGAACCATGGAAAAAGGGAGTTCCATCCACAATCCATATTCCACACACTTGCACAATTCGATCTAAGGCTATGTCCTTCCCTCCATTGATCCACCTTTTTTTTGACACAACAAACCACTCGCAAGGAAAACATGCACCTCATCCATACCTATGAACTCCAGATATCAGCCATTAGAGGTAGGATGAGTAGCAAGGCAACAAAGGCCTTCTGGTGAGGATAAAACACCCACAAAAAGAGTGACTCGAGAGCATCACTTGAGGAATTCATCGCTATCTTTTCTAACTAAAAAAAACCCCAAGTCTTGAAAGCAGGGAGACGCGAGTTGACTTGAAATCCAGGCTATTCCATCCCTCAATAAGCTCAAAGATTACTTGGTAGACACTGTGAATGCTCACAGATAACCGGTGAGGCCTGGAATAATGTATGCAGGTTAATATCTCAGGAAAACAAAGCCACCTTAGTGTCTTTTGCTTCACTCGAGGACGAGCAAAGCGCTAAGTGTGGGGGAGCTTGTTGGCGGTCCTTATTGCATATCTAATCCCGCCAACTTAGGTTCATAGTTCACCAAAAACCACCTAGATAGGAGGTTTATACTAACGAAATTCCATAGTTTTGGTGAACACTTGTTTTGCAGGAGCATTCATGGAAAACATATATTTTGGGCCAAAAGCTAGAGAAAAGAGAATAAATATTTGAATTGTAAAATTGGCCCAAAGGCAAGACAAGAAGAAAAGAAGAGAAAGGCCAAACCGACGTACCAACGTGACGAAACACCACATGGGCCAACTCCAGGCCCAAGATCCAGCCCGCCAGCCAAGGTCGGTCAGGGGGAGGCGGCACCCTGGCGCGCTCGCGCCAGGGGCGCGCTCGCGCCCTCCCCTCTGACAGGAGGGCCAGGCCAGCTGGAGGCGGTACATTTAATGCTCCAGAGGGCGGTGCGGGGGTGTTTTGGTCATTTGGGCGTGCGAAAACCGACCATGTCCACATATAAAAGCCCTTCTCTCTTTCATTTCACACATCCAATTTTCATTCTTCATTCCTCATTCCTCCCTCTCCACTTCCACAAGCCTACACTAGAGGAAGAGTAGAGCCATAATACCTAGCTTCTAGCTAGAATAGAAGTAGGAGAGTGAGAGAGGTCAAGGGCGGAGTAACTCTTTTCGAGTGCTCCCGGAGGCTAGTCTTCCACGAGGTGGAGTGCCGGATTTGTCGGCTCCCTCCTCACTTGTACCTCTGTGACTTCTTGCGCTTGAAGTAAGAGGTTCGTGTTTATCTATTCGTACGCTCCTTCTAGCAAGTTATCTTTATCATTGTTTGCTTGCGGGTTCGTCGACCGTCCTTGTGGCGGTAGTTCTAGTAGAGGACTCCTGATAAAGACGGATGTTCCTGGCCGACGCTAGAACTGTAACGTTGGCGTAGACGTGGTGTCTAAGCTAATTAGTTACCTTCGTTTGCCTCGTACTCCACGGTTGAGGTGGTAGGCGGCAGGTGATGACAGCCCTGTCCGTCCTTTGTAATCCCCCACGTTCGGGTACGGCGTAGAGCTACAGGCCGGCATCACCTGCTGCCAGGTGCGATCCGGTGCCCGAAGCAAGCATTTCAGCGGTAGAGTTATCTTTCTCTTAGGATTCGTCTTATAGAAAACCTCACTTTCCCAGTTACCCACTCTCTCCTCTGGGCAACCTAGCTAAGACCTAAACCTGACCATACCATTCTTCGTGAAGTTTACGATACCCAGTCTATCACCGGGTGAAGTGCTACAACGGTCTTTCCGTGCGCTTGCGGAATTTACTGCTTTCGCTAAGAAATACCAACAAGGTGGGAGGTACAACATCAATGTAAAGGTAGGGTTTTCCTCTACATATATACATACCAATTCTCTTGGGAATAGACACAACAAAATCCTAACATAGTAAAATGGTATTTCTCTTCTTCTCGCTACTGCGTTGCCGCCATACTCTTTTAATCCTGATCATGAGCGTGCATCGGCGACCGGGAGAGGACGTTTCCGGAACCCTCGTCATTGCTATCCTGCACCGAGAGAAGGTGAATAAGGTTTTTGGGAAGCACTCTTAGTTTAATTGCTCCCAAATCTTATGCGTCGGCGGCACATCGTCTCGTCATTGTCGGGCTAGCGGGATCGTCATTGGAGACGCTCAATGACAACCTCGCACCTTCGTCGTCAACTTTATTACAATCGATGTATGCATCTTCACCACCAAGTACGTCTACATTTGGCAGGTATAATTCTGGTTCATCAATTTGTCATGATCTCTATTCTGGTTTAATCTCAAAATTAATCTGAAAATTGCCTAATTATTTAAAATTATTTAGGAGCACCATTTCATACAAATGTGTTTTTGGTTTCCATCCAACATCTTGAAGAGTAGCAAAAAATGATTTAGAATGTTTAAGGAAAAAAACACCCTTACAACAGTAGCTTAAACTAAAAACACCACCTTATTTTAGCCATTTTTCAAAGCCAATGCCATACTGCTATATCTCCTCAAATTTGTGCTTCTCCTTCGCTTGCCCAATATTTTTTTTGCTAACACCCAAAAATGTGGTGTTGTGAACAAATACCTTTTTTCTGCAACCAATACTTTTTGAAACCACCCAAAACTATAATTTTTGGCCTCTCCTTTTTTGACACTGTTCAAGATGCTGTTAATAAAAAATTCAACACTTGTAGTCGATGATGATGATTGATTGGGGTATATATGATATGATTAGGATTCTTGGTGAAATATACTCTGTAAACTACACATCATTTGATTGTTTTGCAGGAAACATGTGTTGTACTGCATATATTAGCTTTCAGAGCAGTAGTTCAAATGACACATCTAAATTAGATGAGCACTTAGTAAAGATTTAGGAATATACTCCCCGGTTCCAAATTAGCATACGTTTTTGCTTTTCTAAATTCATGCTTTTTCTAGGTATTATTTATATATAAATATAATTATCTAGAAAAGCTAAAACGTCTTCCACAAGAAACTGTGCATTTCAACAATGCCCCGGCCGGTCTATTCTAGTGATGACGGCGTTTGGGTCCTGGAATCCTGGTGTCGATGTTTATATATTTGAATTTGGATCGAATCAATGCTTTGATCTCAGCAACCAACAAATCTCACTTTTTTATACACGCGTGGCGCATCACACACATCCTATTATAGTCTATTGGTGCGTCAGACCTTGAATCGGACACTCCAACTAACTAATTTTAAACCTAATTTATTTATCAATTAATCACGTATTGATTAGTACAACAAGCTAGACACGAGCATCTTCAGCAGACACGTGTATTGTTCGCTTGACAGGTCAATGCTTGCCCTCGAACAGAGCTAGCTAAGCCAAACCAATTCTTAACTCTGGCATGATCATGCTACTGGTTCTGTACACAACCTCTGGCGTGATGTACTGGTTCTCCATTCCCACCATTTTTTTTGATACACCTCCCACGCTTGGCGTCTTTAGAAGTGATCCCGTTTCTTAGTTGACGGCGTTTGGGTCCTGACGTTACTGTTTACTCAGATCCAACTAATCCCGCTACTTTATATACTAGACACATGCTAATTTTCTGCACAAGCTCGGTCCAGAGGAGCTAAGCTTTGGACGTTGCAGGGAAGCTGCTTTAGTTTTCGCTGAACCTGAAGGTACGCATCTCTGTTCTTCCTTCATTAGATGAAATTGATATTTCTTCGATTCCATGTTTTGTCCGTGAAACCAGAAATTGGGACGGTAAAAGTTCAATTCCGTTGTTTGGTAGGAATGAGAATTGGCACATACATATAAGATTTGGTTACATTAATACGCAAGCCCATTAGGGACGTCGCTTCCAAGGGCGACTTGGGGGGCGCTCACCGGCACTGCCCCAAGCATCCCCCTCCCACCTCCTCTACAGCCACCATCGCCACCCTCCGGCGTGCAGCGCCGCCGGCCTGCCCCGGCCCCAGTAAAGTCACCCTCACATCCACTTCCCCTCTCTATCCTGGCCCTCCCACTCCTCCACCACCTTTCCTCGAGCTTCTCTAGCAGATTGGCTAGCTAAGAGCATCTGCATCAGTTATGCAATTTTGGTTTGGCATTTGTTGTTGTTTACCAATTCCCAAAACGATATGGAGAGGGAAAATAAAGCCATCTCCAATAGTTTGGCATTTGGACTTGGCATTTTAGGAAAAAAAAGGGAAACTAAGGGGTGTTTGGGACTGCTCCGCTCCCGTTTTTCCAGCTCCGCTCCAGCTCCGCGTTACCAAACATGTCCGGCTCCAAGAACTCCGCTCCGCAAAAAACGTGGAGCTAGAGGCCAACTCCACGTTTTTTCTGGAGCACCTTAAGGGGTACTCCAGTTTTTAGAGTTTTATACTCTCACATGGAGTTGTGGAATAATTACCCACCATGCCACTCGTTAATCACGGAGTGCATGCTGCATGCCGCCTCCTCTACCTTACGTTGCTGCGTCGTGGTGATCCATTCCTCGAGAGGCCATCATCATAGGCATTTTGGTCAGCCGGTGGCGGCAGATTTGAGCCTCTAATACCGGATCTGGTGTCCGGTCTCGAGGCTGCCTCATATCACGGCCTTCACAGCGGCGGCCAACGGCTGCTTTGGCCCAAGCGGCCGTGGCCAGAACTAGCTGAGCGATGTCTGCTTGAGGTTCCCCTACGATGGTTCTGCACATTCTAGGAAACATGGCTGCATAGGACGTAGTTCTTGTTGGGTTATGCGGACGGCTACTGGGCTACCTCAAAATTAATAACCGTGTAAAAACTAGATCACTTGCATGTAGATGATCACAATTATATCTTTTTGACGCGTGGCGCAGCGGAAGACTTGATGAAACATGTGTAGGCGATGTAGTCGATGTCGAGAAAGTAATCGTATAGTACAATGTAGTGTACAAGTGTACAACGCAGTAGCACCTCTATAGACTCCACACATACGGAGAGGAGAACGACGCGACGGAGTGTGCTAGCACTCAACGGGGAAAGGAACAGCAGTACAAGAGGCACACCCGCCCAGACACACAAGAACGCCGGCGTGGCTGTGTGCGTGCGTACAGCACAAGGAGGGCAGCGTGTATGGGTGATCTAATTAGTTTTTTTTAGGGAAGGGTGATCTAATTAGGTTAAGCAGCCCCCTTGCCGGTCATTGGCATATATAAGGATTATTAACTGGGCCACATGGGCTGCTTTGGCCCACTTGGACTTGGGTATTAATCCATTAATTGTTAGCTTTAGCTTTGTGTTATCATTCTTGTAATCCTATCGAGAACATTGTTAGTTAGTTCGTTAGACGCGTAGAATCGCAGGTGGTTCGGAGATGTGCATGAACAACGCTATGACCGCGCATTGCATTGTGGCCCCATCATGACGTCGTCTTGCATGTGCCAGCGGCATTCTGGAAAATCGGATGATTGTTGGAGGCATCGTGTGGTGGCGGGGTGTAAGGCCTTATGCCATATATAAAACCAACAAACATCACATTGGCAAGGTGCCCGCTTTTGGCACAAAATTCTCGGTGCATTTGTTTGATCTCCATTTTCTCTTTGAGCACAGAGCTCACTGTAGGGTTTAGCTCGACGCGGTCGCCACCTGCCAGGGCCGTGCCGCCGCTGAGGTTTTCATCGCAGCTCGGTTCCAACAATAATGTCCTACTTGTACAAGACAATATTTTTTGTTGTTTCCCACGAGTGCAATGCCATTCTCCATTGCTCTTGTTTGCATTTTGGGAGTAATGTTACCATGGTGCAGATTCATATTAGCCACCCTTGCGGAGGGCATTCTTCCTGACAAGGCAAACACTTCCGATCCTCCTTGAACAAAATGAAAGATATTATCAATCAATAAAAGTGTGTCATCTTATTAACATCTCGAAAATATCCTGTCATATAGTTAGGGCAGTTAAACCAACTCTCATACAAGCTTCTCCGGAGCTGCCTTTGGCTCTTCAATCTCTTTATCTCTATCTCTATGCCTATCTCTATAACTGAAATACGAAGAGGACCATGGTGAAGCTTTCCTCCGAAAAGTTACTGCCCAGCCGTGGTGAAACTGACCAGAAAATTTTTTAAAAAAAAATCCTACTAGGCCATGGTCAAAAAGCCGATCCCGAGATCACGTCATTTGTTCCACTCCTTGCATGATCGTCCTAGGATGAGGCAAAGGGATTATATGATAAAGGGTAGAGAGGATCTGTATAAGAAACATATATATCTGGTCAAGGTATTTGTGGCGGATCCAAACATAGGGCAAAAAATTGCTAGCTGTACATAATACGCGAATATATGTACCAAAGATTGATACTGATTCAAAGTGCTCAAGAATATATAGAACTATGATGAGGATAGAAGAGTACCAAATACAAAAATGTTGCTCATTGTACAAGAAAAAAGGAATTATCAAATGAAGCATAGTCAGGGAATTAGGGATTTGGAGAAGGACAATCTCACCTGCAGCTGCAAAAGCAGACGGACCGCCGGTAGGACAATGGGAGGGGAGTAGCTGACGATGGGCGCAGCCAGCGGGGAGATGGGGGGAAGGTCGCGTTCGTGCTGTCGCGCGAAGGCCAGAGTCGGCACCTGATCACCATCGCGCATTGTAATGAACTTGTGAGCAGTGCCGTGACCACTCAATCGAACAATCAGGCGGGGAGGTGCAGTGTCATGAAGCACGCGTCGCGAGCAGAACTAGAAAAGCTGAGACCTTGCAGTCATGCGGCCAGGGCACTAATTGTGCTGCTTCACTAACTTGGAACATGTTTTTTTGATGAAGTGTATCTCCATTGCTACTAGACCTTGCCCTAGGCTGTAGCCTGGGCCATGAACCAGTGATCTTCACTTGGTTCACCCCAGCTTTCTTGGGGCCTTGCATGTCATGCTGAGTATCATTGAAGTCAGAGACAATATCCACCATCAGATGAGTCACCACCTTTTCTTCTCCCCTTGTAGTTAGATGTGCTACTCTCAGGGGGCTTGGAACTATGTTCAGACTTTTTAGCTTCCGTGTTTGCCCACTCATGACACTCTAGAGTTGGGTCTGGATCTTCATCAGTCATCTCCTCATCATCTTCATCAAAATCATCATCATCATCATCAGGCTTCTTACTTGGTGGGAATTGACTGAGTTTGTCAGAGTAGAACCAGGATATTTTCTTGCCCTCCTTATTAATGTACATAGATGAGGTACCTTTGATCTGGTTGGGATCTGGGGAAGCCACTTCAACCTAAACAAACTCTCCAAAGGAGTGATGGAATTTGTACTTCTTCAGGATCCTCCACCGACCTTGACAATTCAAGGACTGCCTCTTCTGTCCGGGCTATCTATGGGATACCAACAACTCTCACCCAAACTAATTCTAGCATCTGGAAAGTGCCAGAATCTAAGGTAGTCTCTTCCACAATAGCTGTGATATCAGATGTAACAAACTGGAATTTCCCTTTCTAGGTAAGCAAGTTCATTGCAACTCTAGAAGGAATCTTGGCCAAGAATTCACTGCCCGAAATCCTCCTAACATCCCAATTCCATTGAGAATCCAGCAGGTACTAGAATTCAGTTCTTACCCTAAGCCTTGTATCTCTGCCCTCCAGAACTAAGACAATAGCTTTGATAGGGCCATCAATTGCTGGTTTTTTGTCAGAGATTATTTCTGTTATGTTTAGAGAATATAAAATATGGCTACATAAACCCATACCACACAGTTGTAGACCTCTGGAAGCAGGTTTAGTAGCTGTAATCTTAGGAGCTTGAGCAGATACCTCTTGACACTGTGATACTTTCACTTTCTTTGCTGGGAACTTGGTGGATTAGTGACCAATGCAGATTTCTTGCATACAAACCAATGATGCCCTTATCCCCGCAGGTATAACACTTCAGAGGAGCACCCGCGGAGTAACCTTGCCCATAGTCGTAGTACTGGTTGTTGTAGGAAGTGCGACGATCACCAATTGCTTGCACAAATCCATATAAGTATCCCTATCCTCCACACAGTCCCCGACACGCTTGCGCCCTTGTGTTTCTCCCGACTAGTGGCGCTCATAGCCATCATGAGCACCATGACCTTCTCTCTCTGTTGATCCTCCCATCTCTGATAGTTGTCTCTCGGCCCTCTATTCTCTTTCTAGCGATTCCCATCTTGCCCATCTCTCTGATTGAAACATCTTGGATCCATCCTCTTCTCAGCAACCTCCACGGACGAACGACTGTCGGTGGTCTTGGGGTGAACACGGAAGAGGTGTTTTACCTGAGCTCTACATTTATGGATTTCCTCTTATTTGGTTGGAAGGTGCTCCACCTTTGGATCCCGCACCCTAGCTCATGGTCTTGTGATCGTCGACGACGACTCTGAGGGCATCTCCAGCCTGAAAGTGGGAGACTCTCTCCGACAGCCGATGCTACGTCGATTGGCTGTGGTATTTCCGCCTTTCCCTTTTCATTCTCTTCCTGCTCGCGTTTGGAAGGTTCTCAAAGCTGTGTGCATTTGAGACCTGTGTTGTGTTGAGGTTGTTTTAGCTTTGAGTTTTTCAATCTAGATCGAATTTGATCTGAGGTTTGGATTCTGATAGATGGGGCACCGTAGGCTGACGCTTGCAGTTCCCCCGTTCAGAGTTAGAGATGGTTGCAGGCTAATGAATGGTGATTCACAGTTGCCGAAGTCTTCTTCGAGGTCTACAGTGAGAGCTATGGAACAATCTCCGCCGAGTGCGAGTAGGGGAGTTGTTTGAGGTCTACAACATCTCAATCCGATGTTCAGGAGTGGGAAGTGATGCAGTTGGAAGAGTGTCTTAAAGCAGAGTTCCCTCCACTGAATCCTGTCTGGAGCTACTCAATTGCGTGTGGTTTTGTGAAACATTCCTAATCAACGAACCTGATGAGGGCAATGTCATGCAGAATCAACCCAAATCCACCGGTGGCGACGGTGAATGATAATTCATTGTTGATCGGTAGAATGCCAATTCATCTTCCGTGGTCAAGCAAGAGATCAGAGGAGATTGTGAAGATGAAGAAGCAAGTTCGTTCAAAGGATGAAATTCTGAGAAATCTGGTTCCGCCATTGGAGAGGAACAAAGCAGAGAAACAGAGCTTTGGTGGGGAGAAGAAAGAGATCAAAGTGGGTTTGAACAAAAACTCTGGGCCGGCCCATTTCGGTCTGTCTGTCGAAGACCTTTTCTCGCACTCCTATACTTCGCCGCCGCTACCCACTCCCAAACCCCAGGCCACTCGATGGACGTGGGTTGCCAAAGCTCTGATAGGACCAATCACACGTTGTCCCTAAATTCCAAAAAAAAAGTGATGCATACAAGCAAACCACATGCTCAAGACACCAAGTATCATTCGAACTGAGTCCGAATCAGTTGCGTCTTGTTTTCAAGCTGATCAATAGGACCTTTTAAATCGTACTACCTTTTATAATTATATTATCTAGAAAAATCATTTAAGCCTTGTTTGGATATAGTAGATTGAGGTGAATTTGACAACATCCAAATGAGTCCTTGAGAACCTCGCATCCCTGCTGTTTGCTTTTTTATCAGAGTGCTTGTGGGTCATTGTGAATTTCCCCATAACCATAGCCTCCCCCTTCAGTTTCCTAAAAAAAACCATATGCCCTCCCAGTTTTGTTTGTCCGTCACAGACGTGCAGTTCAGCGTCGGCAGTTAATTAGCACTTGATTAACAGTTAATGTCGGTGTGCCGTCTTGGCTTCTTTTTTTTCTAAAGCGCACACTGTTGCACGTGTTGATTTTAAGGGAAATTAGGTTTTGGATACACGGCTTGTCTTGGCTTCTTCTGACCAGCGTGTTCTTTATAAAGACACGCTTAGCAGTAGGCCAGTAGTAGGCCACGCATATAGCAGCAGACTCCTTCCCGTTCTGCTTCACATAATTCTGGTGAGGCAACCACACTCTTGCATTCTAAACTGGTCGCTGACATTTTTTTTAGAAAAAGATTGTAAACTAAAATTGATTCACTTATTTTTTTTGTTTGGATACGTAAAGCCTCTTTCAATCTCTCTCTCCTACTCTTGCAGCAGCACTCTTCCTCTCTCTCTCTCTCTCTTTTTTTTTTGAAGGATCTACTCGTCCACTTTTTGTATTTGTTTTGTGGAATCAGTATTCAGTACTCTTCCACTTATCAGGCCGCTTGGTTCTCTGCAGGTTCTCAGTATGTATAACAGCATGGACATGATAAATAGTAGTGCAGTGTCATCCTCCATTGCACTTGTTTTCATGGCCGCAGTAATCGCCAAGGTTGCATGGGGAAGAATAACAGCTGATCCCGCATCACGCAACACCCCACCTCATCCCCCTGCGATTAGCGGCAGTTCAATCATTCTACTTTTACACACACTTCTTACAAAGGGTTTCCGAGCCATGCTTCACGAGCAATACGCGAAGTTCGGAGATGTGTTCACAATAAGTTTGTTCGGGATGAAAACAACATTCCTGGTTGGGCCGAAGGTCTCAGCTCATTTTTACCAGGGGTTGGAGTCTGAAGTCAGTCTTGGTAAAATCTATGAGTTCAGTGTGCCCATGTTTGGCAAAGATGTCGGCTATGGTGTGGATATCGCCACCCGAACAGAGCAAAATCGCTTCTATCTTGATGCCCTCAAACCGGCTAAGTTGAGGTGCCATGTTGCTCCCATGCTTCAGGAAGTAGAAGTAAGTGACATAACATTCCTCTACTATCTATCTATCTATCTATCTATCTATCTCTTACACACATGTGATGTCTTGTGAGAAAATTTATTGGTGCAATTAACATGATATAGTTATATATACATTCTCTAAAAGCAATTTTTAGTAGGAGAAACTGAGAAAGAAGAAATAATGAAATAACAAATAGTTTTTTTTTTGACAAAACAAACCACCAAAATAGATCTGATGTGGTTTGAACTGATTTTGGAGTTTTATCCTGTTGTGTTTCTTTCTATTATATGTAAGGAAATCATATCCACTGTGACTGGGAAGCATGAAAGTCACAGACTTTCCCTAGTTCCATTATTGTTAACTGGAAAAGTAGTCTGGAGTGTACTCGTGCTCAAACATTTCCCTTTTTCTGTCCTTCAGAAAAAGGATATAATAATGCCGTTATTTAGACTTTCCATCCTATGCTGCATGAGCAAATTCTTCCAGAATATTTAGTGCGAGCCTTGATAATCACCTGGTTCACTGTCTCTAGCTGTACTATATGTTACTGTATGGTATGTGTGCGGAGTAAATATGACAGATCAAGGGGCAATGGAAGTGTGTAGACCAGCCACACCTGTGTGGGTGGTTTCATATCACTGTCGTTTTCATAATTTTGTTGCACGCTGTAGTTCCAAAGAGATACTTTATTAACCATTTCAGTTGCCCAACTTTTCAAAATTTTACTAGAGATACCTTTTCAAATATTTAGTTTGGAAGCATGATAATCATATCAAAGATTTACCTTGAAAAGTAACTAACATCACAGTTAATCTATAGGATAGGATTTCTAAAAAGATGTAGTGGGCATAGCAAAATATGAAGGCCGATAAGAGTTTTTGTTGTCAGGATGAGTACATGTTTGTTGCTCTGTTTGTGATGATCATGCATTTGCTACGCAGAAATACTTTGCGAAATGGGGACATCAAGGTATGGTTGATCTAAAGCACGAGCTGGAGCAGTTACTCATGTTGATCTCAGCCCGTTGCCTACTCGGGAAAGAGGTTCGGGAGAAGATGTTCGACGAGGTTTTCTCTGCATTTCATGAACTCACAGAAAACAGCTTGCAGCTGACCAGCTTGGTGTTTCCATATGCCCCAACGCCGAGGACTCGACGCCGCGACAGGGCACATGCTAGGCTCTCAAGCATTTTTGCTGAGATTGTTCGATCACGCAGGAGCTCCAACCGAGTCGAGGAGGATGTCTTGCAGAACCTGATGGACTCCAAATACAAGGATGGCCGCCCCACGACTGAAGCTGAGGTTACCGGGCTCATAATTGCCATCCTCTTTGCTGGGAAGCACACAAGTACGACCACCAGCACATGGACTGGAGCTCGCCTCTTAAGCCACACAGAGTGCTTGGAGGCCGCCCTTGAGGAGCAGCAGCAAATCCTCAAGAAACATGGGGACAACATAGACTACGATACCCTTCTAGAGACGAGCTTTCTACACTGCTGCATCAAGGAGGCACTGCGGATGCACCCTCCCGCACCAATATTTCTTCGCAAGGTGCACAAGAACTTCACTGTGCGGACTACAGAAGGCCATGAATATGAAATTCCGAGAGGTCATACCATAGCAAGCCCTCTGGAGATAAACCACAACATTCCTTACATTTACAAGGACCCTGATGTGTATGACCCACAACGGTTTGGTCCTGGAAGGGAGGAAGACAAAGTTGGCGGCAAGTTTACTCACAACGCATTCAGTGGTGGAAGACATGCTTGCCCTGGTGAAGCTTATGCTTATATGCAAGTGAAAGTGATATGGAGCCATTTGCTAAGGAACTTTGAGCTCAAGTTGGTGTCACCATTCCCTGAGACCGATTGGCAAAAGATTGGCCCAGAACCTAGAGGGGAAGTCGTGGTGAGTTACAAAAGACGGATGCTACCTAGGAGCAGGCTGGAAAACTGATGATTACATATGTATGAATTGTATGTCTATGTCCTTGTTTGTGTAATAAGCATGTTTGTATGCCACACTTGTCGTACCAGGGTGGAATCGTTGAAGTCCCATACAATATACAATGAGACTGCAAATGTTGTTTGTGCCATATGAAGATTTCAAGAAACACTTACTAGAATTTTTTGAGACCTTTGTGCTTCTTACAGTATTTAAAAATGAGACCATTTGTTTGTTTCCAAATACCACCCCATCTCATTATAATGATAATCTTTGTGAAGTTGGTAGTCGCTACCACAGAAAGAATTTTGGGAGATGATAGTACTAGTGATTAAGGGAGTCCAGCACAAATTACCACTACCACAGCTAATGGAGAGGGAGATGCTATTACTAGTGATTAAGGGAGTCCAGAACAAATTACCACCACCACAGCTAATGGAGAGGGACACCTAGAGGAGAGGCGTGTCTCTAGTACGTAATGCTCCGTTGACAACGGCGGTTGACTTAGAAGGACAATCTTTGTTAATACATTAATAGAAGCAGTCAACTTAAGGTTTCCACCTCTGTTAATGAGTAGAGGGGTACCTCTGTTAATGCATTAGCAAAGGTGGGCTTTCTGAAACCACCTCTATTGTATCATGATTAACAGAGGCAAGCTTCATAAAGTGCTCGTCTCGGCGGTTGCCCACACCCACTCCTCTTCCTCCACAAACATGGTTGAACATGCCTATGTCTTCAAGCATTTTTCAAGGGGAAGGTTTTGATATTGTTCCTTCTGGAGGAGGTGTCCGTAGGAGGTTAGTATATGCCATCATAAGCTCCTATTGTGCTCTTTTCTTTGTTGACAATGGTTTTGTGCTAGTTCATAGTGGTCTAAGTGCGGAGGAGAAAAAGAGAAGATGTTTGTAAGAGAGGTAAAAGAAAAAGAAAAATGTCATGGTACTTATATAAAAAGTGCATATTTCAAGGGGATGGAGGAAAGCAATGGATGTTTCCAATAATTAGCTATTGATTCCATAACATTTTATGTGACATTTGTAGATTATTTTTTCTCCCGTATAATCTCCTCATCTCCTATAACTAATTAGCCGTGATGCAAACGTATGCGGAAGGAACTGAATCATCATTATAGTAGCTAAAGAAACCGAACCATCGTTGTTGCCTTCAAGTTTAATTATATAATGGCACCGATCGAGACCAGCGCTGCATCCGCGTCGTGGCCCTGCCTCTCGCAGGTGCCACTCGTGTGGCACTCCCTTCGATCCGCCGCCGCCGTGGAAGAGCCGGGCGGATGGTGCCCCGCTGAGCCACCACCACGCGATCCTCCGCCATGGCAGAGCCAAGCAGAGGGTGCCTCAGTCCCGCTCCTGCAAGCACCGCTGCTGAGCCACACCGCCAGTCCGTCACGCGATCCTTCTCCTCCGCGGCGGCAGTGGCAATGTGACGACAGGGAAAGTTCACATGCCCCAATGAGTGCTCCCGGTGCAAAACGCCCTTCTCATCGCCCCCAGGGATGTGCAAGCTCAGGTGCCAGGCCTGCTTGCAACTGGGCCATCGTCGCTCTCTGAAGCTCCTGCTTCAATTCGTCATCTTGTTGTAGTGCAAATAATACAGGCACCTATGTGTCTCTTGCAGGTTTGGTGCCGCCGGCTAGACGAACAACCTCGACTCCATCATCGTCCTTCTGCTCCCGGCCGGTGCCCGCGGACACGATCAGCTCCCGAGCGTCGGTGTCCATGACGTGTAAGGTGAATGTTGTTACATTATATGTTTTATCCTTTTCTACTAAAGCCACATGTGACTCCAATTACAGACTATATAGGTCATCTTTGATCCATCAAGTAAATATTTACTTAAATTATAACATCAAATTCCCGCGACAACGCGTGGGGAATTTACCTAGTACTATATGTAACAGATTCATTCTATATTTTTTCTGACACAAATCCATAGACTGTCTCTTCCCATATTAATACTCGCAACGCTATATAGTTGTCAAACACATCCGGATATAATGTGATGTTCCCATCTCTATGTTTGGTTAAGGGAATATGGTCATCCTTGTTTTGTGTTTGATAGAAAATACGGAGAGGGAGAGGATGGATGGGCTCTTTTGGATCCACCATTACCATGCCACCAAATATCGGTCACAATTTAGTTCTTCCCTCCTTTCGTTCACACAAAGCAAATCAGGGTTGAGCCACCGTCTCTCTCCTCCCCCCCCCCCCCCACACACCCGACCCCACGCCGCTCCCCTCCCCCTCTAAACCACCGCAGTTACTGCCGATGCGGCCAAGATGTAGGTGCCAAGCCTAGAACCTCCATCTCCACCTTCTTCACCACTCATGTGCTGGGACGACACCCACATGGCCACATAGATGGACTCAAATAGCATCAGGTGGGCATGGGGCCTATTACCCATATTTTGAGGTCCACATCGATGTAGAGTGAATATTCCTCCTCGGAGAGGACCCTCTATCTAACCAAATAATGAGATGAAATAGGATATTCATCTTGGTGTCTTCTTTATAACCAAAAATAATGAGACAAAATTGGATATCCAACTTCGTCTCTCCTTAATAACCAAATAATGAGACGAAATAGGATAACCAACTTCGTCTCGACATTACACCAAATGCACCACTATTGAGTCCTACTAATTTCTCGTTGGGAAAATTTGACGATGTTACAGAAGGTTTGAAGCGCAATGTACAATTCAAATGCAAAAAGGAAAAACAGGGAAATTGTCACAGTGCAAAATATAGATTAAATGTGCCATGTAGTATACCCAAATTCGTCTCTGTCTCAAGACGAACGTGAATGAAATTAAACATTTCAAGAGCAATAAGATAATTTTGATGACGTAACTGAAACTGAAGGTTTCAAGAACAACACATAACTGAAATGTAAAAATTATGAGTTCTTTTACAATGCTTGGAATTTCTTCCCATTTCCTCTCATTTCCTCCATAAAATTCTAATTATATTATGTAACACCCGGTTTTAAAAACAAAATCAAATATACACCATATGTGAGCCTTAAAGGTCAAATCTCACATATAGCTACAAATGAAAAGTTAGTATCAGTAAATAATGCTTAATATATATAACGTATTTAATATAAAAGACATAATCTTAGACAACAAACAGCGAAAAGATGATTCTGATCTTCGGGTGTAGACTCCACAAGCCTAAAACTTCTCCCGAGGTGTGGGGGAATAGCAAAAGTGAGTCCATGTCGAACTCCACAAGTATAACAATTGTAATCCTATAACCAAATGATCAATATAGCATAAATAATGTAGAGCACAAAACAGTAAATAATGAGCATGTTAACGATAAAAAGTCATCATCTTAACGTAAGGATTCCAAGGCCGCTCTTATCCTTGAGCAAGGCTAGTATAACAATTTATTAAACTCTGCGCAGAGGTGTACACTTTCACTGTGAGTCTTGATTTACCCTTTCGTCCGAGGTAGCTAATTTCTTGATCACATCCCTGCTTATTAAACTTTGCGCAGAGAAGTACACTTTCACTGTTGTGATTTACCCTTTCGCCCGTGGTAGCTAATCTCTAGATCACATCCCTGCTAGAAGAAATTATTTAGACCTTATTTGGGTGTAGCCGGAATTCATATCAATCCACATGGTTGGGGTGGCTTAGAGTCCAATACAGCTCAACATAAGTGGATTAAGGTGAATCCGACAAACATCACATCCTGTTGTTTGCTTTCTTGATCAGAGTGGTTGTGGGTCACTCTGAAATTGCGCATAACCATAAAGGTCTTCCAGTATTGTTAGTCAGTCGCATTCACGCCTTTATAGGTTCAGCGTTGGCAGTTGGCACTTGACTAGCTAGCTGTTATTAAGATCGGTGTGTCTTCTTCTGACCAGCGTGTTCTTTATAAACACCCGTAGCAGCAGGCCAGTAGCTCATCGTCGCTGGACGCCACGCCGTCGTGATCTCTGATCTGGCTCCTTTCCGGTTCTGCTTCACGTACGTCTGGTTGCTGAATTTTTTTTAGAAGAGATTTTAGACTAAAATTCATTCACTTGTTCTTTTTCTGTTAAGATGCGTAAAGCCCCCTCTCTCTCTCTCTCTCTCTCTCTCTCTCTCCCTGAGTACTTCTTACTTTATTTTCCTTTTCTTCTCTTTCTTTGAAGACTCAGTACTCTTCCTCTTACCAGGCGGCTTCATTTTCTGCAGGTTCTGATCAGTATGTATAACAGCATGGAAATGATTAATAGCATTGCAGTGTCATCCTCCATTGCACTTGTTTTCATTGCTGCAGTAGTAGCCAAGGTTGCATGGGGAAGAATAACATCTGATCCAGCATCATCCAACACCCTGCCACATCCCCCAGTGGTTAGCGGCAGTTCAATCATTCTACTTTTGCACACAGTTCTTACTAAGGGTTTCCGAGCCATGCTTCACGAGCAATACACAAAGTTAGGAAGTGTGTTCACAATAAGTTTCTTTGGGATGAAAACAACGTTCCTGGTTGGGCCAGAGGTCTCAGCTCATTTTTACCAGGGATTGGAGTCTGAGCTAAGTCTTGGTAACATCTTTGAGTTTACTGTACCCATGTTTGGCAAAGATGTCGGCTATGGTGTGGATATCGCTACCCGAACTGAGCAAAATAGCTTCCATCTTAATGCGCTAAGACCGGCTAAGTTGAGGTGCCATGTTGCTCCCATGCTTCAGGAAGTGGAAGTAAGTGACATAACATTCCTCTCTCTCTCTCCCTCCTCCCCCCCCCTCACACATGTGATGTCTTGTGAGGAAATTAATGCGATTAACAAAATATAGTTAATACATACATTTTCTAAAAAGTCACCAATTTTTAGTAACAGCAACTGAGCAAGAACAAATAATGAACTAACCGAGGGTTTTGTTGCCAAAACAACCATCAAAATAGCTTCCACATGATTTGAACTCATTTTGAAAAAAAATTCGACAATTCTATTTGCCGACTCGTCGCGCTTACAACCGAGCGCGCGACGCTTACAACCGAGCGCGCGACGCCATTGAGACGTGCCGGCCCAACAGCCACAAAGTGCAGCGCGGTCATCTCCCTCAGCACGGGACCACACACATGCAGAAATGCTCTCTCTCTCTCTCCTATGTCGCTCTGGGCACGAAATACCGAGAACCGAACCGAATTTACCGAAACCGAAAATTTCGGTTCCAAGTTCAATACCAGGTTCTCAGGTACCGAATTTACCGAGGTACTTTCAGTTCCGTACCTCGGTAAACCGTATTTACCGATCAGTACCGAATTTTCATATTAGGCCCAATAAACTACAGCCCAACAGCAGCCCACCTAGTCATGCACGGTCCACTCGTCCTCAAACCCTAGGCTCAGCTTGCACGCAACACCGTCCTATCCACTCGGCCACTCGATGCGCCGTCACCCCGCAGCCGCAAGCCACAAAGCAGCCGCTCTCTCGACCCCGCGTGGCATCGCCCCTCATCGTCCCCGCGCTGCGCCGTCGCGCGTTGCCCATCATGACTCGTGCTCGCGGCCTTGCCCCCTAACAGCGCCGTCGCCCCTCATCGCGCTCGCAGTCGAGGCCCCCGTGCTGCTCCTCGCCCCCGTCCCTGCTCTGTCGTCGTGACGTCGCCCCTCCTCGCCCCCACGCTGCGCAGCCGTCCCCGCCCCTGCTCCGCCGCCGCGCCGTCGGCCCTCGTGCTCGCGCTCGCGCGGCCTTGACCGTCGCCAACTCGCACGGTGGCGCTCGCCCGTCACCTCTCCCTCGCGCTCACCCCATCACTGCATCCTGAATCAGTTCTTTCGGGAAATACCGAAACCAACCGAAAGTACCGATCCCGAATTCACTTGGTACGAACCGAAAGAGCACATGCATGCCGAGCAGAGCTTTTTCTCGGAGTTTTCCTTTTTGTCATCATTTTGGTTTCTAGTACTATTAGCTTTCCATTTTAGTTTTTTCATTTATTAATTTCAGTTTCTAACTTCATTTTTTGTTTTGCAATTTCATTTCCTAAATTCAGTTAAAATTTTAATTTTTAACTTTAGGTTTCATATTATTTTTAGTCAAGTTTTTTAGTGCCTTTTAATTTCATTTTTTGTCATTTTTAAAATATTTTTTAATTTAGTTTTCAGTCAACATCTAAAGTTGCCTCACCAATACTAAGTTGTCAGTCAAGTTGCCACTAATACTATTGTATAAGTTGCCTCACCAATATTATATAAGTTGTCATCAACCTTTAATTTTAGTTTTCAGTCACATTTTTTAAAATATTTTTTAATTTAGTTTTCAGTCAATCACTAAAGTTGTCTTACCAATAATAAGTTGTCAGTCAAGTTGCCACCAATACTACTGTATAAGTTGCCTCACCAATACTATATAAGTTGTCACCAACCTTTAATTTTAGTTTTTTTACATATTGTTTACTTTAGTTTTCAGTCAACCTTTAAAGTTGTCTCACCAATACTATATAAGTTGTCGGTCAAGTTATCACCAATACTATATAAGTTGTCTCACCGATACTATTTAAGTTGTCCGTCAAATTATCACCAATACCACCAATACTATATAAGTTGTCACAAACCTTTAATTTTAGTTTTCGGTCAAGTTTTTTTAAAATATTTTTTAATTTAGTTTTCAGTCAACCTTTAAAGTTGCCTCACCAATACTTTATAAGTTGTCGCAAAAAGATAGCCATTGCATATATAAGTTGCCACAAAAGACAAACTTAGAGTAGAAATTATATGTAATATGTAATAGTTTTACTATGTAATATGTAGGAAATTTAATTTGGGACGAGGGATCACAACAATTGATGTGCATATTATATGTAATAGTTTTACTATTATTTAGAGTAGAAATTTTTTTATTACATGGTAGTAACTCTTTTGGTAAATCATATTCCGCATAAACTGCTGCCACTAAAATAAAACTGTTTAAAATATATGCAAGTAAGACTCTGCTTTCCAGTTTCATTGTATTTCCAGTTATATTATATGTGTTTGTTGCAAGTTATGTATCCATATTGTAGCAAGTTATGTATTATTTCAGTCTAAAGTCACTAGTCTTAGTTTTAGTTCCAGTTTTATGAAACTCAACGGTTAATACATAAGTTGCCACACGTTGCAAACATAAGTTGCTACATGCTTTAATACATAATACATAAAGTTGCTACAGGTTTGCTAGTATTTATAATTTGTTGGACGGTTGATACATAAGTTGCTACATGGTTAATACATAAGTTGCTACATGCTTAATATATAAGTTACTACACGGTTATAGGTGAGAAAAAATAAAGCATCCTGGTTATAACAAAAAATAACTAGTACCAAATTTAAATAGCATGCTGCATCAAAAAACAAGTTGCTACATGCTTAATACATAATTTACTTGGATTCTCTTTAAAATATCTTTGCTCTCAGATATTAAAAATAAAAAACATCATGTATTGAGCGAAAAGTACCATGTTTGCAACTTTATGTATTATGTGTTTAAGCGTGTAGCAACTTATGTTTGCAGAGATATTTTACAATGGTTGAGAAAATACCTTTGTACCTCCCGGTACTTCTATGTTTTTTCTTTGTTTACCTAACTTGTAATATTGGGGGTATTTCTGTAACCTCGATTATGATCATCGCGTAACCCTCCCTACTGGGACATGCGCACCAGCCGCTCACTACTGCTCATGGGGCACAACTTCGGTATAGTGAATAAATTGCTTTGTCCACATCGCCATGCAGCTGCCGTTCGTTGCCTTGCGTCCTCTTGACTTGTTCATCAGCATCAGGCACGCTGCTGGTGAGCTGCGACATGCGAGCAGGCCATGAAGTCGCATCTCGCCATCATGGAAGCCTACTGCACAGGTCGGTAGCGGCGGATACGACCCTGCTCGATCGGTCCTTGCGGGGGCCAACACGGCCACAGCTCGCCCACGAACCCGTGCACCCTGCCCCCTCACCCGACGCCGACGAACAGCGCCGATAGGTCAGAGTGTCAGACCAGGGGCAGAAGCTTAGAATGTCGAACGCCGGCGCCGGCGGCTCCCTGTCCGCGTCCTCCACCTTTGTCTTGGACATCGCCGGCCCAAACCACGTCTCCTCTTCACCATGCGCCCGCCGCCTGCTCCTCAACGCTGAGGCCGGTTCAAGTGCCCGGTGCTAGCAGCTCTTCGCGTGCGAGATCGTTGCAGCGATGGCAGCACCGGTGGACGTCGGCGAGGCTGAGATTGGAGCCATGGAATAGGATGGGAAAATCCGTTCTTGCCCTTCAACGAAAATGCTAAATTACCAGTTACCCAAAACCAAAATAAAAATAAAAATAAACATGGCCCCACCTATTTTGGTACTTGTCCCACCCAATTTTGGACTGTCCCCACCTATTTAGTGCCTCTGGTACTTTCACATTGGTACCTCTTATTTTTATACCGTTAGATCTTATCAAATGGATGGCTCACATTTTTTCCAACCATTGTAAAATTCCTCTTGTTTGCAACGTGTGGCAACTTATGTATTAACCGTTGAGTTTCATAAAACTGGAACAACCAGAGCAATCGGCAAGGCCATCGAGCCCCACTGGAGAGCCCACAGGCATGCCCATGGCGGTCTCTCCTGCAGCCGCGCGGCCAGGGCCGAAGCTCGGCGGTGGCACGACGGGAGCGGCAATACCCAGCTCAATAGGCCTTGCTCTTGTACGTAAAAAAAACATGAAAATTCCATTTTTGCACCTACATGAAACATGATGGCATTAAAATAACTATTTTACCTTTACTCGAAAATAAAATAAAAATAGAAAATATATAGGATCCCACCTACTTTGATACTTGGTCCCACCTAATTTGGTATTGTCTCCATCTTTTTAATACCACCAAGTACCTTCACTTAGGTACTTTCTACTTTTTCACCGTCAGATTTTGCCCAATGGATGGCCTATCTTTTTTTTAACTATTGTAAAATTTCTCTTAACATAATCACGTAAAATATATTTGTGAAGACAAAACTGAAAATGAATATACCATTCAAAATTTATATCAATTTAGAAAACAAATTATTTTTTATGCGTGGGTCAGCTTATGCATGGACACATGCACCCGAGCTCGTTGGGTCCACCTGTAAGCTGCCTGTTTGTAGCACTCTGTAGGTCCGTGTTACTGTTGTACTTCCTACGTCCCAAAATAAATGTCGTTTTGGGTTTTCGTTCTACAAGTTTGATTCAATTTGTAGAAAATATGTAGAACATTTATATCTCTATATAATTTTGTTAAACAACTAGACTTAAAGATCTTTCCAATAATACTAATCACTTTAAGATAAATATTAATATATTTTAATATATAATTGTCGGTAACTTTTTCTCGAAAAGTGAGAATAACATTTATTTTGGGACGGATGGAGCGGGGGAGTGCACGCGGGAAGGGAGTTAGACCAGCGAGGGACGAGACTGGGGATGACACATGTGATGTCCGGAGGACCGGAGGAGTCGCTCCCTCTGCTTAGCGCGACGGGTCGCACGTTAACGCAGCCCATTTTTTTTTCTCAAAGTGGATATCCTATTGCGTTTCTTTCCATTATCTCTAAGGAAAACATATCCAGTATTGTTGGGGAGGATGAAAATGTCAGACTTCGATAGCTCAATTATTGTTAACTGGAAAAGTATGACATGTGGCTTAATTTCAAGTGTACTCTTGCTGAAACATTTTCCTTTTTTCTCTAAAAGACAAATGTTAATTTACAAAAAGGGATACAATAATACTGCCAACGTTTATCAATACTCCATCCACCCTTTGTATAAGGTAAAAAATATAACTCCCCAACTCGAATATGGTAATGACAATATAATTAAGCACAATCACATGTATTCTTTGCTATACCCGAAATATGTTATATAATTCCTAGTACACCTTGTATTCCAGGATGTAGAGAGTAATATTTAAGTACTTATCGTTATTTAGACTTTCCATCATATGATGCATGAGCATATTCTTCCAGATTATTTAGTGCAGCCCACGATAATCGCCTGTGTCACTGTCTTGCTGTACTATGTTTATCTATGGTAGGTGTATGTAGATAACACCAACGGGTGGTCTCATATCACTATCATATTTTTTTTATAATTCTGTTGTTTCCTCTAGTCACAAAGAGAAGATATACCATATTAAACATTTCGGTTGCCCAACTTTCCAATTTTTTCCTAGAGGTAATATTTAGATTGAGAACATGATTATCACAAAGATTTGCCTTAAAAAAGTCTGTCATAACATAACCATTATTTTTAAAAAAATATGTAGTGAACATAGCTAATATTGAAGACCATGTCATTATAGTGACACGAGTATAATAAGATTTTTAGTCGTAGTCAAAAATCATCTTCAGAGACCGTTTAAGAAACTACTACTATGGCAGCGATCATAAAAATAAATGATTTTTAGAGACTGTTTTCAAGACAATCGTCTTTAAAAATCTATTTTCAAGTGTTGGTTAACTTAAATCTCAACCAGTTCTAAAGATAATTTTCAGATTATAAAATTTTCATTTAGAAGCAATAAAAACAAGAAAAAATAATGTTACTAGAGGCCTAGAAGACCAACCCAAAAACATGTACAAACTATTTTTGTCCCTTTTTATATATATATTTTGAAGTTTCTAGGATTTGAACTAGGCAGCTCTCGCTCTGCATGATCTATGCCCTGCAAGTACACCATATAGTCACTTGTGTTGAGTTATGTAATGCTATTATTTGTAAAATACATATAGATCTTGTAATATTATTTTGACTCTTAAACAACCTTAAATAATAAAATTAACTTTTGACTACAGATCATCTAGCTCTACAACTTTCATATAGGATATTTCTCCATCCAAGGTCCTTTGAATATATTGAACTCTACATGACCTCAAACAAAAATTTTATCAACTATAAAGTTCTAGATTTCGTGGAGCTCCACAGTTTTAAGATAAATTTTATCTTCATCCAACATTATTTAAAAATGAATTTATTTGTGTGCAGCTACCACCTCTAGAAAGAGATTTTTAGAGGTGGTTGACTTAATAAAATTGCCTCAAAAATCGCTCGTTTTTAGAGGTTGACATAAGCAATCATGATTGAAAATAGCATTTTCTGAGTTTCTTAATGGAACTGCCTCTAAAAAATGGATACCTGGATACCTTTTTAGTGGCAGATTTCTTAATGTAACCACCCTTGAAATTAGATCTTCATTGACAGTCATGGAGGTATAGTGCTCCGCGCTGACATTAGGGCAGCACGCTTGTTTAACCGTCTTTGATAGAAAAGGGAGGCATCCTAAACATCTTTTTTGTACTAGTGTAATGTTACTACAAGTTTTTATTGTCAGGAAGAGTACATGTTTGTTGCTCTGTTTGTGATGACTATATATGCATTGGTACATAGGAATATTTTGCGAAATGGGGACAGCAAGGTACGGTTGATCTAAAGCAAGAGCTGGAGCAGTTACTCATGTTGATCTCAGCCCGATGCCTACTAGGGAAAGAGGTTCGGGAGAAGATGTTTGATGAAGTTTTCTCTGCATTCCATGAACTCACAGAAAATAGCTTGCAGCTGAGTAGCTTCTTTTTTCCATATGCCCCAACGCCGACGACTCGACGCCGCGACAGGGCGCATGCTAGGCTCTCAAGCATTTTCGCTGAAATTGTTCGATCGCGTAGGAGCTCAAACCGAGTTTACGAGGATGTTCTACAAAACCTGATGGACTCCAAATACAAGGATGGCCGCCCCACGACAGAAGCTGAGGTTACTGGGCTTATAATTGCCATCCTCTTTGCTGGGAAGCAATCAAGTATGAGCACCAGCACGTGGACTGGAGCTTGCCTTCTAAGCCACACAAAGAGCCTAGAGGCAGCTCTTGAAGAGCAGCAGCAAATCGTCAAGAAACATGGCGACAACATAGACTACGATACCCTTCTAGAGATGGGATTCCTACACAATTGCATCAAGGAGGTGCTACGGATGCATCCTCCAGCACCAATATTACTTCGGAAGGTGCACAAGAACTTCACTGTACAGACCAGAGAAGGCTATAATTATGAAATTCCAAGAGGACATACCATAGCAAGCCCGCTTGTGATAAACCATTACATTCCTCACATTTACAAGAACCCTGATGTATATGACCCACACCGGTTTAGTCATGGAAGGGAGGAAGACAGAGTTGGTGGCAAGTTCACTTACAACGCGTTCGGTTGTGGAAGGCGTGCTTGCCCTGGTGAAGCTTATGCCTATATGCAAGTGAAGGTGATATGGAGTCATTTGCTAAAGAACTTTGAGCTCAAGTTGTTGTCCTCATTCCCCAAGACCGATTGGCTAAAGGTTATCCCAGAACCTAGAGGGAAAGTGGAGGTGAGTTACAAAAGACGGATGCTACCTAGGAACTGGCTGGAAAACTGATGATTACATATGTATGAATTGTATGTTCATGTCCTTGTTTGTGTAATAAGAATGTTTGAGTGGTCACACTTGTTGAACACAGAGGAAGGGATCGCCAGTGTCTCATAGAGTGTATCCTCTTTGGCCCTGGCAATATTGATAGCAAACAGTATAGAAGACAATGGATCACCTTATTACCTAAAGCCCCTTTTTTATTTGGATGTTAATCTTAATTAATTCCCATGTTACCTCCTTGTACTACAAAGGAGTGGGTTCAACTACACCTTTTATGTGAAAAACCTTTTATTCGAAGATTCTTTTGGAAAAGATGCAATAATTGAACTTACCATAAATATTTCCAAAGTCAATCTTGAAAATAAGCCGTTCTTATTTTTCTTGTGTAGCTCACGTAATGTTTCATGTAAAACTATGACACCTTCATTCCTTCTTCCTACAATGAATGTTGTTTGTTTAGGACGAATAATATTTTTGTGCTACTATCGCCAGCCTACTGCATTGTTTCTTTAGTCGATACAAATTGTGACCTAGGTCTTGCGTATATATCGATTCATGCCAACGATGACACTATGACTTCAATTCGATTAATTCTTAACAAATTAGTTATTAACCGGGACAGTTACAGTCAACCTCTTCACAAAATATATTTACGGAGGCGGTTGAAATATAACCACCTCCTAAAGTCTATTAATCGAGGTGGGGCCTGTAAGAGGCCTGACTACAAAAATACCCGCATATTTAGACTTGGGTCTCTTATAACCCGGCTCCATTAATGTGGTTGAGGCCCAACCAAAGCCCAGGACGAACCCTCATCTTAGCCATACATAAATAACAGAAGTGATGGTTCCACTCCTCACCCTCACTTCCTTTCTCCCAACCAAGCAGCTGCAACCCAGCCTCCGTCTCTCTCATGCCACTACACCATGGCACACATTTGGCTACAGTCATGTGTTGGCAAAAGTCAGGTTTCAACTACTAATTATGTGTTGGCAAATGTGTATCCTTTTAACATCACATTATCTGTTGGCAATAAGGATGTAAGACTACAAATTATCTGTCGGCGTTTATCTACTGGCAAATAAAGTTTCGGCAAAAGTTTCTAGACTTAGCAAGTGTCAATGTAGCCTATACAGGGCTACTGTCCAAGTGTCAACCAAGAAGTCTGGGGCCCGCATCTAAAATCATCACCGCCGAAGCGAATTCGGATCCGTGCGCTAAAGACTCCCCCACCTACAGTATTCCCAATCTCTAGCCTCGCGCACCAAAAAAAAATCCTACACCGCTTGCCCAACCCCTAAAGCATCTGTCATCCCTGCGCTGCCGGCGAACGTAGCCGCGGCTCCCAACACTGCTTAACTATCGTCGTAAGTATATCATTTGCCTAAATAAAAAGTGTTGGTGATTCCTATAACTGTCGGCAAAAGTTTTGTCGACGGCTTCTACCGCGATTGTTTCTAAACTGTCGGCAAAACCATTCATGGGAGTTTATGTGTCGGCAAAAGTGCCCTTTGCCAACAGTAAAAAGTGTCGGCAAAGGTATGTTGCGTTATAGTGTGCGCCTCCTCCCTCTCGTACCCACTCTCTCACTCTCCTAGACTAATGCCAATCTCCCACTCTTTCCATCTCCCTCCTAGGCGTCGCATATCCCCTCTCCATCTCCCTCCCAGGTCGCATATCCTTCCCTCTCCATCTCCTCCGAGGCATTGTGTATCCTCCTTTCACCATCTCCCTCCCACCATGCCCTCTCCCTTATCTCCCCCACGTGGTGGCCTAGCGGCAAGTCACGCGGGCACGATCCTAGCTGAGGTGGCGATGATGGTGGCAAGCTCCTCCTCTCGGGGCTACCCGTCGGCAGTGGCTCGAGCATTCCCTCCTAGTGGCAGCGGCGGCACATAGAGCAACGAGGTACCCGGTGATGGCAAAACCAACTCCCATAGTGCGGATCCAACTCCCTCCGTGTGGATCCATGTCCCTCCGTGCGGATTTACATTCCCGACTGCGAATCGAGCTCCATTAGCGTGCATCCAGCTCCCCCGCGCGGATCTGGCTACCACTAGTGGCTGATCTAGCAGGAAGAACGAGCTTGGTCGACCACCACGGCGACGAGTGCGGGCCCAATGCAACTACGGTGATGTGGCCCCAGTGTACAGCAGTGATCTAGCCCAGGTCCATGCCCAATATGGGCTATGGGATTTTTCATTTTTAATTTAATTTACCGAGGCGAGCATTTGAACCACCTCATTAAATAGCTGATTAACTGTGACCTTTTGTCCAAGGCTGACGTGATGCCCGCCTCGGTTAATGCTTTTTGCTTGCCTGTGAAAAGTTTTTAGGTAGTACTGTGAACCGATTATGTTTTATTTAGAAAATAGCATCCTCCATGAAAGTGTTGAATTCATCACCAGTCAGTCATTAGTGATGTGTCATTAAGGACCTATCACTCATTGTAGTTGGGTCTCCTCTGTTTTTCCCATGTTTGTTTTTGAAGAATTCAATTGGATGGTACCGGTCTCTTTCATGTTGATATATATCGCCCCATGCTTCTTGCACTAGTGATAGATGCTCTGGCCCACACTTACTCATAGGTTTCAGTTTTCAAGTGGGATTTGCAAAATCTTCTTCTCAATCTATGCCATTGCAGAACCTTTTTTTTTGTACACATCATATAAACCATTGAAATAACTTAAATGGTTCAAAACAAATGGTTTGATCTTTCTATTTTTACAACGGTTGCATGGTAAATTCTAAAACATGAGTTTATCCAGGAGGCTTCTCTTTCTCCCCACTCCCCAATAAAAACAGTTAAGATAACTTACCGATGTTTGGTTACTCAAGCAAACTTCATGGGTTAAACGGTGGAAGAGCTAGTCTAAATAATTAGGTACAGTGAACTCAAGAAACAAAGTTTTAGGGAAGTGAGTCTGGCTCACTTGGCTATGTGACTCAATGTGGCATTACACCTAGCCACTTGTGTTTTTTCCAGTTTCTCCTACCAAACAGGTTCTGAAAAAACTTCTCAAATACACAGTTGCTCAGTTCAAAATGGTAAAGTTCAAAACAATACTTTCTCCTAGCTCTCTTCTATCTTCCCTGAGAAGCTATTTTACCAGACGTTTTCTTAAACAACTTTAGCTTTCGTGATGAACCTGCTTGATGAAACTGAAGCGAAAAAACATGTTCATTAGTGAAGCTGAGTAGAGTTGTACCAAATATTCCCTAAATCAAAAAAAAAACTATGTGCCCTACAAGCAAACCAGATGCTCGGGTCACAAAGTATCATTCAAACTGAGTTCGAATCAGTTGCATCCTATTTAATTACATTATCTACAATACCTTCTCCTAGCTCTCTTCTATCTTCCCTGAAAAGCTATTTTACCAGACGTTTTCTTAAACAACTTTAGCTTTCGTGATGAACCTGCTTGATGAAACTAAAGCGAAAAAACGTGTTCACTAGTGAAGCTGAGTAGAGTTGTACCAAATATTCCCTAAATCAAAAAAAAATTATGTGCCCTACAAGCAAACCACATGCTCAGGCCACAAAGTATCATTCAAACTGAGATCAATTGGGCATTTTAAACTGTACTACCTTTTAATTACATTATCTACAAAATCATTTAGGTCTTGTTTGGATATACACAATTTGTGTGCTTTCAAAATAAATTGTATAATAATTCTTGATATCAGTACAACATATTTCTATAACTGAAAATAGTCTCTAAGGCCTTGTTTAGTTGCCTGAAAAAGGCTAGAAATATGACCCTCTCTCCATCACATCAAATGTTGTGTCGTATGCATAGAGCATTAAATGTTGGTAAAATAAATAACTAATTACACAGATTAGTTGTAAATCATGAGACGAATCTTTTGATACTAGTTAGGCTATGATTGAATAATATTTGTCAAATACAAACGAAATGCTACAGTACTCTTCGGGCTAGAAATCTGACCATCTAAACAAGGCCTAAGTCAAACTTATGTACCTTTGAATTAAACTATCTATCTTTCGAAATGGATAAAAACTCCTACATTATAAATGTAGTTTTCGTAAATAATCTAATGGCAAGGTTTATTTTGTGTTACCACCTGTAGAAAATTCTGAGTATTCATGGTGATAGCTAGCTACACATGTTTTTACTTAGGACGAATTGGTACATGTGTCCAAAATTAAAGTTAGCGGTGTTTTTTCTCGAGCAAAATACACCACAGTACTTCAAGTATTGTGGGGGTAATAAATAGGTGCATCTAACCGAAAAAGTTCCAGGTAGGTACAGCCTAATGGACATGCCATTTTTACTAAAACCCCCTCTGCTGAATCTGGTAGGTGTCTTGGTCCCTGGAGAAATCCCTCATCTCCCTCCCTTTCTCCTGTGACCATAATTTTAATTACCATTGGACCTAGGATAAGAAAGAGAGTAATGCCAAACGGTAAAGCTGGAGCTACATGCAACCATCACACGGTTAGCCACATTTTGCTTCCTATTTTGGTCCATAGATACACTCGGCCCAAATAACTAACGGCCTTAAAGAAAGGGCGGAACGCGCGTAATGGCAGCCCGTGGCTGATTGCATGGGCCGTCGGGGAGGAGCCGTCCGTTGAGTGCGGCTGGCAATGCTTGGTGATGTACGAATAATTTTTCTATAGGCAGAGTCCGCATCCTGCAGCGCGTCTGTTTCCCTCCGCGCCACCGCGCCGTACACATCCCACGAGCACGGCCGCCGCGGCATCTAAATCCCAGCGCGACGTCCTCCAGTCACTGCTATACAATAAGGATATTGTATCATTTTATTGTAATATATTCATCAATGTGTTCCAGTGAAACTTTATAGTAACATAAAATAGTGTGTTACAGACTTTCTTGTAACACAAAACACCTTTTCTATAAAAATATGTTACTAACAATAATTATAGTAACACAAAATTAATGTTACAACCAAAATGTTACAAAATGTTACTATTTTGTAACACATACGTGGAACATATATAATGTGTTACAAATATAGGCCCTATAGTAACACAAAATAATGTTACAGTCCAAGTGTTACAAATAAACTTGTACATGTGGACGTTCCCTGGTTTCAGTGTGACAACAAGATGATGTCATATGCCACATTTTCTCATGCAAAATTAAATCTGAAGTACTCCCTCCATCCCAAATTATCGTTCACTCTGACTTTTTTGTTGCATCTATTTTATTATGCATCTAGATATTATATTGTGTCTAGATACATAGTAAAAATGCATGCACTAAAAAATTATAGTGAACTATAATTTAGAATAGAGGAAGTACACTACATATATTATAAAATTATGCTAACACGAATATATGTTGTTGAAGGCAAATTTCATATTAAAATTGTTGCGCTGGACGAGATTTTACAACTTTTTAGTTTAATTTTTTAGAAGATCTTTTGGATATCCAAACCACTACATTAAATTGATATAGTTGGCCACATTAAATTGACGCCATGAGTCATATAAGACAAATTTCATTTACGTGTTGATGTTAATATTAAAATTAAAATTAATCTTTACATGAAAATAAACTTATCTTAAAATTAAAATTTCCTATCACAAAAACAATATACGTAGTCATTACTCGTAAATTAACTTTTATATAGGGAAATCTAGTAGGATGTCCATCAAATTTTCTTGTAGATAGCAAGATTTAGTAGCATTTTAATATAAGCGCCAGAAATGTAGAATCAAGAGCCGTGGAACACACTCCTTAAAAAATGGACTCAAATTATTTCCCATAGTTTTTCCCTCTCCCGCGAATCCATTTGCCGATATGTAACAGTTGCCGCTCTTGCGTTAAAAAAATAACAGTTGCCGCTCTCGGGGTGACTCGGTCAATCTAAATCTAGCGGAAAAAAACTCAAACGCCCTCATTATTCCCTAACTGACCGAAGCTCACCTTGGCCGGCGCGGCGGCGGCGACTCCCATTCCTCCGGTTCATCTTCACCATCGAATGCAACCAAGGCTCTCATCATGTTGTTTCTGAAGGCAAGGCTCATCACGTTAGCCTGACTTTTCTTCTACCATTCACCTCACCTTGTGCGTGCCCTCTCCTTCAGGGCCGACGAGTGGCGACGACCTGACGACTGTAGGACTGCCGCCGCATCCCTGCGCCAACTGCCCAGCAGGTCTTCATCGGGCCCTTCGCCTGCGACGAGGACCCAACAGGTATGCCCACTCATTCTCCCCCACCTTCCCGCTGCAGCAAACCGTCGAACATGCCGCTGATTTCTGATCAAGGAATGGACCATACTTTTTTTAAATATCTTAATCTGATATATGCTACATTTATAACTTTGCTTGATCTGAAACTGACATGCACAAAAATGCCTTGGACTATGTAACTCTTTTTTTTATTATCTGAATCTGATATGCATCTGCTTTTACAACCCTATTTGATCTCAAGCAATGTAGTTTACCTCTGTCAGATCATTGTTTGCTGATGCCTGATGAAAATGAACTGATGACTATTGATATATTCAAATGTTCACCTCTAGCTTTCTTCAAACATTGGTATAATATCTGAAGGCCCACTGTACGCAGATGTACATTAGTAATGCTAGCTTTCTACTTCCATACAGGGACACGATAAAGTCATAAACACATGCTAGCATTCTCAATCCGTAAGTTTCTATTTAGCATTCTTCCCCCACTACATGTGATTGAATTGGGTATTGTTGACTGACCATTACAACAATTCAGTGTATAGGTTTTTTCTTGAGATTAGTAGTCATCATCGTGTGGCCCAATTGACATTTTGTATAAGCAAATATTTGATTAGCATTTTGTTTTGCAGATTAGAGATTGTTTAGTACAATTCATGTTCTCGCATTGAAAACTAAGCACTTCTACAAAACAATAATAGTTGGAGGATAATTGGACCATAAAGAATGTGATGGGGCAGCGGGAAGACAGAAACGTGTGCAGATGGAAATGGATAGAGATGAGCTATGCTACTACAACTTGATTGATTTGATCAAGCATTATGTCCACACATCAGTCGACCATCAGTGTGTACAATGAATGGAAGAAGAAACAATGGACTTTATGAATTCTAGATAGTTTTTGATTCTTTCTTTCTAGTATTGACTATTTGTGTTTGTTATTTGGAGCCATATCATTATGTACATATGCAATGATTTGATCTCAAGGAGCACTATGTTTGAATTTGGATCTTGCAAGGATTATTGAAATATGTGGTTTATGTGATTTTGCAAAGTGTCATGTCTGTGTGATTGTATAATAATTCGTGTGCCACATGTATAGGCCAAATATATATTTGTTTCACAATCTGAATATGTTACAATACACATAAAAAAGTGTTACAAACCATGTGTTACTTTGTTCCATGTTGCACTCTACCACAATGTAGAAGTGTTACTAGAACTTAAAAAAGTGTTACAACAAAAATCATTGTAACACTAAACAAATGTTCCAATAGATAATTAAATGTGTTACTACAAAGTAGTCTATAGTAACATGGCCTATTGGAACACAAACAAAAATGTGTTACTAAGAAATCTAGTAACATCTTTTCCAACATATAGTAACACAACTTGGCGTTACAATATCCCTGTTGTGTAGTAGTGAGTGGATCTCTCCACGATAGAGCCGAAAGGGGTCCTCGCGAGCTATCCATCTAGAAGGGATTCTCACAGGGTATCCAATCACCTGCCTAAGAAGATGTTCAATCGAGGAGAAAAAAAAAAGACGGCGCTGTCTTAGAGGACCGCTCCACGCGGCAAGGAAGAAGCTAATACAGCCTAGGCACCACATCTATACCGGCAACGTTGCTCTGATGGATAGTAATATCGGTTGTGTGCCATCTACAGAATAAATCTGGTTTCCATCTCGATTGTACTGAGCAAGGTTCTGGGATTCGACCGAAATATTCCGAATCTCGGCGGCAACCAGGCCACATGCATCTACCATGCACATGACGGCAGAAGCGAGCGAGCTGCATGGCCGGCTGGCTGCGGTCTTGTGGTCGCCGCCTTGCCAGGCCAACCAAGAGGAGGATGTCAGGCACCTCATGTCACCTGAGTGTACCGGCACCAGCAGGTCCGCGCTCCTCTCCTATTTTGTTTGTTCAACTGCTTGCAGCTCTAAGTAACAGGGAGATCTTCGTGGTGTGACCATGTTAGCCAGTGTCAGGCTTTGTCGTGCGCCAGTGTCAGGCTTTGCCATGCTTTCATGTTGATTGCTTTCTAGGAATATAGACACGATGTGTATCCAACAATGCGTGTTTCGTTCGGGGACTCTGCTTGAACCGTATTGCATGCTTGCATAATGAAATATGTAGTGTGGTGATAAGGGGACTTATAAGTTTGGAGTAGTACAACATGAATGAATTTGTTTCGTTCGGCAATTCTGCTTGAACCGTATTGCATCCTTGCATAACAAAATTTGTACTGAGATTGCTTATTGTGTCCTGTAAGGTCGTAGTGATGCTCGCCATGTTTGAATGGTTTGCAGAATTAATCTAGAGATGCTGTCGTACATGGTTACACATTTCTGCTATTCGTTTTGATCACTTTTGTCTCCTATGACTTGCATGATATGATACTTATCAAACATTAGGTATAATTTTTATTTCAATCTTAACATCCTTAATTAAACTACTATGGATAAATAAGTTTTGATATAATTCTTATTGAGCATCACATATATTTAGTAATTAACTTAATAATATTGTTTTTTCAATCATTAGCAGGTCACCTGCTTTTTGTTGTCTCATGGGATCTCAACCCCGGGCGCATAAGGAATTGAGCGTCCCATCTGATGTTGACGCAGAAAAGGGCCCCCGAATCCGTAATTGGCACAGATGCACATAAACCAACGGCATGGGGAACCCTAGGTCTTGGCTCCCCATCAATATATAGTGTGCAGAGTTTGCTGGTCAGTTGTGGAAGTTTAGAGGGGATGAATTTATCAACAACACTGACTACAACATGGGCTGGTTGTGCGGGAGCTTGACGGATATGGACGTTTTGTTCAACAACTTCATCATGATCAACACCTCCTTCATCTCTCAACATTCGAGGCTCCCATGGATCATCCCTTGGTCTATGCCATCCACTGGAGATCGAAGATGGCGCGTTATAGAAGCGAGGAGGCTGATGGTGGGCACATCATCCTCCATAAGTGAGAAACTTAACCTGATGTTTTATCTAATCTTGCATATTTATATGTTGGCTGTTATTGTCTAGATGCTTGGAGTTGGTACGGACAATATCAAGAATGGCTCCACACCTACATCAATGACACCACTATGCCAAGCGACGTCGAGACGAGTATGGATGGCATCTACAATGTCCCCTACCCAAATGATGCCACAACACAGATAGGGCGATGGTATGTTATCGGCCGACACCAACAAGACAAGCGACACTACACCGACTATATGAATTTTAGTAATTATTTGTTTTTTCTAAAACACTAATAATAGCATAAAATATATTAAAAATCTAGGGTGCCATGGTGAATACTAGGACATATATTTTGACATTATCAAAACTAAGTGGGTAGCCTAGGAATTAATACATTATTATAATAAAATAAAACATAATTTTTTTTAATAAATGATACAATAAGTATTCTAATATCAAAGTAATAAATGTAAAGTACATAAAGTTAATGGTTAATGTGTAGACTTTCATGAGATATCACTTACACGGGTGAAATAAGAGTTTATAAACTTTAAATTTATTAATGTTTCAACTAGATACATATGGTGCTAAAAAATTAAGAATACACATTGATATTTATGAAAACAAAGTAGAAATAAAAATAATGGATCTAGAGTTCTTTCAAAAGTACAAAACACTTTTCTATCAATTCGGTAGACTATGCGACATTGTAAATAATAGCTACTATATATAAGGAATGAATAAGATTAAAATTCATGGAAAAGAATAAAATTTAGGTTAATGTCATCAAAATAGACATGGTAGCTAAAAATATCATAGTTTAAGCAAATGATCCAACTAAATTTATATTAGAGATTCACATAGGTTCTATAAGTGAATATGGATTTGAAAAAGCATATAGAACAACATTTGTTGATAGATAATCATAACTGGATGTATAGATTATAGAGTGCCTAATTATAACTACTATTTAATAATATTAGTGAAGATAAAAAAGATATTTAATTAAAATAATTTCTTTTAGTTATCATGAGAGATTCTAACCCGTGCTAGAGCACAGATTGATGAACTACAATTATTAAAATTAGAATTCCTCAAATATAAGATATATTTTGCAAGTACTTAAAATACAAATTAACCAAAAAGTATAATTTGTGTGCTGTCAAAATAAATAGTATAATAGTTCCAGATATCAATACAACATATTTCCATGACTGAAAATAGTAGGGGCTATTGCGTTTGTACCCTTGTTTTAAATGCCACTTTCGATTTTACCCTCGTTTTTCATTATATTGCATTTTTACCCTCGCTCCGTTAAAACGAACACTCAATCTACCCCTCTTCTAACTTTGTTAGCTATTTTGTTAAAAAAATAAAAGAAAAAAGGGAAAAGGCCAAGGCAACAAATTTTGAAACAAAAATACCCCCGCATCCCTCTCTTCACACCCGTTCGGCTCCGGCTCTCGGCCCCGACGTCCCTCGCGTGTCGCGTTCGTCGTTCTTTGCGGGTCGCGCGACTGGAGGCGCCGGCGGGGGCGAGGCACGGCCTTGGCGCGGCCGGAGGTGCCGGTGGGGGCGAGGCGCGGCCGGAGGGCCTGGGCGCGGCAGGAGGGCGGCCTCGGGCGGCCTTGGCGGCACGGGAGCTGGGCGCCTGCTCGGGTTTGGGCGGCTAGGGTTTGGGCGCCGGCTCGCCTAGGTCTTGGGCGGGCGGCTGGCCAAGAGCTGATGCTGGGCGGCGCAGCTGTGCTGCTAGGGCGGGGCAGTGGCGCGAGGCAGGTGTCCGGCGGCCATGGAGCCAGAGGATGATGGGTCTAGAGCCATGGAGGTTGTGCCCAAGTATAAAATTTCCTCTTCCGTGAATGTGTAATGACCAATACAAGTCAAATTAACCTCGTTCTTTAGACAATTGCACTAGTTTCAATTGTTGTGATTCGTAGGCCAAATCACATGAATTTGAATGTGAGTCATGCTGATTTTTAGTCCTTTACTCTAGATTTAGTTTCAATTGCTTTGATTTTTATCTATCTATATTTGTTGTTAATTTTTTTTAGAAAACAGGGGTAAAATCACAATGAGCTTAGAAAAGTAAGGGTATTTTCGCAAGGGCAAATTTGTCTTTGCTAAGCACATTTAACACCGTTAGATGCGGTTAACGAGTAGGGGTAGACTGAGCGTTCGTTTTTACAAAACGAGGGTAAAAGTGCAACATGGCAAAAAGCGAGGGTAAAATCAAAACAGACATTCAAAACAAGGGTAGAAACACAATAGCCCCAAAATAGTACTAGGCATCAGAAACATATATAAGAACATTTGTATTTGTTCTAAGTCAAACTTATATACCTTTGAATTAAAATATCTATCGTTGCAATGAACAAAACCATACATTGTAAATGTAGCTTTCATAGTGAATGTAGCAATATTTATTTTGTGTTATCACCTATAGAAATTTTGGGTATTAATTCTGAAAGCTAGCTACACACATGTTTTTATTTAAGACAAATCTATACGTGTCAGAAATTTTAGGTATTGTGCTCAAAAAAATTAGGTACTAGTGTTGAAAATTAAAGGTGTGTTTTTACTTAGGGTAGAAAAATCTACACGTGTACAATTTCAATGAGGAAAGTAAAAACGTAGAAAACTATTGATGGTGAAAGCTAAGTCCCCATAATACTACTTTTTTTTTTTTTTTTTAGAAAATAGGCACCCAAATTCACTCCCGACGGGATTTGAATCTGGGTGGCTAGGTGTAGTGCCACATTGATTCACCTAGCCAAATGAGCCAGGTTCACTTCCCTCAATGGGAAAAATTGGTAAAAAATAAAGGTGACTATTGACAGCGAAAGCTATTAAGGAGAAAAAAATCATATCAAATGTCAATGGGGAAATTTGGTAAAAAGAAACGTGGAAAACTGTTGAGAGTGAAAACTATTGAGGAGTAAAAAAATTGAATCAAATCTCAGTGGGGAAAACTGGTAAAAATAAAGAAACACCGTGCCAAGTAGGGGTCAAACCTACGGCCTTCTGCTAAGGATACAAGTCTTAAAAGTTGAGCTCATAGTCAAGCTTTGTAGCAGAGATCTTTGATATAGTTAGCAGAGATCTTCGAGTATTGAACAGGATATAGTTCTAATTCACTGCTATGCATGAACAAACTCCACTTACACCTCGATCTCTATGATATGTACGTACGTGCATTCCATGACATCAGTTCAATCGTCCAAGTTTTGTTTCACTTGCAAACAACTCGATCCTTTGTCCATTTCCCACTCTTCTAAATGGGGAAAAAAAACATGAAGTTGTTCTTTGCTTGCTTAGTCATGATGGTTGATGCAACCTCACTGACTTCCTCCATGCCGGGATTTGGCATTTTTGACATTTCTGATCTTCCTCTGTCAGAGAAGAGACAAACACGACGTCAGCCAGTTTACGTGGTAAAAAACGAGCAATCGATGCAAGTAAGTTGTTTCGATTTATCATTAGTTTACTGAAGTATTTTTATGTGCTGACTGTCATGACTACTTGGCAATGCAAAGAGATAGAACTAATTTCGAAACAAATTATCAAAGGGAATGGCAAATGAAAGGATGGGATGGAACACTAACGTAGGTCGCCCACGCCAGCCCACAAGCGTTGCAGAAGTTCTTGGTGCCGGATGGGCCACGCCGCATCACGGGCGTCACCATGCTGCTCTCCCCACAGTTAGCGCAGCTGCATATGTACAGATGATGAACATGAATTCAGTCACAATGTGTACTCATTTCAAATGCAATGTGAACTGCATGGAAGGACCGAAAGACTCACGATTGAAGCTCAGCGACCTCCGTCCCAATAACTGAATTTCCAGAGCTCTTCTCAGACAGCACAAATTTCCCTCTCCTTCGTGCGATCCTGACCCAGCAAATGCATGTGTGCGCAAGAAATAAACAGCCTTCCTTATATCTGAAGTCTGAACAGGAGATAGACATTGCTTAAACTGGATTTGATCATACATATATATACATACCTTGTAGCGATTTCCCTTCGAACGGAGTAATCGGCCTTCACTGTGCTCTTCCTTTTCCTCCGGTACCGCAACATGGCCGCCGCCCTGTCGAAGTCTTGGGGCACCACAAAAGGATGGACCTGGTGCCAAATGTTCAGATTAAAGTTCATTCCGTCCGTTATGAGGAGGAAACTCCTCCACCACTGACGTTATAATGAAACCTGTTTTATGCAAAAATTTCGCAAATGAACCAGAGGTTATATCGTTTTTTGTTTAGTTACCAGGTTGGTGGGTCTCGGTTTCGCACTTTGATCAGGAGCAAGTTTATAATCGTTTAGAAGCATGAGGATGGTCTCAACCTGCGTTTCAGGCATATGGGTTATTATGTTTCATTTTGCAATTCAGCTTCAACGAAAAAAAAAAAAGGTGTTCTGATCTAGTATAGCAGTTGAAATCAAACATTCTTTAAAAAAAACTAGATGAAGTCAAACATTCACCACAGATCACAGTAGGAGGTACAAGAACAGAAGGTTCTGAAACACAATGCCGTATTTCAGTCAAAGAACGGGGTGAACAAAAGGTTCTTAAACACAATGACATCTATCAATCAAGGGTATGTATATTGTCAAGAAACAAAACATGCACATTGTCAACAAAAAATGAAACGAAGGAAAAGAAAACTTAGCCATGCATGCATCGCAAAACTGCATTGAATCCCAAGAAGCCGAACCTTGTGCCGCGGCACGGAGCTGAAGACGAGGGTGAGCCCTCGGTACGCCATGGACAGCTCCTCCTCCACACAGCCGCCGTCGCCGCGGGTCTGCGCCTCAGCCAGTGGCAGATGCCGCTCGCCTTCCGCCGCCTCCACCTCCCCATCGGCTTCGTCGTCGTCGTTGAGTAGCCCCAGGGGCATCACGATGTCGTCCAAGGGGTCTTCATCGCCCCCTGCTCCTTTTCCGGCCACTGTGTAGGACGGCGACGACGACGGCTGCTGCATTATTGGTGAGTGGTCGCCGACCGGCGGCTGGGACGACAGCCGCCGCTTGTCCTCCGCCTTCATCATTATTGCTCCAGCGCCGTGCAAGCACCCATAGTCGTCGTCGTCGTCGTCAAGCCCCTGGAGCAAGTCCAGGGGAATCACGATGTCGTCGAAGGGGTCCTCCTCATCGCCTCCGGCGGCCGCCGTGCACGACGACGACGACGGCTGCCGCTGCATCGGTGAGTGGGAAGTCGGAGCTGCAGCCGGACCGCGCAAGCCAAGAGAGGCCTCCGCCTCCGCGGCCGTCGTCGTCGTGCGGTGCAGGAACCCGTCGTCGTCGTTGAGTAGCCATCGTACGTACTCCTGGGGGATCACGATGCCGTCATCACCGCCTCCTCCTGCTCCTCCACCGGCCACTGTGGACGATGATGGCGACGACGGCTGCGGCATGGTTGAGTTGAGTGGGAGTGGGAACTCGGAGCTGAACGCGGAAGCGATAGAGAAACCGAGACGAGGCGAGAACGCCAAACGCGTGTTCCCACTTTATTAAAAACAGAACGCATGACGCATGTTGTGGAACGTTGGGTCAATAGTGAAGGGCAAGATTGCCATCCTGAACGCGATTTGTTTTTTAGGATGATTTCTTTGAAACCAGACAATTTATATGAACTCTCAGCAGCATTCAAATTGCACCCATAACCTGGTTTATATTGGTTTTGACTTTTTTAATTACTAGCAAACATGCCAATGCGTTGCAACGGGAACAAATACGGAATACTTATATGAAAAACAATAATGTGATACATATTTATTTATTTATGTTTCACCATTTCTATAAAATTCAAAATCTATGACTTATTTAAGATAACCTTAATGTGGCAATAATATGAAAATACCCTTTTAAGCATGTATTAATTTTAAATACATCCTTGGTATATTTTTCCCATTGCAAAGCTTATAAATATTTACATGTAAATATAGCATAGCTTTATTTTTCATGCTATCTATATATTGCTATAATTTTTTCAAAAAGTGATATGTTGCTACAGTTAATATTGAGTTCCGTGACTTCCTTTGTAGATCTATAAAAATCAATAATTCAAATGTCTCACTAAATTTAGTAAGGAGTTAGTTGCTAATATGCTAATATACAATGATTGTTCTGAGAATATGACCGAAAATCAGTCTTGATGTTTCACATAATAGTCGTTATTTTGGATTGTAGAGATATATTTATTTAGGATGGATTTAATTAAAGGCAAGTTGTTTAAGATCTTAGTTTATGATTTCAGTAGCTAATTTAAGTTATAATAAGGCTAAGTTTTATTTTGAATTAAACTACAACACAACTTTAAAATCTTCATTTCATAGAGATTAGAGAAGGTTTAGTGGCTGAAAGGCCCATAATATTATATTATAAAAACCACAATAGGAGGTCACTTTAAAATACAGTAATGCTTCACATTATACGTTCTATGATAGAACGACGCGTCGGGCCTCAAGTGGGCCGCGGGGGCGGTGGCCCGCGTGTCCCCCTCCAAACCCCGACCCGGGTGCCCCGGCATCGGCATTTCCGCCGCTGCTCCCACTTCCTCCCCGCGCTCTCTCGCTCCGCTCCAGCGCTGCTGCTGCTCCGCGCCGCCGCCGCCGCCGCGCCGCGGACCCGGCCATGGCTCGTCGACGGCGAGCTCCTCCCCCTCTCCCACGCCACTAGCCCTCCCGCTCCCCCCATTCCGCTAGGGTTTCATCCGTTCGTCGGCCAGGGGCGGTAGCGACATTTCTGGATGGCGGCGGTCGCGGATTCGCGGGATCCGGCGGCGGCGGCCGCGGATTCGCGCGATCCGGCGGCGGCGGCCGCGGATCCGCGGCGGGCGGCTACGAACCCCGATGACCTAGGGTTTCGGCGGCGGCCGCGGATCCGCGCGGGCGGGGCGGCTACGAACCCCCGACGACCTAGGGTTTCGGCGACGGCGGCGAGATCCTCCCTCCTCCGTGCGCTCCTCCGCTTCCTCCCCCCAGGGCGCGCGGTGGCGGCCGTGGACCGCGGGATCCGCCCGATCCCGGCGTGGCAGACGCGGATCCGCCGGATCCAGCGTTGGCGGGCGCGGATCCGCTCGATCCCGGCGCGGCGGACGCGGATCCGCCGGATCTAGCAGCGGAGGCGGCCGTGGACCCGGCACCGTCATCTCCTTCTCCCTCCCCTCCGGCAGCCACGGCGGACGTCGAGGGCGGGGCTATGGCGGCCCCGGGTGGCGGATTCCGTGCCACGGCGCCCGGCTGCCCTCGCCTGCGCGTCCTCGCGCCTTGCCGACGGCGAGCCCACCTCTCTTCTCGTCCCCCGCCGTCGTTCTCTCCCCCATCCCCGGCGGCGTTGGCGGCTCCGGCGAGGTAGGTGGGGGGTGATCTGGATCTGAGTCCTCCCTCCCTGTACTCCCTTCCTCTCGATCCACGGTCGCCCCTCCTCCTCGCCCTCCTCCCACCTTCTCTCCTCAACTCCGGACCCAAAATGTGTCTCTGATGGTTTTCGCGATGTTTCGTTGGTTTGGTTGCCAGTGTTTCATGCTCATATGATGAGATGTTTCTCTGATCCCCCTCTCCTCCCCCGTGTGGATCCAATGTTTGTTGATGGTGCCATTTGTGTTTCGGTGTATCATTGGCAATGTTTCGAGCACATATGATGAGATGTTTCTCTGATGTGTTGTCCTCCTCCCCCTCTGGATCAAAATGTTTCGGTTGATGGCGCCGCGGTGTTTCAGTGCATCATTTGCCAATGTTTCGAGCACATATGATGAGATGTTTCTCTGATGTGTTGTCCTCCTCCCCCCTCTGGATCAAATGTTTCGGTTGATGGTGCCGCGGTGTTTCAAGTGCATCATTTGCCAATGTTTCGAGCACATATGATGAGATGTTTCTCGATGTGTTTGTCCTCCTCCTCTCGGATCAAATGTTTCGGTTGATGATGCCGCGGTGTTTCATTGTATCATTGTCAATGTTTCGCGCACATATGATGAGATGTTTCTCTCGATGTGCCCCCTCCTCTATCTCCCCTCTAGGATCAAATGTTTCTCGACGATGTCTCGGTGTTTTCAGTGTTTTGTTTGCCGATGTTTCGAGCACATATGATGAGATGTTTCTCTGATGTGGCGCCCTCCTCCCCCCTTCGGGTCCAATGTTTCTCCGGCGATGTCTCGGTGTTTCAGTGGCTTCATTGGCAATGTTTCTCGCTCGCGCTCCCCATGTTTCATTTTTTTTTGTTTTTTGGGTGTTTCATTTTTTTCATAGAGCACGGCGAGAGTCCGGCGAAACTCCGGCGAGGGTCCGGCGAAACTCCGGTGAGGGGTCCGACGAGGTAGGGCGGGGTGCTTTGGTCGGCGAGCTGGTGGCGGAGGCCGAGCGGGAGGGGCGTACGCATCCGCGTTCGCGCGGGGGGTGCGGCTGGGGCGCCCGGGGATTGATGGGCCGGGCCCAGTAGCGTCGAGCGTTCTACGATAGAACGTTCTATCGCTAGTAGCATAAGGCAAGGAGGAACGAGCTAAAATAACTTGCGAATAATATGTGCTGTATTTGGGAAGGGAGTCAATTTCGGAGCTCAAAGAGAAATAGACCAAACATACATTTTTGGAAATTCTAAACTAGCACTGAGGGAAAAAAAAATTGAGCCTACTTGGATGCGGCAACAAGGAAGCGTGCACACCAATGCTCGTTTGACGAAAGTTGAAGTAAATTTTTAGGTGGTATAAGTAGATTTATTTATTTGTTTGTTTTTAAAAAATATAATCGATTGAAGATGGACGAAAAAACACAGCGGAAATTTTGCCTCTTTATTATTTGGTATATAGATATATACTAGCAAAAATGCCCGTGCGTTGCAACGGGAGAAAAAACAATATCCTAGACACAATAATATCAATTTGGTGTTATTTGTGCATAATCTTTTCATTTCTTTTTTTCCTTGGCAATCCATGATCGAATATTTGACTTTAGTGGATTATTTGCCTAATATGGTTTTCAAGTGCCTCTATGCGCCTCCTGCGTGTATATCTTGACGGACATCAATCCTGACATCTTCCTGCTGTAAAATATCGACTTTATCAATGTTGATATTTATAATGTTGATTTCTTTTAGTTATCATGAAAGTTGGATGAGTGTTTTTCGTGCCATGTAAATGCTTGTATATACAAACTCAGTAATTGGAGTGTAATTTGAACAACTCTATAATCTATTATTAATTGTTGTCGAGGTTAGTAATGAAATCTGAGATATATTTTAACTAATTCATTAATGTTTGACAAAGTCAGCCTATATCGATGTCAGTAATAATATATTTTATAATTAATTATAATTATATATTATATTGTTGCTAGCTAGAGAAGCAGGGATATCATTGTGTGCGGACAGAGGTAGTACGGCACCATAACTTTAGTTTTTCATACTCCTCCACCACCTTCACGTATTTCGGGTCAACCTGCTACATTTTTGTCATCAGTACTGAACCTATATGCATGCAAATTAAGAATGATTTAACACACCTAAAGATAAAAGCGCAACATAACAAAGTTCGTAACATTTATGGACAGATCACATTTTTATAAAACTAATAAAATTGGTTTGATATTTTTCTACTTTTTCATGATTTTTTGATGAATTTTGCAAGGTTCAGTCGGCTTTGAATATTTTTGCGTTAGGAACATCGATCTATTCAAAAATTAATAAAGCCCTTCCACCCTTTTCTTTATCTCTAGCATTTTTTATGGTAAAGACTTCTTACCGGCAGGCCGTAATTTTAACCAACCGCACGAACGACGGGCCCACTTCCACCGCATGCCTCTCACCTCATCCTTTCGTTCATATCCATTTTCCCCATTCTCTCTCGGACTCCTTCCCGACCCAATCAGCCACACCGCACGCCTCTCGTGCCCCGCCGATCTCGCCGACCGGAAGCCCTCGTCGCCGGCGACACCCACCCTCCCTCCCTTTCTCCGGCCACCTCCTTGTGTTCGCTTCTAGCTCTTCCCCGCCCCAACCATGTCGGTCATGGTGGATCCCTCGGAGACTGGAGACCGCCGCTCCACCCTACGCCAGCTGTTTCGCCGTGCCCTTGGCTGCTCGCCGGCGACGAGCACCCACCAGGTTTGTTCGTCCCCGCCTTTCACCCCCCTTCCTGCTACACGAAACCGAGCTCCCAAACCCTAACATATGGTATTTGCTATGTGTGCCTCAGATCCGCGCCTTTGTCCCGTCTGGTCGTGACCCAGGCCCTGCGACGGCGTGACCTGTTTGACCTGCCCGACCACACCCTATGCCTCGCAACCCGCCGACGACAAGCTCGTCTGCGCCACTGCCATGGGCTGCAGGTGGGGCATTTTGCTCCTCCTTTGGGAACTGCTTTGATCGTATTTGCTGTTTGTGGGGAAATTTTTACAGTGGTGCGTGAGCCGAGGAAGTTCTCTCGGAGATGGATTGGGCCATTGTTATGTCCTCGATTTTGCTCACTACCCATAGGTTTATCCTGTTTATGTTTGTTTTGTGTGATTTGGACTGTTGGTCTGTCCACAGGTGTCTATATTGGCTATTTACGACAGTAATTAGTTGCATTGTTTGAGTGTGGAATTCAAAGCGATTTAGATTATTTCTACGGTTGAATTGCTCCAGTGACAGCCGACTTGCTATTATAGGGAGGCTCAATGTGGGCTTTGTTTAGGAAACCTGGAACATCCTCTGATTACTTGTCACAGATCACACTTTTCATTTTTTGCTCTTGGGAATTGGGATGAACCAGTTGTGCTGCCCAGCTACTAGCATATTTCACAATACATAAATAGATTGAGCTATGCAATTGAGTACTGGATTAATTACTAGTTCATTCTGATAATATAACTTATCAAGCTATCAACATAGTACCAAATGAGATTGTATTGTCACCATGAGTAGCCATGTGACTACCTGTCTTTTTTTTTGGGTGAAGACTTCTTCCTGCCTAACGCACAAATTCTCTTCATTACAGTTATGATGTCATCTAAATAGGCCATTTCTACCCATTTAAGTCACCAACTGCTGTGACTTTTGTACAAAACTATTTTTTTGACATCATTAGATTGCCTCTGTTTGACCTGTATCTTTGCTCGTTCCACAAACAGAAGCGGTGCATAGAAAATGAAAACAGAGTTGTGTATTTATTTTGCAAATAAACCAGGAGTTGGGGTGAGGGTGGGGCTATGGGATGCAAATGAACACATGCACTCTACTTGCTTTTCAGAATACATAAATTGGCTATTTTTAGGAAGACATTGTTGCCTAATGAGTGATACTTAAATTGCCTAAGAAATTACAATGCAATACATTATTGCCTAAGAAACTACAGCTTTGTTGTGCTTTCCTGGATCCATGCTTTTCTCTGTTTGATTGGTTACTCCAATTCTTATCTGCAGGTCATAGCACTATAGCGGTATAGCCTCATCTAGGCCACTATTGCACAGCATAATTAAGCAGCATTTTGGCACTGCAAAGCTTAGCTTTATTTTTGTTCAGGTTTGAGCAGCAGCTTGCCATGTTTTCCCTAGCTTCTTTTGCAGTTGCTTGGTGTTTTGTATTTGTTTATTTATCCTTTGCCTGATCTAATAGCTCTTTTGAGTAATGTTTACTATGTAGCTTTTAGTTTACCATCGGTAGTCCAGTTAGACTGAAATTTGATGTGCTTATGTGAACATTCCTTGCTCTCAACTAAGATTTGATCATTTTATTTTACTAGCTAGCTGCTGCAACTCGGTCTGCAGTTTATTTAGTTTCAGTCAGTATACTTGCTTTTTTAGATTACATAAATTGTCTATTTAGGAAGACGTTGTTGCCTATCTAATGACACTTGAATTGCCTAAGAAATAGTGACATTTGTTGTTGACAGATAATTATTTTCCTTTTTTTCTATTGTTATGATGATCCTTTCAGTTCAACTGTTAAACTAGTCTGCCTTTTGTGTAAAAAAAATAGTTATTGACATCAATCACCATGCCTCTGTTTGATATGCATTTTTGCAAATAAAATGGGTTTTAGAGGTTGGGGGTGGGGCTGTGGGCTGCAAATGAATACAAACATTATACTTGCTTTTTTTATAATACAAAAATTGCCTAACTAGGAAGATATTGTTGCCAAATGATGACACTTAAATTGCCTACGGAAATTATATTCACTACAACATTTTCTTGCAGCTAGCAACAAGTTTATGACATGTTATCTTTGATTAACATGCAGGAGTGCAGGCCATGCACAGAAGTTTATGCACAGAGAATGTGGAGGGGCGTGTAGTTGTGCTTTTAGAAAAACAACATATGCAAATGTATTCTTTTCTCAGTGTTTTTTTGTTCTAAAAACATTGCCCTTTTGTTGTGAACAAAAATTATATGTTTGGGCCTTATTTGTTTGTTTTTGTGAGCGTATATATGTGCAAAATGTGGTCGGTATAAGGTCCTGGCAGCATCCCGCCAAAAACTAATGTTAATTAGTATCCTTGCCGAAAATGGAACAGAGTAATTCCACTTTTTACCCAAAAAGGAAGGGCCGTGCGATAAGCTAAAATACGGCCGGCCGTGCGTTAGCCTCCTCCAGCTCTATATTTGTTTTTATTATATATCTTACTCATGAGTCTAGATCTCCTTCGTAGAAAACAAACCATACAGGATACGGTCGGGGGAGGCAGAAAAAAAAAATAGAAATACACGGAGCTGACGAACCGGGCGGACAGAAATCTACCGGCGGACTGAATTTTTTCACAAATCCTGCTGGGCCTATATGGACTACCTTATCTCCTACTGTGTGCTGAAGTTGCCAGCCCTCTCCTCCCGTTTACCTTCTATACACGAATATCGTATAGAACACGGACTGAATACAAATCATATAAATATGTTGGCAGGAGGCAGACAGAAAAAAGTGAACAGAAAAGGCAGACTGAAATTTTGCCAATTAAGTATATGGGTATAGATAAATATTTGCTAGATACTTGATATGGTTTGTAAACTATACACTTTTAGAAAGTTATTATAAAAGAAAAGTCTAGAGATAATTGGATATTCTAAATCCAAATACAACATTTAGAACTCAACTCATGAAAATATCTTTAGATGCTTAAATGTATGGCTCTAAGAAAATCAAAAGTATGTCCAAAAAATATAGAAAATTCAAACAACGTTTTAATTGGTGTATAAAAAATGTTCTAAATAATTTACATGGCAAAAAATATGAGATGCAATTAGCATATACAACATATATTAATGTTGAATGCAATGATGCTATGCATAATGCATTTGTGTTGGTTGCCGTTATGTTGTTTATTATGAAAAGTTTTAAAATGTTTATACATTGATAAGAATGTCCTAGAGCTTTTTTTAAGCATCTCGAGATATTTTCATGACACCTAAACACCTTTTGGATTTGCCATATCCCAACCTATCTTAAAAAAATAAAAAAAAACTTAGAGATAGTTATCATGTATTTAACAAAAAAATAGTCTCAAATAAGTATTTAACAAAAAAAAAAACTTAAAGTAAGACTCCCCCATCTCTTTCTAACTGTGGTTCTCACTTTCCAAAAAATAACTTTATATTTATAATACATAATTAATATCATTATATAGATATTTGAATCGATTTTCAAAATAAATTTATTTGAGATGGAGAGCCGCAGCGACACAGGCAGTCCTTCGCTCTACTACGTGAACCATTCAACCCCGTCGGTATCAGGATCGCTGGCTTGGCGAACGACATCCCGCCTGCCGCGTTCATGAGGGCCGGCACCATAATCGACTCTGGAACCATGAACATGTACGAGAGGGCGCCACCGCTGGACTTCCTCCACACAGAACCTCAAGAGGGTGAGGATACCAGCGGTGGCGCTGGATCTCAAGGACAGCGCCATGGTGAGCCTCGACGCCGGAGGGGTGATGTCCGTGTCGACGGTGGCGCTCAACTTCAACATGAAGTTGAAGATCTGCAAGCCCGTTTGTGTTGCACACAGATCGATCCTCTCCATCGTAAACTAAGATCTTGTCACCCCAGTTGATTTTCCCTGCGGAACCATCTGCAGATTGAATGTGCAGTGGCAAAATAACGACATCATGTTGCGGTAGCAGCAACACAACGACATCAATATGGTGATTTGGTGACCTCCTGATGTGGTAATTGTTTTTAGAGTACTCTTGTTTTTATCCAATGATATATTTTGAGTAAATTGCATTCACTGACAACTATCCTAGTGGGAGCATATTAGCCTAACATCTTGTAATTTATCCAATTTAATACAACTATCTAGATGGGTGCATCTTGATTCAACATCATGATCCGACTAATTTGATACGAGAACTTGCCCCACTACTACATATCAGAGAAGAAGAAGTAGCCTATGGTGATGATGCCTATGGTGATGATACATGTTCTATGTATATGTGTATATATACACACTGTGTGAAACTCGTGAAACTCCCATTGAGACGCATGAATTGTTTTATGGGTTAAAAATAGAGAAGTGGAAGTGTGGAGAAGAGAGAGGGTGGGACCCATGCAGCTAAAAATAGCAAGTGAAACCGTGTAATGAAACGGTGCATTGAGAGATACGTGTTTCATTTACAATTTCATGTTTTTGGAAACTGTGAGATGAAACATAGCATTGAGACTAGCCTAATACATTTGTACAATAGTCTGTCTCATCTCGAAGAAAACACTGTAAGCGATTTTTCCACTGTTAGCTATAATACTCCATCATGAGGCCTTTAATGACATCAGAATAGGAGTTTAAATATGGTCCTACTTAGTAAATATCGTTCGCAGGGAGATAGCTGAATATGCCCATTGTAAGCATTCGTTAACCACTAATTAGGAAACTCCATCATGAGGTCACTAAAGACATCAGAATGGGAGTTTAAATATATATGGTCCTACTTAATAAACATTGTATATTCTTCACCTTGTTTGCAGGAAGACAGCTAAATGCTCATAGCTTACACAGCCCATATTCCATAACTCATAAAAAGTACATGTATATACCTGAACTAGCATATATTATTATTGGCGCAAACGCTGCACAACAAATTATCTATTCTGTTATTGCAATGTATATATGTTTGTAGCATATGTACATAGAACTGTTCTCATTTATTTTGCATGAGAAAAAAGCACAGTCATTCTTTCAGGAGCTCCACAACCTTCTTGAAGTTGTCATGCGACGACCCACCCTCGGCGATGGACCTGCACGCCCCGTTCCTGAGCGCGCTCACCCTCTCCATGATCCCGTGGTCTCCGACGACTTGCTCCACTTTGCCGCTCAGCTCATCCGTGGTCACGACGCCGTCCGGCCCCAGCGCCACCGCCAAGCCTATCTTCCACACGTTGCAGATGTAGCTCTCGTTCTGAAACTGGTCCGTGAAGTAGGGCCAGCACAGGAACGGCACCGCATTCCACACCCCCTCCATGGTCGAGTTCCACCCACAGTGCGACACGAAGCATGCCACCGCATGGTGAGCTAGCACCTGTCGAATGAACGGAAGCACGTGGTTATGTTACTTCACATCCTCTAAGGACGACGCTGCAAGAAGTATGGCGAGGAACATAGACATAGTATGTACCTGCTGCTGGGGGCACCAGCTCACTATCATGCCCCTGCCGCCGACACGGTCCCGGAACTCGTCGAGCCACGCTTTGCTCTGGCCAGCAGCGAAGTCAGGCCGCACCACCCACAGGAAAGGCCGACCAGTGAGCTCCAGCCCCAGCGCCAGCTCCTCGAACTGCCTAGGATTGAACACGGTGAAGCTGCCGAACGCCACGTACACGACGGAGTGGTCGGCCTGCGCGTCGAGCCACTCGAGGCACCCGGTGTCCTCCGGCAAGAACTGCCCCACCGGCTTCTGGAACTGGCGGTCGGCGAACAGGGGGCCAATGGGCAGGATGTCGGGGTACAGCTTGAACGCGACGGGTTCCGCGTCCAGGAACGAGTTGCAGACGACGACCTCGGCGAGGTTTTTGGCCTCGTTGCTCTGGATGAGCGGCTGGAATATGGCCGGTTGGCCCTCCGGCGGGCCGGCGTTGTTCCACGCCAGCTGCGACGTGTGCAGCGGTGGCATCCCGGGCGCGAGCTCGAATGCCTCCTGCCGATTTGGCCACCCTGCACTTGTTCTCGACAATGGCCAATCAGAAAATATGATACCAAAATTGGCCTACTGATGCGCATGACACATGACAGCGAAAATAGGAGAGTCAGTTCGGCACCTTCATCGTCGATGATGCCGTCCTGTATCATCTGAGGAATTCTCAACGTTGTGGCGAGGAATGCCGCCGACGCGGACCAGAAGCCGGCGGCCCTGATGCCGAGCTTCTTGGCCACCTCGAACACCCACCCCATGCCCAAGTCGGCGATGAGCCAACTGATCTCTGTGCCCCCAGACGCCTCAGTCCTGCCGACAAGCTCCTCCAGGTAGCCCGGCATGTGCCGCGACAGCCCATCAATCAGTGGCGGAGCTACAGGGTATGCCAGGTATGCCCCGGCATACCCTGCGTTTCCGGCGTGAGAGAGAATACATATACGTATTTTGTAAAAAAAAAGGCTCATCTACGATGCTGTGCAACGACTCGGCGAGGCAACTACGAGCCATAGGCAGGCCGAGTCCGCGAGCGAGCGTCAGGCCCATGCGCACACACGGTCCACGCGGCCAGCGACGCAAATCATACGAAGTGGATGGATCGAGGCAGCGTTCGACGTGCCGCTGCGGCGCCGTGCCCTACGCTAATCGCCCCAGATTCATACGCCGATTGCCGAAGCCAATACTCAATCGCCAGCGGCCCGTGAGGTGAAGTCGTGATCTACTGGTGATCTCGTCCGGTTCAATGCTTCAACTAATCAATTGCTACCTTGGGGATAAAAGAAGGGCACCCATACGAGATCACGAGAAGCACCAGCATCTAGTGATCTAAGTAAATTTGTGAATTGTCCAGGTGAGAATCTTTCATATTTTGTTCCTCGTTTTTTTAAAAAAATCATGTGCACTTTAATTGCTAATTGCTTTGCGATAAAATTATATGATCATCAATCACGCGATAAAATTATATTTATTTAGTGAATATGGTTTTCACTTAATCCATAAATTAAGCCTTATTACCGAATTATGTATGAATTTTTTTTGAGGCATACCCTGACCTAAAATCCTAGATTCGCCACTGCCATCAATGAGCTTGCCGAGGTCCTTCCGGTCGTCGCCGTTGGCCAGCCCGTCTGGGACGGCCACAAGGAGGATGCCGTCGAGCGACTGGCCAGTGCCGTCAGCCGTCGCCGTCGCCATCGCGTCTAGCACGAGAGCGTGGTTGAGCTCCGTGTTGACGACGACCAGACGGTGGGAGAGCTGCATCAGAGGGATGACGTGGCCCTGGGCAGGGAAGGGCAGAGCCAGGACGTGAGGTGCCGCCATGGCAGGAGCTGGAAGCAAAACCAAGACGTAGAGCCAGATAATTTGAAAAAAAAAACGAAACAGAGCATCCAATCCTTTTAATAAAGAGGAGCATACAGGACTGAATTCTCTAGCGACCTCTGTACATCGTATATACCCATCCACACGCATCCAAGCCCCAACGGATTGATGCCGTGTGGACGCGCCTTGCATGGGACAGCAGCAGGAATTGATTCGGCCATGTGCTTCCCATCCGCTCAGCATCGCAGGATGGCTCGGCTCCGCATGGCATGCCATCGCCAGGGTTTTTTTACCGCGGTAAGACCGGTTTTTTTTACAGAAAAAATTGGACCGGTTTACCGGTAAAACTGACCAGTTTACCGGTAAGATCGGTTTTTTTACCATGCATGTGTCGGTTAGGGTCCGGTTACCGCCGGTTTTTGCTACCGGGCCGGACCGGTAAGACCGGTTACCGGACCCGTAAAAAAAACCTGGCCATCGCAGCGTGGCTTCCTGCCCTCTGGCCCGTGGAAAACAAAGGGACTAAGGCAGTATTTCCGCGTTTCGTGAGCTTATTTGGGGTGTGTTTGTGAGGGCGGCCCAGCAGCCCGGCTGTGCCGTTTGGCTGCAACTCGCCTTGTTTGCAGCCTTGGCTTGGCTATAGCCCGGCCTGGTCGAGCCAAAATACAATGCTCCGCCTGGCCCCTGGGAAACGAGATTAGGGTCCGTTTTTTTGGGGACGCAGCTGCTCGCGGCGCCAGGCGGCTGATTTTGGGGGCGATTCGGCGACGGCGGGTGGGTCATGCAGGCTCACATGAGAAGGTGAAACCTCCTCGCGCGCCCTCAACAACGGCGAATCCTTCCGCCTTTTTATTTTTCACCAAATCGACAGGGGAGAGTCTAGTATCTTTTTTTTTTCTTTTCTATTAAATGAACCCATAAGACAATAAGAGTACAAAAGGAATAGAATTACAAGGCTCCCATGAGAAAAAGCAAAAAAAAAAAAAAAAAAAAAGAAACTGTTACATGAAGCTATCTCTCCAAACACTAAGTAAACTACTTTTATTAGTCTTAGCCATGGCACAAACCAGACCAAGCTCGGAGCTGAAATGATTATTCCATGCCTCCACAGTCCACACTGATTGATCCATTATCAAAAATGATTTTATTACGAATGCACCAAATACTCAAGCAGGCTATGATCATTACATCTCTGCAAATCAGGCTGTTGAAATCATGTCTCGCTTTGAGCATCATGTCTAGAGGGTTGAGGTTAAAATTCCAAATAATGGAGATGGAGGCCCAGCATTTTTTGCTGAAGTTGCACTCAAAGAAAAGATGGAAGCTAGTCTTCTCAATGTTACAGTTGCACAGGACACAAGTATAAACGTCAAGTTGCATTTGTTTCCTCTACAAAATTAATGTTCCTTATGTTAAGCCTCTCTTAGAAGCAACCAGAGAAGAAAAATTTCTGGTTGCCGAGGTTACTCGAGGCCCAAAGCCATTTGAATAGGGGAGAAGCACTACTAACCTCAGTTGGGGCATTTTAGGCTTTTCTGCTACTGTATTTGTTTGTCCCCCATTTCTAAGTCTAGCAGTCATTTATCTCATCATCCCAACTCCTAAGCTGCATGAGTTGCTGAATTTCTTCCAATTGATTGACAGCTTGCAGTGAGAGGGTTGAACTAAAGATTTTGCCCATCTGCTGGTTCGAGAAGAACCTGATGGAACACTTTGGTTTTCTTTTGAAGAAGAATAGTTGAGGGAATTTGTCTTTCATTGCCTGATCAACACAAATATCTGTCTAGAATAGGACTATATGTTGGTTTTGTTTGGGTTGTAGGAAGCAATTCTCTGAAATTTGCTATATAGCATCACCAAAACAAACCAACTGGAGCTCTACCTTGGGGAGCAGTTTGTGTATTTAAGTAGAGGTTTGGACCAAGTCAGAGTGACCCAGGGATGTTGGCATTGTTGTAGAATTTGTCTAAATGTTTCATTAGTAAGGCATCATTCTTCCTTGCACATTATTAGATACAATACGAGAGAAAGTATCTATACAAATTTTACAGACTTATCTATATTAAATAAACTTGTGGACGTGATCACGAGCCAGGGTCATATACACGACCTAATATGTTTTAGAATTGAGCTTCATATCGCGCTAGACAAGAGCTATTCTAACTAGTATGAGCATTGGTTACATACATAAGTCTGGGCAGAAGAAACAACTTAATACATTTTAGAATCAGACTCTATATTGTGCTAGACAAGAGCTATTATAACTCGTAATGAGCACCCAGTATACACGTAAGTCTAGATCTCAATTGCTTGGTAGTTAAAGGGAGACGGACCAAAAAAATGAGAGAGAAATTTTTCTTCTTTATTATTATGTATAGACTAGTGTTTCATATATATTATATGCATCTTGGTAATTTTTTTATTATATTACTCTGGTCTTAGAAATGATGTCCATCACTTGGAGAATTGGACAAAAAATTGTGGCGGCATTTTGTCCACCACTATTTAAGAAACACCATCATGAGGCCATTAATGACATAAGAATGGGAGTTTAAATATGGTCCTACTTAGTAAACAGTGTCTATGCTTCTCCTTGTTGCAGGGAGACAACTGAATATGCTCATAAGAATTTTTTTCAACCATTAATTAAGAAACTCTATCATGAGGCCGTTAATGACATCAGAACGGGTGTTTAAATATGATCCTACTTAGTAAACATCGTATATTCTACTTAGTAAACACGTTAGCAGAAATCAAACTTTTTATGAAACCAAACAGATCTAATGGCTATGAAACCAAACATATCCAATGACTAATGTTAGTAATATAATGATTAGAGTCTACCAAATTAAAGTCTAAATATTTCTTATTACTGTGAGAACTTTTAAAATTTTAATTTTTTTTCTCAAACATCCGTTGAGAACTAATGTTGAAGATTGTAATTAGTAATAAGTTTTTGGTTTAGTAAATACAACTTTTTTTGATTTAGGATCAATTTATAGTAAATTTCAATGATTAGTCTGCATGCTAGTTCAGGTATATACATGTTTGTGCTTACACTTACATTGTTTGGGCTACGGACTGTGCAAACTACGGGCATTCAGTTGTCTCCCTATGAACAAGGAGAATAATATACGATGTTTATTAAGCAGGACATCTAAACTCTCATTCCTGATGTCATTAACGACCTCATGGTGGAGTTTCCTAATTAATGGTTGACAAATGCTTAAGCATATTCAGCTATCTCCCTGCGAATGATATTTACTAAGTAGGACAATATTTAAACTCCTATTCTGATGTCTTTAATAGCCTCATGATGGAGTCTCCTAATTGATAGTGGAAAAAAATTGTGTACATTGTTTTTATCGAAATGAGCCAAGCTACTATACAAATGCAATATGGTACTAGACAAATGTGAGTGTGTGTGTGTATATACACATATACATGGACCATGTATCATCGCCCATAGGCTACGGCGTCCTTCTTCTTCTTCAGAGGTTATATTGTCATGTATTTCTTTGTTAGTTATAGCTTTCAGAAATTTTCCTTCTAACATTTTAGTGGAGTGTTTGTTGCTCAATTGGTATATACTCAATATATCATTGATATACTTAGTAGATCATTGATATAATCAATAGAAATAGAACATATATGAAATCAACCAAAAAAGGAACTTTAGATGGCACACTCACTCGCATTATTTAGTTGATTATTGCCAAAGCGAAGCATTAATTGAATAATACGAGTGAGTGTGCCATCTAAAAATTCCATTTATGGTTGATTTCATATATGTTATGTTTCTAATGATTATATCAATGTTGCTCGATCATTGATTCTTATTTTTGTTATATCGAAAGAGAGAAAAGTTACAGTTCATGGTCTTGGCAGTTTTGGGGAAGGAAGAGTGCCCCGAACTACTTGACCCAAAGCTTCTTGGTCAATTGAGATTAACTCTTGGCCAACCAGCTCGATCCACTCTTCCTTTTTCATCTTGACTCCAAAAAGGATATTTTGCAACACATATATGCGTTGCTAAAAAAGTCCATATATGTGTTGGTAAGGTCCATATCAACATATTATTATAGGCAAAAGTGGCGTTGCAAGGGTCTATTGCAACAGTAAGATATGTCTTAGTAACACTTATGAATAACCGTTGTAAAGTTTCAACGAACATTGATGGGTTATGGCAACACATATTTATGTATGTACTAACCGTGCACGAGTGATTTCTATAGTTTATTGCTACATATAGATTTGGATTGTGTAACCCGTATTTTTTTGGGGTGAAAGTGCAACCCATATTTGTGTTGCCTGGAATAATATTGTATAATAAATATTTGTTTTGTAAACTAATTTAATTTGGATCAAATAAATAAATAATCCACTTGCAATGTAATTGGAAAAATAGAGATCATCTCACACATGAGAAATAAAAGCTCTTAGACATATATTAAGAAGCAATTGTTGCGTTACAATGAGTAACACAACTAAAAGATTCTACAATGAGTAACATCTGGAAAATCCATGGCATATATTTGTGTTCACAACATTCATATGGGAATATAGATATATAACACACAAGCCAGCTACACACTGCCACCAACCATCCATTGATCACGTCACGAGTTCCCTTTGCATGAATCCTGCTAGGAAAAAAAGACAAAAACATAGTTACTACTATACATGCATCTGGGTACAGTAGTCTCTAGAAAACATCCCTACATATGAAGCTTTCTAGAGGTTATATGTGAAATTCACAGCATTATCAAGAAATAGAGCTGCAAGAAATAGTGAAATACACGGGAAATGTTGTGATGTCTCAGGGGTCTGATACCCACACCTTTCAATGGTTCTGATTTAATTCCCGCAAACCTAGATGCCTGACGCGTGTCAACCACTTATATGTAGTTGCAGATGTAATTAAGCCCGCCGACGTGGCATTGCGAAAAGGCGTGTGGCGGAACGTGGGTACCCCTTTCGAAATTTCAAGATCGTCAACGCTGACGGGCCACGCCTCCGCCGCCGCGTCGCGTTACCTGGCCCGGTGGACGGCCACCACGGCGGCAGACCCAGCCCCGCCGTCCTGCTGTCCACGGCGAAGAGCACCTGGCGCGCGGCGTCCGCCGCGAATTCACACCACTGCCTCCGCTCCGCGCCTCCCCTTCGAGCTCCAATGCCGCGCGCTTGCACGGACGGCCCCTCCCCCTCTCCTCCGGCGGCCGCGACGGCAGGGGGCCGCGGGCTGCACAGCGAGCGCCGGGCCGAGATCCGGAACACTGACGCCTTCAGCATGGCGGCGTTGCCGTCGGGCAGAAGAGGACAGCTCCGCCGTGCGTGGCGAGCGTGTAGCAGCTCTCCTCGCCGGGCACCTACCTCACGCTGGCGGCACCACTCCATGCATGCCGATGGTGTGGAGCACGCAGAAGGAAGCGGCTAGTCCCACGGTGTATCTCCTACGGTCTTGTCGAATGGAACGACACCTTCCAATCACGGCGGCACTCCTAATATTCTATCGCCTGGATTTAGAATTTTTGCTTCTATTCGTCGCACCAGATCGGTCAACATAACAAACTTCTCAAGAGGTAACCAACCTATCAGGAACAACTCCCTTATCACTTAACTGCATATTCGTCACACGTAATTCAGCAGTGTAACGGATGCAGTACCATCTTATCCTAGTACTTAATTGTGTAAAATGAAGGATCATCCGTACTGCATATTCGTCACACGTAATTCAGCAGTGTAACGGATGCAGTACCATCTTATCCTAGTACTTAATTGTGTAAAATGAAGGATCATCCGTTTGTTCTGAATGCAGCATGATGGGGCATATTTCACATACTTTTAACAATTCATTAGTGATGCAGGGACATATCTATATAGTTTTCCTTTTTATAACTATAAATTCTGTCTGATTTTTGAACCCACTAATGTGCGTCCAGGTTCAGTGCCCGGTTGAAATTGTAAGAGTTGGTATTTTTAGTTTTGGATTGGTTGTTTTCTATTTTTATGCCATGCACTCCCTTACCACTATCATCCATTTTTGTGAATACAACATGACTCTTTGTTAATTTTATATCTGTTCAAATTCTGCATTGGTGGTGTTTATATCTGTCCATTTCAATTCTGCATTGGTGGTGTACATCCTCTCTCATTGTAGGAAGAGAGGTTAACACAGTCCTGAAGCGAGGATTTCACCAATAGAAGAAAGTGCTATAACTCAAGCAATCCGAACACGCACTAGTCGTCCAGGCGAGCCTGTTTTCTTGCCCATTGGATCGCAGCCCTGATCAAGTTTTCTATAAGGTTGTGTATGAATTATGATGCTGGTGGAAAGATCACATGCCAGTGCGGTCTTTATGAACATTTGAGTATACTGTGCAGGCATTCTCTTACGGCAATCTTCAAAGTGCCTACGTATTATACGTGAGTTTGTTTTTGTAGTCTAGTGTCATACAGCTGCAATGATTTTGTTTTTTTATCAGCATTCATTGTGGAAGCATTCTTTCATTTCTTCGTTGTCAACAGGTACCAGTACACTTTGGATGTCAAAGAAACACTCAAGAATAATATCATGCCGCGATGGTTGAAGAATGGATCTGGACTCGTTGAGTCCACTGATGCCAAGACTAGCTTTGATTTACTTTGGGGTTCAATTGACGTCTTGAAAAAGTGAGCACTAGTAAACGGAGCCCTTGATGATGCTAATGGACCAGATGAGGTCTTGAAGAGCGATTTCTTCAAGCAATGTCAAGAAAACTCGTTTTGGCACATTCTTGCAGTCTGCTGGCCCTCCACATCACGACTCCCCTGTCAGTGGCATGCACCCAGCGGCTGCTATAGGTGCTCCACCTTATATATTTTGTTGTCCAGACAGACCAAGAGTGGAGGGAAGACATTGTAATTCCAGTTTTAGATCATGGAATGAAGATCAGAAGAACAATCTTCAGAGCATAGACGAAGAGAACCCATGGGGCGACAAGACCCAGTTGATCGCTGATGCTCTTGCACTCTAGGGGACCTGCAAGACTTATATGAAGGCGGCACGCCACCTGGATGCGAGAACTAAATGTTCTCTTATCAATTATCAAGGCGCTCGCAAGTTGTTTATAGATAGAGTAGCCTTTTAAAGCCACTGAAATACTATTATTCTAGTATATTGTTTGGTTTAGGTTTGTATTTCTGCATGAACTGAAACGCAGATGTCTTTATTTCAGCCAATTCTGCTATTTCAATTTATACTATATCGAAGTACCAGTCTGTATATTTCAGTTTAGTGTTCCTTATCTCTATTTCACAGCCGCAAGAAGTATTTGACCATGTTCTCTATTATGGCTCTGCACATTGCCTCTGTATAATCTGATTTACATATGTATACGCCTCATAGCACAACAATAGAATCTGAATCAATGCAGACTAGTTTTTTTGAATCAGTGGTTTCATTACTTGGCAGACACGGCTAAATCGCCCGTCACCAGTTCCTCAACAAAGTGAGGTACAAAGTGCCAAGTGATTTGATCATCACTGAGATTATTATTACAACCATATGCAACTAAGGCATCGGCTACTCTATTACAGTTTCTCGGACACACTTGCACACTGAACAATACAAAATCAGACATCACAATCTTAATTTCAGTAATTATGCCCCCATCGTTGATAGCCGATATTCATCGCCTTCGGTTTCAAACACAACACTTTGCAAACCCTACAAGGTAGCAGCTTTTGCTCCCGCAAGGCAGCCAAGCGATTCCGCCTGAAAAGCATTTCATCAAGAATCTCTCCCTGTTCTCACCAGACACACATGTGGATTTTGTGTCATGCCTTTGATGTGTCTGCTGCGATCACGCTTCGGATTCATCCGTAGGTGAAACAAGAAATTCGTGGTTGGACACTATGATCCATGGCCCAATCGTTGACCTTCATGTTGTCAATGTAGAATACATGTATGTGTTAATGGGTTTAGCTACACAAATTCTGGAAAATTATATTCTTTTTCAAACTCATAAGGCGCATGTTCCCTCACCATTACCTGTAGGAAAACGTAGCATCCTGTTATAATAGGGGTCCGGCTACCTGATGCTTCATCGGCTTTATACTTTGCAGCTGATGCGAGCAGCCTCTTATGGACGTAGGCAGCCCAGTCGAACTCATGAATAATGCTCAGTTCTGAGAGGGTACCGACCAAGTAATCTACGTGCACATAATTATGCTTTGCTCCAGGCACAAATAGTGTTGATATCATTGAATGTAATCCACTTCTCAAGTGTCATCTCACCAGGGTATTTAGTATCCACTAACTCCTCGACTACCTTTATACTCTGTTGCTTTTTACCTGGTAGAGGCCAACACTGAAGCTGTATCATTTTTCTCCCCTCCTTGTTCAGCTGTCCAGCCTCATTGACTTTTTTCCATCAGCAGGAATTGCAACCTGCTTCCATCAGGTAATGGTAAGCACGAATTCCTAACACCGACCATCCCCATCAACCATGCTGAGAACCACCTGTTTGTATATTTAATCGGTCATAACTTCAGAAGTCCACCAAAACCTATTGACTAAACTAGTTTCCTTTTGCTATCATCAAATCTAGATATAATGTCATGTATGGCTTTCACCGAGCACCTTGTTTGAACAGACCCAGATTCGACAGGCTTAGCCACTTCATTCAACATCTTGCCATATCGATTGGAGCAGTCCGAAATTGATGCAGAAATCGATGGTGCGCCTGAGCTGCAACTTTCTGCAAATAAATCTGATGGTTGTCATCCTTCCCGCTACATTTGCGCACCTCCCCTTTCCCAGAACCTGTATTCACAGACAAAATTGAACTTACATAAGAAACACCACCACGTTGATATGCAGATCCTTACCCAAATAAGATGACACTCCGTTCCTTTAAGAGTCAGCACCGATTTAAACTCAAGCATCTCATCTAACCTTCCTTCCGCAGCCGCCAACCAGTAGACGAAACATGCATCGATTGATGTGTATTCCCCCTGAAATCCATCCATCTCGTCGATGGGGAACAACATATAGGCTCACCCGACGCTCCCGTAGATATGAACCAATACTGCTTGCGAAATAAGTGCATGTAAGACTTCACAGTAGTGTTACCCTTGTTTGCCTGATTACACTGAATGGCAATCAAATTCCTCCTCATCTGGAACCGAGGAGCAGCAGTACGGAATGAGCAAAACAGAGTATGAGACGCAGAGGAGTGAGGCGAGGAGGCGGGCATGAACTCACCAACTGGATGGATCGATCCGAGCGGCTTTCCACGCGCGAGGGACGTCCGACGACGGCGGCTCACGCGACCTGACGGCGGAGCTGCACGAGGGCCGGCCGCCAGTGGCGACGCTGCGCGAGGGACGCCCAACGGCGGCGGCGACGCGAGCTACCGGCCGGCGGAGCTGCACGCCGACCGGCCGCCGGCGTCGAAGCTGCGCCCTGCTTAATCCGACCCACGGACCATGGGTTCGGCGGTCGCGGCGGCGGCGGCGGCCGGAGAGGTTGAGCCGAGGCGTAGACGCGTTTTTTTACAGTTTTTGCTACACGCACACGGCGAGGTGCATATACATCATTCCTCTGTCTAATATTTTTTTCACTATTTCATTAAGAGGAAGAGAATGGTCGTAAGACCTACAACATAAGTTTAGGATGATGGTGGCGAGAAGCCATCAACAACCTAAACAACAAAGAACAAACCTAACTACTGGATCCTAACGTTTGTATTAGATGGATAAATGATTTTGCGACCACAACTAGTCACGGCTAGTCCTATACCAACGTGGGCCCCTCGGCCGTGAATCGGCCATTCCCCAGGTAGTATGTCTCCATGGCCCTCCTGGTCTGCTCCGGCAACGGGAGTGTGAAGGCAGCTTGGAACTCATCGAACGAAGCCGTGTCTGGCTCCTGTGTTTCAACCTCCATGCCCAGCTTCTTCGTCAAAATCTTCCTTGCCTGTGCCTCAGTCTTTGCCTCCCTAAACTTGCTCTTTGCGGCAAGCCTCGCACTTCTCTTGGGCACTAGCTCTTCATCTTCAAGTACCCGGCCCCTCGCAGCCCGTGTGGATCTGAGCTGCGGGGTCGCGAGGATGGGCTGCGGCAGCGGTGCCGTAAATCTGGCGATGAACTCATCCACCAGCAAGGGCTGCACAGGCGAGGCAGGATCCGCAGACAGGAGAGGCTGCGACAATGGCTTCTTGAACATGGCGGTGAAATCATCAGGCGGAACCGTCGGCGCCGTAATGTCGGCGTCCGTGACGGTGGTGGCCGCGGCGACTGACGGTGCCACAGAGTGTGCATCACCTACTTCAAGCGCCACGCGGGTCTCCTCCACATTCACCATCGCAGCAGACTCCAACATGACCACGTCCCCCACGGGCGCGTCGGGCTCCCGTGCTTCCAGCTCCTCGGCCTGTGGAGCCATCTCCATGATCGCTGCGACCGACTCGGAAGGATCCAGCATGACCGGCTCCAGGTCAAACACCAAGGCCCGGTGCGGCAACGGCTCCGGTCCTGAGAGGCAAAGGTCAATTGCGTTCGCCTCCTCAATTTGGTCCTCCCTCGGTAAAGCTTCGTGGCCGCACGTACACATGACCTCCGGTCCAACAGTAGCCCCAATCAGCAGCTGCTCCACACGACCCATCAAAATCCGCAACTCAGCAACAAGAGCAGCCCCCACGAAGCCGTGATGGCGATCACAGGAGGGCTGGTCACCATGTGGTAGAACATGGATGGAGTGGGCCCATTCTCTGCAGTTGCCAACAGCCCGCCGTGGCCTGCACAGCGCAGCCTCCTCCTCCACAGGGTCTACGACCGTCGTCTTGACAGGAGAGGGCCAACGGTCAACTTGCAAAGCCACGGGGTCCTCGACACGTGTCCACCGGTTTGCAGGAATCCTGCTGCTGAAACCGCGACAGGGCATGGCGCTGAGCGACGAAGCGACAGGGCATGCCCAGCTCCCGACCAAAATGGCAGCCCTCGATTCCCGCACACGGAACGCAAGGTCGGACTCATGATCCAGGCACGTTGTGCTCGGACCGCCGGACTGAGTCGTCTGCGGACGCGCGCCGCCGCCGACGCCGGGGTGGAATCCATTACCGTCACCGGCTGGATCTCCAGCGGCGGCGTTGACCTGTGCCTCCTCACCTGGCTCCGCAACGGCCGTACGCGTGCGGTCCTGCGTAGGCGGCATGCAAAGCCACCTTCCGTTGGAGGCTAGACTGGCCGAAGCCGAGTCCGACGGGGATGCCCGACGACGTCGCGCCCGACCGCGCTTCCCCTCCTCGCATCCGGCGGCCAGACGGAAGGCACAATCATGCGCAAGGTGACCCGCCTCCCTGCAGGCGAAGCATCGAGGAGGCCGTGTACATACAACACGCACATGGGACTTGGAGAAGCAGTTGAAACACTTCCCCACTAAATCCCTGGGAACCGGCCGATGGCGACGGGGCACGGGGGCACGACGCCCACGTCGCCGGCTCTGCACCTGGCGGAATCCATCCTCATCTGGCTCAACGGACATGCGAGCGGGATGCACCACAACGGACCGGAGCCGCGCGTGGCTGTGTCGGGAAGGCCGTGAATCATTCTGACGCGCCCCCCAGGAACCTGTGGAGGAAGGGTCACGGGCGGACCTACGTAGAACGTACTGGGTGCGGCCGCACCCAGTACAAAATACAAAATACGCTATACTATGCATGTTTCTACGGTATTTGCACCCACTGAGCCCATACGCCTGCACCCACAACGCTGCTGAGTCCTCGCTGAGTCAACGAGGGAGCCCACGACTGCCCAAAAGACAGCCCAACATCACACACGTCCCGCCTGCACGGAATCGCGGCCATCACCTCGACTCACGCGGAACTGCAGACGCATCGCCTCCCTGTCACTCTCCCTTCCAGTCTCCCACGGCCTGCTCTTCCCTTCATCGGCTGCGGCCGGCCATTGGGCACTGCTGTGCGCTGGCCAAGCGGCTGTGTCGAGAGCACCAGGAGCACATCGTAGTCCACTTGTTTCCTTAGCTTTGCTCTTCTCTATTCTGTTCTACGGTTAGGATTTTTTAATTCTTACTTTGATATTTGATAATTGATAGTTGATATTTATGAAAGCAATGAAGCGAATAAATTGGTTTCAGTTGCCTAATTGCTCAGCGGCTTCCAATCTAAGAGATCCATTTGATGATTTTAATGTGGGGAAATTGATAGAGCCAGAAAAGGATGTAGATTTTAATCTATACTAGTTTGTCCGGTCGTTGGATGATTTGTATACACAAATTAAGGAGAATTAACTAGGAAGAAAAGTCAAAGCTCATTGGATTGATCATATAGACATGAATCCATGGTGGCCACCTAATTTTTTTTCCTACATTATCTATGGCCGCACCCCCCTTCAAATTTCTCTAGGTCCGCCACTGGGAAGGGTAGCCGCGGCAGCGGAGATGGCGATGACGATGACGGCGTCGCCTGCGCGGTGGCGTCCCAGACTTCCCACTCTCTGAGGATGGCTGCGCGTCGGAGTCATCCAAGGACGCCTCGGAGACGGAGAAGTGCAGCCTGTCATCCAGCCCCCCATACGAGACGACGAAAGGCTCTGCGTGGGGGTCGAGGGAACTGGACCGGAGCACGTCGCGGGCATGGGCAACCGTCGCCAGCGGCGTCTGCTCCGGGAATGAGGCCGCGACATCCTCCTCAACCACGGCAGCGCAGGAGGGGGCTACCGGTGGTGGTGTGGACGCCCGCGCGGCATCAACGGTCCCAACGTCGTCGTCGTCATCGTCGTCGTCCTCCTCCTCGTCGTCCTCGCCTTCCGACACATCCTCGACAACAACCGTGTACTCCATCCGTACATCCATGGCAGGCACACGGAGGACTACGGTTAGGCGGAGGGGTGCCGACGACCGTGGATGCTGAGGGCGGCTGCTCGACGACGGACGTTGGGGTGCCGGCGGCCGTGGAGGCAGGGGGCAGCCAATATATTAAAATGTTACGTTTAACTTTCCGCAAGGAGTTCGTCAAGATTCCTCTGTCTAATACGGCTGGCCACCTCAGCTAGCCACGCGATTTGCGATCTACTCATTATTTTTTGCACGAATCTTGTCGCGCTGATCAACGGTCCTGAAAGTGGTGGGTACTAGGCCCCTGAGACACCAAATCCGCGTTGTGAAATACACAAAGCATGATTTGTATCAGGTCGCACAAACTGTGCTAGCATTTTTGGAAAAGCATTAGGGACTAATCTTCTAGTAATTTGATCAAACCTGCTCTTATTTGAAGAATCATAATCATATCTGTAATGCCAACCACTACTGTACCTCTGCAACTGCAGATCAGAAAATTTTTCTGATAAGCATATTTCCAAAGTAAGCTACCTACTTATGAATATTTGAAGTTGTAAACAATACATATATAATATAATTCTATATATGTAGATATATAGGAGGAATGAATCTTGTGATGATTCAGATTCTAAACTTACATATAAATATATATTTCTCCAACTAGACAATGCCAAATTATAGGCAAGTAGATATCACCAAGCACTGTGCATAGCACAACAATTCTGTGCGCCAGGAATTATGAATCAGAAACACACAAAGGCAGGAATTATGCATGGGACAATCCAGATTCATGGCTCACATAACAATAAATATATGTCTTAAGAAAACGAGAGCGACTAGCGCTCGAACGTTCGATCATCGAACGCCCAACGTTACAGGGCTCGGCCCATCTCCCTCCCCCGCAGCACGAGCGCACACACCGCCCCGCGCGGGCACACAAACCCCGACACACACACACACACACACACACACACACAACCCCCGCGCCCCACCGCGGCGATCACCCCCGGCACACACACACGAACACACACATGCCCCTGCCCTCCCCTCTCCATGGCCGCCGCAACCTCCCGAAGCATGGGAAGCTCCTCCTCTCAAACAAGTAGGCACTAAAGAAGAAACAAAAAATTAGATAAAATTGAAACAAATAGATGGGAAATAAAAATGAAACATTGATTGAAATATAACTGAAACAAAAGAGAAATATGTGTTGAAACAAAAACGAGAGAGAAGAAACAACAAGATGAAAAGGAAAAACATTTGAAGCATTGATTGAAATAAAACTGAAACAAAAGAGAAATATGTGTTGAAACAAAAACTGAGAGAAAAGAAAGAACAGGAAGAAAGAAAAAAAAAAATTGAAACAAGACTGAAACAGAAAAAAAGAAACAAAAAGATGAAACATAAAATGAACAAAAAAGAAACAGACACATTTAAAATGATGAAACAAAACGAATCAACGCCTCGAAACGAAACAAAAAATGAGATCAGATCAAAAAACACATTGAAAAGAAGATGAAACATAAAATGAAATGAAAAAGAAACAAACACATTTTAAAAGAAGAAAACAAAACGAATCAACGCCCCTGAAATAAAACTAAAAGTAGTATAGAAACACTAAAAAACGACATGTAAAACATAACCTAAATACAAAAAGAAACACCCATGATTCTAACACTGAAACACCGCAAACACCCTGGAAACAACAAAGAAACACACTTGTCAAATCTGTTGAAACCACCACGAAAACCAGTTGAAACACCCCCCCCCGAGCGAATCAAAACCTCGTGAAACATCGCCTCGTCATCTACTGAACCAAGCAAAAAGACGAGGTGCGAGGAGGGAGGAGGCGGAGAACAGAGAGGAGAGGAAGGCACGAGACCTACCCGGGAACCCTAGCTTGCCACCCTGGAGATGGACGACCGCCCCCGACCCGATCCGCGGCGGCGGCCGCCGGATCTGCGCGGGTCCGCGGCCGCCGCCGTTGGATCCCGCGGTCCACCGCCACCGTCGCCGTGGGGATGAGGGAGGAGGTGATGGGAAGGTGGGACGAGCGCGCCGCCGCCATGGGAAGGAGGGGAGAGTGGTGGGGAGCAACGCGAGAGGCAGAGAGGAGCTTGCCGCCGTCGTGGGAGAGGAGGGAGGAGCACCGCCGTCGCCTTGTCGGGGCAAAAGAGAGCGATGGGGAGAGAAAGAGAGAGAGAGAGTGAGCGAGAGAGAGACGCGGGGGTGGGGGGTGTCCATCACGGGCGGAGCCGCCGAGGCGCGTGGCGAAATTCCAAAACTGCCCCTGTCCCTTGCTACGTGCGCGCTCGCGGTGGGCACTAAAGATGGGCCGGGCCGTGTGCGCCTGCGTTCTATGCCTCGAACGTCCTTGATAGAGCATTACTGTAAGAAAATGCAGCTAACACTTCTATCTAAAGTCAATCTTGAGTCAAAGATTGGGAAATTAAAAATATGTCATTGGATAAAGGCAATTACCACATTAGGAGGTTACCAGAATCACCATGTTGATGTCGTTGTGTTGCTGCTACGCTACATGATGTCGTTGTGTTGCCATTGCACATTCAATCTGCAGATGGTTCGGCAGGGAAAATCAACTCGGGTGACAAGATCTTAGTTTACGATGGAGAGGATCGATCTGTGGACAACAAAGATGGGCTTGCAGATCTTCAACTCATGTCAAATGTTATCGTGACATTCATTCGTCGTTTGAAAAATATGCTGCAAGTTGAGCGTCTAGGGGGTGATAACAAGTATCACCCAGAGAATCATGGTAACCAAATATCTTGCTATTCATTAAGGATTTCAGCTGCAACCCTTGGCGGCGAATCCTATCTTCTGGTTGCCCACGTCGTAGACCACAGTGAAAGTCTTCTGCAGCGTGTTCCCGAGGACGCCCACGTACGTCTCGTCATCGTTGGCCGCGAACGCCAGGCACGTCTGCGCCACTGTCGACACGAACATCACCCCTCCGGCGTCAAGGCTCACCGTCGCGCCGTCGGCGAACACCAGCGCCACCGCCGGTATCCTCACCCTCGCGACGCCGGTGAAGTCGTAGCACGTGTCGAGGTTGTCCAACGGCGGCGCCCTCTTGTACTTGCTCATGGACCGCGTGAAGGCCGACCGGAGAGCGGCGTAGCCACGCGGCGGCAGGAAGGTAATCACGGTGCCGGAGTCGATTATGGTGCCGGCCCTCATGAACACGGCAGGGGGGATCTCGAGCGCCACGCCGGCGACCGTGATGCCGACGAGGTTGACGTAGTAGAGCGAAGGCATGCCCGTGTCGTTGCGGCTCACCATCGCCGTGTACTGCGTGTTCCCCGGCGGCGCGGCGCCGCCGAGCGACAGGTACCCCACGCCGCTCGACGTCGACGTCAGGCAGTAGTGGAACCGCGCGCCAAACCTGCCCGCCGTCTGCGAGGCCAGCGACACCCTGTCGCGGGCGAGGCCGAACAGCCCATCGGCCTCGCCGAACAGACCGGTGTCGGTGTGGCCGCACCCGAAGACGAAGCCCGAGAGCTTCTCCGACGGCGACAGCGTCAGCGTGTCGCGCACGAGGTTGCCCTCGATCTGCGACCCGTCGGCATAGGGGAACACGTAGCCGCACGTGCTTTCCGTGCTGGACGAGCAGTTGTGCGCGGCGAACCCTTGGCAGGCCGGCGCGCCGCAGGGCACGACGGAGAACGTCGACGACCGCGCCGGATCGAAGAGCGGGTCCCGCTGCCCGTAGCAGCCCCTGCACGGCTTGCACTGCACCCACGACAGGTCGCTGCCGGTGTCGAGCTCCACGGAGAACTCCCTCGCCGGCGTGCCGAGGCCGACCGTGATGATGAAGTTGCTGTCGCCCAGAGACGTGCCCCAGCGCACCGGCAGGGACACGCCGCCGCTGGTGGCCATGATCCTCCGGCGTATCGACTCCACCCTGCGCCGGTCCTGGCGGAGGATCTCGGCCTGCGATGGCGGCGGTGACCTGCCGCCCCGGGAGTGTAGCGGCGAGCACGGGCCGTGCCGGTGTACCACGCTGAGAGCCGCTGTGTTGTTGGACGTCACTGGGAAGAAACAAGTAAATAACTAAATGAGCATGCGTAGCGTAGGTCAGTGTACATGAAGCCATGCATTCAGAAATCGCTGAAAGTCACTGCAGGCACCTGACCTGAGGCTGCGTTGCCCGTGCAGACCGTGCTCGGAAGCAGCGAGCTGACGGCCACGACGTGCCATCTGGGCTCGCCGCCGCGCTCTACCGCTGCTCCGACACGGCGAGGAGCCGCCGCCGCTAGGGCAAGAAGAAGGACGGCGAGGTGGCAGGGGCCAGCACGTACGAGTGCAGGACGACACAGAGAGCTAGAGCTCCGCGTTACAGAGGCCATGGATCCAGCTGCAATGCTGCTCCTCTCAGTGACTCAATGGGTCCGTAGCTAGCTCGACGGATCAGTGATCGTACTAGTACGCGGCGCTTGTTTTGTAGTGGCTGGTGGTGGTATGCTGCTATGCGCGCCGCGTCAGATTATTCGAATTTTGTCTGTGCAACACACGGCGACCAAAAGGAGGTCGTCGTTCGCACTCGTGCACGCCGCACTGACAGAGCTCAAAGTAGCTCGCTCCTTCTTTATAATTAACAATCTACTCCATATTACTCCCTCTATCTCAAATTATAAGACATTTCAAGAATATTAAAGGTTTAATCAAATTTATATGATAAGATAATAATATCAGCTAACTATCATTAGATTTCTTATTAATTATAATTTATAATATACTTATTTGATATCATAAATCTTCATATTTATTTATAATTTTAGCCAAACTTGGTGTTTTGATTCTATAAGATTTTTGAATGACTTATAATTTAAAATGAAAGGATTACGTGATAGTGTGATGTGTGGGTGATGTGTGGACGCTCAGTAGCTTTCTCACAGCAGACAAGATACCTGATATACTGTGTACTCCCTCCGTCCCAAAAAGAATAACGTTTTTGATCGTAAATCGTGTTTGACCATCCGTCTTATTCAAAATTTTTGCATAAATATCATATATTTTATTGTGGCTTAGTTTATCGTTAGTGATACTTTAGTAATGATTTATTTATTTAATAATTTGCATAAATTTTTTAATAAAACGAACGGTCAAACACGATGTTTGAAAAGTCTAAAACGACATTCCTTTTGGGACGGAGGGAGTACAGCGAGAGAAGGTTTCAGACCTACGGTGAACAACTTAGCCCCTTGGTATAAATCAGCATTACTTGTGAAGCTAGAAAACAGTTTCATAAATAGTTTTCTTGGTGAAGCTAAGTTATTTTGAAAAAAAACGTGCTTGGCAAAACGGCTTCACCAATAGCTTCATGCACTAATTAAGAGGAGAGAGGTAGGATAAAGTACTTTTTTCAGTTTTATCCCATCTCATCCATGAAGCTGTGAAAAAAAAAGGATGTTTGTCTAAATAAACAACTAGCTGTTGTGAGTTGTACCTAACATACCCTTAACAAGTTAAAGTACTCAAATATACACCTTAAAAGTTCATAGATCTAGGTGGAACACTCTAACAAATGTAAGGACGGCTGGAAAAGCTTGCAATTTATTAGCCGAGAATTGGAATCAAACGATCAACGTAACTCTTGTGACTCACGTTGTTTGACTTCAACTAGCTAGTAGCAGCTTGTTAGTGGCCTGGTCAGTGCCACGTTCTGGAGTGGAGGTTTACTTCTTTATCAGAAGCTAACCTGCTAACCCTATTGCTTCCGTGCGTTCGCTTTTTTAGTGAAAGTCGAAATCCCTGCGTGCAGTACTGAGTACTGACTTTGGTATACATGATCTCTCTGTTTAAAATAACTATGGTTCAAGCTATGCACCTAAATATATTAAATCTAAGAGTGTCTCCAACAGAGTAGTCATTAGCGACGAACAAATAGCTGATCTATTTCAAATTGTCTAAGAATATATGAGAAGAACATGTGAGTCTAATAGTACATAGTACGTAAAAAACTATGAATATATAAAATAATATTTTTTTCTGTCTCTCTCCTCCACGTCAGCTAGCTACGTAGCTAACGTCATTGCGACACCCTAAGGTGCGTACGTGTAATGAGTTAATGACAATTATTTTGAAACTTAGAAAGCACTAGTTTGTGTGAAAAGACTAATAAAATACTAGATATATAGTAAGTAAATGTGTATAAATATGCAAGGTAGACAGAGAACTCCACGCCACACAAACTATAGCCATGTCCCAATAATCGATCGAGCTGTCAATATATTATCTCTTGATTTGCGTCTAACATAACAAATTTGAGCCTGTGCTGTGCGCACCGAATCAGATTAATTATTCGACGACTGAAGGGTCGTCGAATTTAGTCGGTTGGTAGCCAACAATGCGATATGCAAATGCGGTCGTCGCTCCATCACACTTTAGCTAACATCTCTTCCCAATTATTTTTCTCTCTCCTCTCTCCTCCTAGGCAACAGGTGCTTGCTGGTGCTTGCTTAATACCGGGTCTGCAATATATAACACCTGTGTTTCTTGCTTCTCTCTCCTGCTAGCACCTCCTTAGCCATCACGTTGAAGCTGCTCTAATACGTCACTTTTGTGACGCATGCAGGTGCCTTTAACTGGCTTTAGCATTTTCCCATCAGATGCCCGGTACCCGTTACTCCTGTTACATAGGGGATGTGTGTGTATGGCGGCCGGGGAATGGAGTTGAGGAGCTACTGTAGCCGAGATAACCTAAAACCTCGGACGACCAACTTTATCAACCAAACCCGGTGTACGTGTGACTCACGTTCTTGGATTGCAACTAGAGGCCTGGTCAAGGATACGTTGCAAAATACTCACGACGAGGTGAGTCGTCATGGTGAAGCCATCGAACTCTCAAGCGACCATCAAAAAATGTTCATTGCTGCTTGTTCAACAAAAAAAATGATGTCTATTTCCAGACAATCCGATGCTAGCAATGGGTTTTGGCCTCCGCCGCAGTATAAATTCAGAGCACTCTTTTAACTCTAGATGAAAGTGATTCTCCTCGAAACATGATGGGAGAATGACTTCACATGATCAGAAAACCCTACTTTCTTCAGCTCCCACCCTCTTCATTCCAGAGAATAACTTTGTGAAATCAGAGCAGTGAATCCTCTAAAAGACTATTTGGTAAGGCTTCTGTTGAATTCAATAGAGAATCAGCTCTGAAAGCTCTATCAAACAGAGCCTAAAGCCGCAGGAAACTACAACTTTTGAATCCATTTCATAAGCATACAATTATTTCGACATATCACGATCACGTTGCAAAAATAAACAAAAAAAAAACCCTACAATTTTTCTCTTTCTTTAGTCATGATCGAAGCGGTAGGTCCTTGAGCAAGTTGTAGTTTCTTGCAACAAGATGTCAAATATTGCATGTTTCTGAAAGGCCCCAAAATTACTCTCCTCTTTAAGACATGAGATGGAAGCTGAGAACTGGAACCAATTTACAGTCAACCACTGTCACTACATTAACAATAGTACACGACAAACATATGCAGGGTCAAGCCGAGAGAGTCACAACTATACCGCCTGCCTGTATACACGCCTCCTACCAAAATCTTATGTACCCAACTTGGCTCTAAGAAAGAAGCAATATCTGCCCTTGTACCCAACCGAAACAAACATCAATGCGCTCGCACCATCACCCGTGGGCAAAGAAGAAAAATCTTGAAAAAAATCGTTGCTATGGGAGCTGGCTGCTACAGATGAGATGACAGTGGCCGGCCTGTAGCACTGCAGTAGAGATGGCCATGGCACACCGGATGGTTAACAACTACGAGGTTTCCCCCTGACAGTATAAATCCTAACCCTCCCATTTCTTTTAGCTGCTCCTCTCATACGGAGTACATACTTCACCATGAGGCCAGACTAGTTAGAAATTTCAATTGTAAATTTTGACCGGCTTCTCATATGAGTGACGGTTCTGCAGGTATTTGAAATCACCGGAAAAAAGTTAGGATTACATAACAGAACCAGAATACAAAACATGATATGAATGGTACAGTGAAGTGCATTAAAAAAAAAAATAATCGACATGTAACCGTGCATGCCAGAGCTCAAAACATAGTCTCAGCAAATATCTAAAGAAAAAATAAAATGTCTTTCTTGGGTGGTGGCAAATATAAAACCATTCTAGGCAACAGAGTCAAACATAGATTCAGATAAAAATGGATTAATAGTGAATTCTCTACATTATCATGCAGACTCAAAGATCCTTGAAAATAGCGATGATTACAGCAGATCTCATAAAGATGCAGCTATTTGAGATCATACAGCTATTTGAGATCATAAAGCATTGCATGTTTGCCGAAGCTATGATGAAACTAGTATGGTAAAATTGACACTATAACATTTGACAGCGTTGTCTCACAAAAAAACTAGCATACCTGATTCACTGTATAAGCCCTTTTTGGTGCAGTATCAGTGTGCTCCATCCCAAGATATTGCTCCCAAGCTCCATAGACCTCTCTCCTCTGTAGTAATCAGATGACAAAGGTCAGCAAACAGGATGAGCATGGAAACAGCTAGACAAGCATGTAGGCAACATCAAATAATTTACCTGAAAGCGAGTAGATATAACATCTGAATCCTGGAGGTAGTCTGGCCGATTCATCGATATAAACGCAAATTTCCACTGCTCACATGAATATTAACAGGTATATCAATTCTGTAGCTGCATTATATGCAATGCAACTCAAGGTAAGAGAAAAGAAAATACAATGAAAAGAAAAAGAATAGCAATAATCCAAAAGACCCGGAAGTTACAAAAAAATCAAGATCTGTTACAGAATGTCACTTTGTTATATTACTTTGCTACCACAGTTCGCAAAATAATTGGCAAACCATTTTATAAAACATAAAATGCGAGCATCTAATTCACTTGTGATGGACAGGACTTTTTTCATGACAAGTGACTGGAAATTTTAAGACAATTGATAAATTTTGATATTGAAGTATGGCATCTGAATTCTGGACATTACAGAAGAACCAGATCAGAAATAGCGGTACTATATGTGAACACTAATATTTTGTCACTCCATCCATTAAAAGAAACTTCAATATGGATCACCTTGGAAAATTCATCGGCAGAGACTTGCAGTTTACTCTGTATGCGCTTCTTGACTTCTGCTAAGGTCTCACCTTCATGAAGGAGCAGAAAGAAAGGATCTCCAAAGTTCTGAATTTGCTGTATGTCAAAACAATGTCAATTCTTGACATCAAACATATTGAATAGCTATCTTCAAAACCAACCTCAATAAGTGCACTACCTGAGTCTGATTAATATCTTTCATGAAGTGATAAACATGAATTAGCCGATCATTTGGTCCAATATTTTTCTCCTCTTCTGGAATCTACACCAATTGATAGACGCACTTATGAGGTTACTTAGAACTTTTCAGATCAGAACTACAGCCACCAAGTACAATGGACAAAATTATTACACACCTCCTCAGCACGTAATGTCCAATATTGATCGTTTATATTCTCTATCTTCTCTTGTAATGGAAAGATCTATGAAAAAAACTTGAATTAGCAAGTAGCGATAATGAATACAGTAAAAATAAATTATAGTTTTTATATAGAAGATAGAAGAATTCATTACGCTAGTTACAAAATATTTGTTCTCCAGAAAATAAAACATAAGAATCACTGTATAATGTGTAATGCTCATGATGTATCATATGAATGCCCAAAGTACCTTATAGATCTTGTGGTAAAAGACTTCTAGCACACGTAGCTCAGCATTAGGACTGGACAGTTCAACCTGTTGATTAGTACAATTGAAAGCTTTAGCACCAGAACAACACCCACGTTCACACCAAACAAGCAGCTTTTACTCCATCCATCCCATGAAGGCATGATTTTAAGCAAACCAGGCAGGTTACAATTGATCAAGGTCCAGTAGCCTGGCTGCAGCATAGCATTGACCAACAGCCCACTCAGACAATCATATATGCAGGAACAAAGGCACCGAGCGGCTGGACGACTCCAGCCTCCGTGACTCCACATCAGGGCCACACGGCCTACTCGCACCTCCTGATCTCCATTCTCCGGCTCTCCGCCTCCGTCCCTCCAAGTCAAGGAGTAATTTCTGCTCAGTGCTGGGTCTCGTGATCAATTATATCACAAGAGTAGCCCCCGGCGGCCCTCCCCCGGCGGCCCTCGGCGCCGCCGCCGCCGGCGGCGGCGGCCGCCGCTCCCCGGCGTCGGCGCCCGGCCACCACCCCCATGGCTCCCCGCCCCCACCCTCCCCCCCCTCTCCCCTTCTCCACCCCCGGTTTTCGCGAAGACGCAGCGACGCGCCGCCGCTGTGGCCGGCCGAGGTCGCCGCCGCGGAGGCCCCGAGGTCGGCCGGGAGACCTCCGCCTCCTCGGATCCGGCGGCCGAGGGGCCCTCCCCGCCTCCTGGCGCCTCCCCCGGCTCCGCAGCGCCCGATGCCGCGCCGTCCCGGTCAGTCGCCGCCGCTGCCACTGGGGAATTGGAGGGCACCGCGGGCCCGGCGCTCGGGTCCAACCACACGGCGAGCGGGCCGCCGCCATCGCCGTCGCTGGCCGCCTGCGAGCCGCCGGAGGCCTCCGCGTTCGTGACTGCCGAGTCGCCGCAGCCAGGCCCTCCGCCAGCGGCGGGGCAGGCGCCCTCGCGCTCCACGCCGCGTCTTGGGGCAACGCCGGCACCGCTCGCCGGCCGCGCCGTGATGCCGCGGCCTTCGTCACTCGTGGTGGGCGGGCGCTTCGGATGAGGTCCTCGTGGAGGATGTGACGGACGACGACGACGACGACGGTGTGGGCGGGGACGGCCTCGGCCTCGACGCTTCCTCGTCAACCCGTCGGCCCTCCCCGAGCCCGGCCCAACCTTGTCTCCCAGCGGCGCCTTTCCACCCCGAGAGCCGCACGGCGGGTCGCGCTGGCACCGGCGGTGGGCGGACGACGACGACGCTTCGGACGATGAGCATTCCTTGTCGTACGGAGGCCGCCGCCGCCCACCGATGACCGCAGCTGCGCCTCGGTGTGTGGGCACCGCGGTCGTGGTGGGGGCGGCCGACTGGGGGCCTCGCTCCCGGCGAAGACGGAGGACGCGCGGCCGGCCGCGACCACGCCCGGTCAACGGACTACCCTGTTCGGCCGGTGGGGGGCGTGCCTCGCGCGGCGGCGCCGCCGGCCGGCGCGGGCGCGAAGGCCGTCCGGCGGGCCGACGCCGCGCCGGAGCGAGTCCCCGCCCACTGGGCCGACTTGGGTCGGCGCGCCGTGCGACCGCTCCGGACGCCGATGGGTGGGCAGCGAGTGCCTTTGCCTCGGCATGCGCAACCACCGCGGCAGGGGGCCGCACGGGGGCGGCGCGGAGGGAGCGTCGGACCACGACAGTTCCCCACGTACGCCGATGGTCGCCGCTTCAAGTGCCTCGCGACGGGCACCGCGTCGCCACCGCAACCTACCTTGGCGGTGCCTCCGCCGTCATGGCCTTGGCCACCTCGCGCTGGACCGGCGGAGGCCGAGGCGCGCCGCTCGGCGGGAGCGCGGGCCGACACCGTGAGCGGCGAGCGCGCTCCCACGGGGCCGGCGACTCGGCCGATCCCGGCCACTCCCAACGTGGCCGCGATCATCGCCGCGTCGGCGCGCCGACGTCGCCGGCATAAGAGGGAGGGAGGCGGGCATCCCCAACCAAGCTTCCAAGGTTTGACGGCCGCGGTTTGCTCGCCCGTGGATGGAGCACCGGCCGAGCCTCCGGCCGAGGGCTCGGGCCTAGTGGTCACCCGTTGATCCGGTGGACACTTCGAGGGATGTCGCCCGGGCGGCAATTCTCGAAGGCCCGCCGCCGCCGACCGACGACGCGCGCATGGCCACGCGGGGAGGGCCGACTCCGGAGCCGGTGGCCGCCCGCCACGTGCCACCCCGGTGTCGCGGGCGATGTGGCCGTCGACCAACCCGCCGGAGAGGACCTTGCCATGGAAGGCCCTCCGGGCCGCTCGACCGCAAGCGCACCCACGGTGGGGGACGCGGACAGGGCGGCCGAGGGTGTCCGAGCGGGCTAAGCCGCCGTCGTCTACACCCGCCGCAACAAAGCAAAGACACGGGCGGACCTCCCACGGGACGTGGTCGAGGCCCCCGTGACGGCGAATGACGCGGTATGCCGCACTCCGCCGCCGGGCTTCGGGCGCCATCGTCACCACCGCCGTGGAACTCTTCCGCTCGGCGGCGCTTCCAAGCGTTTGCCGACAAGGTCGTCAAGCCCAAGCTCGCCGGCATTCTACCGCCGCCGTCACCCATGAAGACACCTCGCCCGGGAGGACACCTTGGCGAGGCCGCCGCGGAGCCGGAGGATCGCCGCCCAAAGCCTTTCTAGGATCCCGGTGTCGAAGCGCGGGAGTACCTCATCCTCAAGCGCTCGGCCGTGTCTCCTCCGACCGAGTCCACCGCGGACAACAAGTTCGACGCTCTCTTTGGTGGGTGTCCGGAGGACGACGAGGCTCTCGTGGAACTCTTCCTCGACGGGTGCAACGTCGGTGGCGCAGGAGACGCCGCCGCCGCGCGCGGGCTTGAGCCGCCATGGTTATCGCCATGTGTTGGAATGGTTGTTTAGGTAGCGAGTAATAGGATAATGCGGTTTGGTTGTGGGGCGTGCTTTTCTTGCTTTTATTGTTAAATCTTGTAAGCACCCCGGTTGTACTAAAACTTTCCTTCTTAATCAAAATACGCGCAAATCTTTTGCGTGATTGAGAAAAAAATTTCTGCTCAGTGCTCCAACTCCAGTGCTACAATCACTCGAGTGTTTGCCGCCCTTCCGCCGCAGCGTGCTCGAGTACTCGACCTCGGCATCAACAAGACAGCACTAGATCCCGACGGACGCCACATCCTGCTTCCAGATTCTAGAATCTAGGAGCCCTCAGCGCTTGCTAGTTGCTACAGGTTCGCTTGATCCTCAATCTCTTTATTTCCCTAATTCTTACTAGGTATGTAGTTTGGTCCTAGTTATTTGGACCAGACCAGACCGGCGGTTCGACCGCTAAAAGACCAAACCAGAGCCTTGACCGATCTGGTTCACTTGAAAGACCGCAATCGAACCACTAGAAACTGTTTGAACCGGCTGGTTCCATGCGAACCACCCCGGCCTGTAAACTCTGCGCGTGTGTAACTGTGTACTGCAGTCCTGCTGGCTGCTGTGCAGCGTGTGTGCTCCTAATTGGTGGAGTGGAGTGCATGCACATGCCACCGGTGGGCCCACTGGCTACTGATCACTTGCCGAATTGAATGTTGCATGCACACAGTGGCCTTGCTCCTGATCCTGCCTCTGTTGACACTTTGGAATTGCTAGCGTCACCTCACATCTATATATAAAGTGCATTTTAAAATTTAAAATTTCATAAATTTTTCAAATGAGCTCCAAATTAGACAAATAATATATCTATTTTCATTATCTCAACGAGCTCTTCACAATGGCGCACTCCATTTTAGCATTTGAGATTGTTTTGCAACGGTGAATATTTGAATTACTAGTCTAATCATTTTTTTCACAAATTTGGAAGTGCTCAGTATATTATGTTTTCATACACATGTTTTAACTATCTGGTAAAACAACTTTAGGGCACCAATATCTTATAGTACTGTGTTTTGTACTGGTGGCTAGATTAGTGCAAATTTGTATATGTGATCAAGTATATGCTGCTAATTATTGTGTTTACCACCTATTTGTGACCAGTCCAAAACAACTGAACTGGCAGTTCAACCGGGTTCTAAATGGTTGGACCAGTGAACCTATGGCCTCGCCGGTTCGATCTCCAGTCCAGTCCTAATAACTTGGACTTTGGTATGATTTGGTTGACTGAGGGGGGACTAACAAGTTTTAGGTAGCAAGGAAAACACATAGGTTTGGCTATAGGGGCACACTCCCAAAACGTGATCTAGTGCACACAGGTCTCAAACAAGGATATATGGAAATATTCATGGTCAACACAATAGTGTCAGCTTAGTTCGAAGTGTAACTCTGAAGAACAAAACTACACTTACAAAGAGGTTGACAGGAATGTAATGCTTACCTTAGTTTTCAAGTCATTTATTACATCAGCAATGGTGCTATTTTTTGGAAGCCTGATGCTGTGAATAACAACCTGGACAAAGGATATCATATGAAGATATACACAAAATACTTTCGGCAGTACACCATATATGTGTGTGGTAGCAAAACAAACCTCATCCTTCGTAGGATGGTGGAATGCAACTTTCAGGGTTTTTAGGAACTGCAATTCTGGCAGTGGTATATCCAACACTTCATAATACAAGATGTCAGACGTCTGTAGCAGATAGTGCTTTAGTAGGAAGTCCAACACATTTTGTTACACAGAAAACATCCTCATATTGACCAAAAGAACCGAAAAAGGTTAACCTGATTGTAATGGATGAGCATGTCCAACAGATGCTCCACTCCTCGATATTTGACGGGTTGTGGTTTAGGTTGCTGAGAGTAGCAATTGTGGGATGTAAGCCGAATTTTCGCTGGATCATCCAATTCAAGATGGCGAGCAACTCTCTCAACAACATCATCATAGGTATGAAGCTTTGACCTTGAAGCGCGGAAAATCAAAAAAAAAAACATTTTGGGTTAGATATATATTCAATTAAAAAATTTCAGTGAACAATGATGCACAATAAGCAAAACTCTCACAATTCCAAAGAAAAATCATCATCCTTTGGTTTCTCCAAAGACCGGAAATGCACAACCTGCAGCAACCACAACAGTTAACTCAGGAACATGATGAGAAAGCAGGTTTTAATAACTGCCGGCAAAAGCTCTAAGATATTGTTCTTAAGAATAAACTATACTGGTGACAAATGAACCCGTAGAGAAACTATGCCACCAATAAATACTGATGCGAAGAAGAGGAAAAGGAATGCATGGACATTATGAATAGATGTCCCTTCGGCAGCATATAATTTGGAGCAATAAAATGAAAAAGCAACAACAAGCTGCTTGGTTGCGGCTATTAGTAAGGTGGATACACATTAAAAAAGTAAACATGGTACACTAGATAGATTAGTTCCACTAGAAGAGAAAAAACTTAAAATAAAAAGGACGGCGAACCCTAGCGCGTGTGGAGAGCCCTCCCTCCCTCCCTCCCTCCCTCCGCCACCGTCTTCTCCACCTCCATCGAGCTCGCCGCCACCGCCTTCTCCAGCTCCGGCGAGGCTCCCCGCCCCGACCTGGCCCGACCGCCCCCAACACAGCCAGGGCTCCCTAATCCGCATGTCCACCATTCCCACCGCCTGTCCTACATACCTCCGGCCGCCGGCTAGACAAACCCACCGGAGATAGAGAAGGGGAGAAAGCTCGCGAACCCTAGTCGCGAGTTGAGGAGGGGAGAGAGGAGGGGAAGGAGTCCTACTCCGTGGCAGATCCATGGCCGCCGCCACCGGATCTAGCGGATCCGCCGCGGTCGCGGCCATATCCGGGCGGCACCACGCCGCCAGATCCGCCATGGCCGGTGCGGGCACGGTGGAGGCGGTGGGGTGCGGGGGAGGCGGGGTCATGGGGGGAGGGAGAGGAGCACACCGTATGCCGGTCACCGGTGAGAGGGAGAGAGCCGGAGGCAAAGGATGAGCGAGTGCGCGCACGGGGCTGCGGCGAACCGGGAATGCGGTGTGCGGGGCTGCGTGCCATGTGCGGGGGGAGGGGACGGGGGGGGGGGGGGGGAGGGGGGGGGCAGTGCACAGCAGAAAGTAGCATTTAGGAAATAAAAATTCTCGCTGTATATTTTTCTAATGACCTATCATACCAGAAATGATGTGGGACTGAAACATGACCATAAATAGATGTGGCAGAATGCGCAATAATAGCTTACAAATGGAAGTAAAATCATATGAAAATTGGAAGAATAAACATTAGTCTTATACCTACAGTACAAAATCGTAATCAAGTTGGACATACAGATACCACACCTGCCTATTATGGACATATTCCAAAAATGAAGGAACATCTGGATATCGCACTTGTGCATCATAGTCTGCTCCTGGTGATTTTTGGAAACAGAGAATGTCCCCATCTTCAAGCTAAAATATTGAGAAGTTTTGGAAATAATTCAATAAATAACCCTTATTGAGTTATGCATCCCTTTCAATAGAAGTGTATTGACAAACCTGACTAGAACGAAAAGTGAGTTTCTTGTCGATGATATCGCACATCACGTTTGGCTCAAACTTAATTTCCTGCACATGTACCAATGGAACAATACCTATCATGAGGTCATCACGGACAGAACTAATGCATTTGGACAACAATGCACTAGTAGACGAATCATCAGGACCATAAATATATCAAAACAAAAAATCAATCTTGCCTCATAAAGCACAATTTCTTGATCAGGGGAAAACCCAGCCATTTCATTTAGTTTTGCCAGGATTTCTGAAGGTTTGCCCAAGGCCTTCACGAAGAGCCTCCCCATATAACTAGATGGATGAAACAACCCCATGATAATGAAGCACTACTTAGGACAAGATGACAATGTTATCAGTTCAAACAGAAGATATACCAAAGTTCTTCCTTTTCTGGGTCGTAGAGTTTGAAGAAAATAAGAATATCTTCCTTGGCCTTCTCAGGAGGAGGAAGTGGCCGCAAATCCTAAATGAGTAGACAAAGATAGGTAAGAAATCCACAGCTGGGTGCCACAGCAGACACTAAAATAACATGTAGAACAAGAAGGAAGCACAAATCAAGCATATCAATACCAGCCCAAGTTCTACTTCCAAAAATAGCTTCAACTCAGCATTGTGTGCCTTATTTGATACCTCCCTCAGTTGCCCCACCTAAGCAAGGATAGAAAAGAATGAGATGTATTCACATAAAATTGAAATGAGAAAAATAAAGTTAGACCCAAAAAAATAACACTGCGAAGGTTCACAATTTTGCTATCACATCTTGACAACTAAACACAACAGATTTGGCTACTAGTTTGTTTTTCTGGAAGCAAAGTATTCCATATCAGCTAAACCAATTCCTGAAAGGTTCCTTTTCTTAAGTGCATATATATCAACTCAACCAATCCCTAAAGCTATCCCAACTTAGTGTTTCAGAACAGGAACAATCCTTGAGAATGATGAAAGATTTCTTGTCTTTTATGACATTTTTCTTACATATTATACTGCATCATATAACAATATAGAACATTGATAACAATGCCTGAGATGAATACTAATATTTTATCATAGTAATGTCAGTCAGATAAAGATATAAAAGAGATCATAAAGAGAGAGTTTTGGAGAATTGCACGAGCCAAATCTGCATATTAGTTCATGAACAGACCCCTAATCGGTGACTATTAAACCTTATCCAAGAATTGGTTCTATTCTTCTACAGCTCATTATGTTCCCGTATTAGTTCATGAAAAGACCCCTAATCGGTAACTATTAAACCTTATCCAAGAATTGGTTCTGTTCTTCTACAGCTCATTATGTTCCTGATTTCATTATTACTAATATATTGGCATGAAAATGAAATAAATAAAAGTTAGGCGCCAGTTCCCAAAGTATCTGCTGAATAAACTATAGAACTTTGAAGCAACAAATGAACATATAACTTACAGATTGTGTTTCCTCATGAAGGGTCAATGGACGATTAGGGCGGTATGTATGGTTTTGCCTCTTGGCCCACAACCAGAAGCGCTGAAACTGCACAGGGATGCCATATTCCTTGGCAACTTCCTCCTATTAAACAGTTATTCAATAAAAGTAAAAAAAAAAAAAAAAGTCAAATCCAATTCCACATATCAATAACAAGAATGGAATTTGTATTCCAAAGTTATAATAAGAAAGATTTGCAACCACAAAAATGATTTGTGTAGAGTTCTGGAAGCACTTTACCTTGAAAGAACTAAAAGGCATTTGCTTTTGTATACGGAAATTGCGGACTTTTTCATGGTCCACCAAATCAAAATATATATCCTTTCCAATTTGTCCCTTCAAATCTTCATCACGAGCTACCTAGATTTATTTACCATCGCCAGAATTTAATGCTAAAAATGATAAACTCAATTTCAGATTATGAGATCTGGAAAGAAACATAGATACAGACCTTAATTATGGTATAAAGATGAGCTTCAGCTTTTTCCTTCTTTTTGTGTTCTTTCTCTTCTTGTTCTTTTTTCAACCTTACCTACACAAATCCAGTCCTCAAACAAACTATAACAAAAATGGAATCCACAGTAAAAAACAGAGGGATAATGCTACAGACTGCATACCCTTAAATGCTCAGCAATGTCTTTTTCATCAACAGTACACATAATTTTCTCCTTGTCACTTTCACGAATATAAACAAGCATATACGCGTTTGAATACTTCGTGAATTTAAATGGAGCATTGTTGAAACCAGGGTTTATTTGGGGCAACTGTTTAATCCAAAAGAGAAACATAAACGATGGTGATAAGTAGATGAGATATAGACTGCAGACATTTATTCTTGAATCAATAGGACTTACCTCTTCCTCACCCCCATATTGCTCTTCAAGAGCCTTCTTAGCATCTTCTTTTGTTACACGCTCATCATCAAATTTATACCTGAGCACAACATGAGGTGAAAATTTGGAGACAATTTACAAGAATATGCAGATCATGCAGCCATAGATTGCTTTTAAAAAAAAACTTGACCTGCGGGGGGTAAGACAGCCCCCGAGCATTGCATTAAGAAGAAGACCTTCTCACGCAGGTCAAGGAAACCCCCGAACCCCTGGCTCCACCCATACAAAGCGGCACCATAGCCCATGTGAGACGACCATGACCGGAGCCGGACCTTAGACCTGTGCTTCGGCCATGGTACAAACGAGTGGATTTTTTTAACCCCAACCTGAAATTAGCTCCCACGGGGAGTCCAACACAGGACCTGAGGAGTGCCTCTGGGTTCCCATAGATTGCTTTCATATACAAAGACAAGCCTTTCAGTTGCAAATACTTGTTGGAGTATATACATGTATTAGGCCCATGAGGCAAAGCCCATAGGGCCCATGTATGCAACTATATACACCCTTCTAGGGTTACCTTGCATCAATAGAGAGAGAATATTCCAAATCCAACATGGTATCGGAGCAGGGTAGGAACCCTCTCCCGTTCCTCCCCCGATCCAGGCCGCCGCCTGCAGCCGTCGCCTCGACCGACGGGTGCCCGTGCCACCACACCGGTCTACCACCCGCCGCTGCTTCACCGGGACCCTCGTCACACTCACCCTATGGTGACGAGGCAGGCGTCCCGTCCGCAGGCCCTCTCCGCCACTGCCTGCGCGACGGGGATCTCTCCGGTACCCTCTTCCGTCCGCGAGGCCTTGGCGGACCCTCACCGGCGCCGTGCGATGGAAGAGGAGTACGCGGCCCTCCTCGCCAACCGCACTCGGGATCTCGGTGCCCCGTCCGCGAGGTGCCAACGTCGTCACCGGCAAGTGGATCTCGGGACCCACAAGCGCCGGGCCGATGGTACACTTGAGAGGTACAAGGCTCGGTGGGTACTCCGGGGTTTCACTCGCGCCCGGGGTTGACTATGATGAGACCTTGGTCCGTGGTGAAGCCTGCGCATCGTCCGCACCGTGCTCTCACCGGCTCTCACCCGCTCTTGGCCCGTGCACCACTGGATGTGAAGAATGCTTTTCTCGCATGGTCTTCTCACCGAGACATTCTACATGCAGCCGCCACTGGGTTTGTGGACTCCTCTAGCTCGAGATGGTCCGCCGGCTCAACAAGTCTCTCTATGGCCTCAAGCAGTGCTCCCCGGCATGGAACCACGGTTTGTCGCTTTCCTCCCGACACTTGGTTTTGTGGAGGCCAAGTCGACACGTCCCCGTACATCTATCACCATGGGGCCGAGATCGCATATCCGCTACTCTATGTGGATGACATAATCCCGACGGCCTCCGGTGAGTCACTTCTTCGCGGATCATCACCTCTCTTCGGCCAGAGTTTGCGATGAAGGATTTGGGTGTGCTTCACCACTTTCTTGGAGTCACCGTTGAGCCTCATCCACTGGGCTTCTTCTTCACCAGCGCACAAGACACTCCGGACATACTTGAGCGGGCCGGGATGACAGATTGCAAGCCCCGCACCACTCCAGTTGACACTCGAGCAAGCCGTCCGAGGCGCAGGACCCCCTGGATCGATCCTACGCATACCGCAGCCCTGGGCCGGGTGCTCTTCGCACTCACCTTCACCGGGCTCGACATCACCTATGCGGTTCGCAGCTTGTGCCTTCATATGCATGATCCTCGGGAGCCTCATCTCACCGCTCTCAAGCGTCTCCTCGTACCTCCGAGGCACCGCCGATCATGGCCCGCTCCCCGCACCGACAGTCCTCCCTCTACGCGTAGCCGGGTTGTCTACACCGACGCCGACCGGGCCGGCCGCCCGACACTCGACGGTCCACCTCTCGGCTATGCCGTCTTCCTCGGAGGCAACCCGGTGTCCCCGGTCCTCCAAGCGCCGCAGCGGCCTCCCGCTCCGGCCGAGTCCGAGTACCGCGCGTCGTCGCCAATGGCGTGGCCGAGGCTTCCCGGCTCCGGCGGCTCCCGGCCGAGCTCCATAGCCCCCCTTCGCCGGCCACGCTCGTCTCATCGCGACAACGTCGCACGGTCTACCTCTCCACCAACCCCGTCCAAAGACCGCCGCACGAAGCATGTGGAGATTGACCTTCACTTCGTCCGTGATCGGGTGGCCATCGGCGAGGTGCGGGTCCTCCATGTACCGACTACCTCCCAGTTCGCCGACATCTTCACCAAGGGCCTCCCGTCGTCGACCTTCACCGACTTCCGCTCCAGCCTCAACATCACCAGTGGCTAGTTGTGGCTGTGGGGGGCATGTGTGTGTGCTCTTTCTTTTAGATGTCCAGTCGGTAGTTCAGACTGCGGGGGAGTGTTGGAGTATATTAATGTATTAGGCCCATGAGGCAAAGCCCATAAGGCCCATGTATGCAACTATATACACCCTTCTAGGGTTACCTTGCATCAATAGAGAGAGAATATTCCAAATCCAACAATACTCAACAGAGATTAAACTTTGCCCCTCATGCACTGCATACCCCAACAATCAGTGGAATGATTTAGCAGGATTGCGATTAGATTCAGAGGAAAAATGGTAGATCAGAGCATCAGGAAGGAAGAGGCAGCTGGGGGGCCACAGAAGAATGGTAACGCAGGGCACCACGAAAGAACAGTGATCCAGGGTGCCACAGAAGAAGAGCAGATCTAGGGCCATGGGGAAGGAGGGAACCGGTAGAGAGGGTCTTGTCGCTTAGAAGTTCCCATTCTTAATATTCTGCTCCTCTACTACATTTGGATGGGACCCAGACACTTTTATGTTGGGCCATTTTCTCACCAACCCAATAGCCCAACCTTTTTCACAAACCCAATAGCCTGAATTTTGCAAGCGTACACATGGCAAATGCAACTAAAATTTTACTCCTCCCCAATGAATTGCTAAACCCCAAGGTTAGGGTGAGGTCCCAAACAAGGTATTGAACATGTTATCCTTGGACAGGAGCACATGGAGAATAGTAATCCAAGTGCACGAAGAAAGACCTAGGATACCAATTTCTTTAATTATTGTTCCTGTTACTAATACTACTTCTATCTTCTTTGTCCATGGCTCCATGTTTGCTTTTGTTTCTAGCATATATCCCAAACTGCTTGGAGAAAAAGGTTTGTTGTCATGGTTTTTGAGGCGTCGCCTAGTCGTCACCTTAGGCATTGGGGTGTACCCCAGGTACCACACGGTTTTAGTTACGATATATCGCCTAAACGTCCAGGCATACCCCCAGCGCCACAGGACGCCACAAAAACCATGGTTGTTGTACGTACGGTGTTCGAGTGGCTCATATGCAATCATTTATTCCTTGAACTTGTATCAAGGACTAATTGAGCATATTATTATTTCTAGTAGGACTTTTCAAGACATGCCTGAAGCCTGATGCTGTTCAGCTGTTGATGAATGTGGACTATAAGCAGCCGAGGGTACAAACGTGTATTGGGTGCAGTGATAAATGTGTATGCTAAAGAACACAAGCGTAACTAACCTCTCTAATATACAACTAGTTGCAGCTGCCAACAGTCCTCAAAAATCAGGTCAAATTAAATGGGTGCATTCTCATAGCCAATTGGTTAGAGGAAAAAAAGAATCTGAAACTGCAAATTGGTCTGCAAAGGCTTATGCTACACTCTACAGTACCACAATTGTACAATTACAAACATGACTGCAACATTAACTGGTAATCACAGGCAGGTCAAAAACACGGATTTTAGTCGGCTAATTTAGTTTTCCAACTTAAGAATGGAAGTTGGTATAATTCTAGTCAACCATATAATATTAAGCACAAGGAAAATGCAATGAAAACTAGCTAAGCAGGTGTACCACGACAATAAACCAATACAAAAGCCTACCATTGCTCAGATAGAGTTGGTCGTATGAACGCATAGTAGTGACCGCCATGTACCCCACCGCTATGAACAAGAACACTGAATGAAAGAAGATATACAGTATTAGACTATTTGTACACCCAAAAAATGCAAGAAACAAGTGTTTGCTTAGGTGTTTGAGAAGAAAAAAGGACTGAACTGTAGATATAGTGTACAAGAGAAGAATCCCCACAACAACCCCACAACAGAGTGAAATACCTAAAGACCCTACTACCCTAGATACTAATATTGAGTTGTATGCAACCAGTGCAACCCAAAAGCTTAGGCTGATGACTAGAGGTGGACAATTCACTTATTCACTTATACTCCAACACTCACCCTCATGTGGAGGCTCCATCGGGCCTCTGACGTGGAATAGGAGCGAGCAACAATTATTTTATTTAATATTTTATTTAATTGTGCTTACCAGGATTAGTACTTGAACCTCTAGCTTTGATACCAAATTGAATTGCATGCACCGACACGTTCAACCCAAAAGCTTACACTCCCAAGTCCCAACAACCACACAAGTACCCTTGCAAATTACATTACCACGAAACACAATGGCATTGAAAATACCTTTCTAACAAACTGCCACTGGTGCTCCACACAATAAATAAGAAAATTATGAATTGTATGCGATAGTTATCAAAAGCAATAGCCATGGCAGTGTCTGCAAATCTGCATGTTCATGTGACTGCATTTTGCACATGATCAACCAATTTCCTTAAGCATGTCTACTTAAGCATAGCATGCTGGTAAAACAAATAGCGATTGTTTTACATGGAACAAAGAACTAGAAATTCTCTGGTGCCTCAAAACTCTCAAAAATCATAACAAAAAGGACATGTCACGGGTGTTCGAGAACAAAAAGGACATGTCGCGGACAGTAAATAAATTAATTCATTTTAAAGCCATACGCAGATGTACAGTAAGTGGTAAAAGTCATTGCCTGTGAAGAGTGTAAAGGTTTCTTGTACTTCGATCTGCATCTGGAGCAAGGTATTTGCCACCATCTCTATCCAGATCAAGTTGCAGAGGAAACTCGTAGCGATCATTAATCTGGGCATGCAAATATTAATAGAAATGACAATCTCAACAAAGAATAGGTCTTAAAAACATTTCAATTTAGATTAATTGTAAATGCTGCACACATCAAGCATACCCTAAATGAGATGGCTCATTTGGTGTAGCAGATCTTACAAGTACATGAACAATATAACTTACTGAACAAAGTGCAAGTAATCCAGAACAAACCTTAACCATGGTATCTCTCATATAATCATACTCAAAGCGCTTCAGCTGGAGTTGCAAAACAGGGGGAAAATCAAGGAAAAGAACACCCTTCTTCGCATCCTGTGATATCAAGATGAATCCAGTCACAAGATATATTCAAAAAAGAACTCAAGAAAAGAGAAGGTTATCAATTATCATACAACGTACAAACTTCCTTCATCAAACAGGAAAAGGAACAGGAAGTTTAAGGAATATCACATGCAGTCCGCATGTTCATTGTATGTCAATATTGTGTTATCACATACAATATATTGAAGCTCACCAATCACATAAATATCTTAATGGATAGCTAGATATTTGGTTACCTGTAGACCATGATTCTCTGCGTGATACTTGTTATCACCCTCTAGACGCTCAACTTCAACATATTTATCAAATGACGAATAAATGTCACGACAACCTTTGACATCAAGTTGAAGATCTGCAAAGGCATATAGCACTACTTAGTACAGCAACCAAGGTTGCTACCAAGGCATTGCTTAGTCAGCAAACAACGTAAGAGATAGCCCATACCATAAAAGGACTCCTTGCGGTTAGATTTATACTCAACATTTATACACTCGATGTAATTGATGTGGTGACCTTCAAATAACTGCTCAATTGTTCCTTCTACGACAGTGCCCTAAGAGGATGTGAGGTTAATAAAAGATAAAATGCGCTACATCCGAGTTTCACTATATATGTTACCTTCATTTTGTCCTCAAGTTTCTCAGATAGAACTCTGTTGAGCTCTTGTACATCATGCTGCATGAAAGAATCATATGTGTCCCATCCAAAAGATTTGGTCAGCTCTTTTGTAGCTACACTACTCTCACTGTACTGGAGCTTGTAGAAAAGGCTCTGCAGCGCCAAGGGAATACTTCCTGATGGCATGTCATTTTCAGTGGTTGGCATATGATACACAGCCTTAAAGCAGAAAAAAATAAATCAGTGAAGTGCACTAGAAATAATGCCTATAATGTAAGAATGCATGGTACCACACCTTCCTAAAGTACGGTATATGGTATAGTGTTTGTAGAAGGGAGTTCATATAACAGGTAGCTCCTTGGTTTTTCAGACCCACATAACCAGTTTCCTTTTTTGAGTCATATGTCCAATAGTCAACCATTCTGCGGACAGCAACCTCGGCCTCCACAACAACAGTATCATTCACGAGGTAACCTCTACTTGCATCATATAGCTCACTCAAAGGCATAAAAGATGTGAAACCCCAATCACTCTCGCGAGCATTAAATTGATGCTGGGTATCTGCAGACAGGGACAAAACAACACGTTGGTGCTAGATACATTCATTCCATGGCAAGAACCATTGGCAAGCAAAGGTGATAAAGCAGGCCTTATTAATCACCAACAGAACTTAAAAAAATGCATTGTGCCGCATTTCCAATAATCGGAAATGGATCAGAAGTTCGTATTGTAGCAACAATATCCAAGAAAATATAGATAGGGCAGAAAAATCAATCCATCGTCAATCATGGGACAGCATGTTATATGGAAACCATCCTGGCTAAACACCTGGGCCAGTTTAATCGAAATTTGGTGATAGGTGTTGTTGTGCCACCCAGCTAGTGCCTATAGGAACTTGTTTGTTAGGGTTATAGAAAAGTATCACCCATAACATAATTTGTCATAAATAGCATTAGCAGTTTATTCTTCATCATATACTGTAATGATTAGTCAAGAAAACAGTTGATAATAGGATTTGCAATGATTAATCGCTGAATGCCACTAATATCGACTGCATGGTGATAGTCTAACCATTTCACCAACTAAATTTGGTGGATATTCACAACAATGGTGCAAGCTGGAAGCTAACCGCTCTTTTAATACAGAGATACACAGGCGTGTTCTAAAAAAAGACATCCAGCTAACAATTTTACTCTATCTCGTTATAAAAAGGGCATACATGACGAAAGTTGCAAATCTGGGACTTAATTGGGGCTTCATTGCAGATTTAAGGATCAAACGTTTATTTCAAATTCAGAGACCTAATACGTAGGTCAGGACCAATGGTAAGTTATCAACAAGAAAGTCTACACCGCCCATCCAACATGATATCATAAAAGTTAAAATCGACAAAACCACTATATATATAAGATTAACTGGTTCCCACCTGATGCAAGAAAATCTTTAAAATCAGCAACTTTTCCAGACAAAGTCATAAAAATGTTTTGGATGAGAATAGTGGTGTATTCAAACACTTTTACTCCCATGTTTATATGTGCTGCTTTGGCATGTAATGTTTTCTAGTTTAACATTCTTCCCTCTACATTCAAGTGCACATTTATGGCACGGAGATGTGGATAAACACAGCATAAAGCAAGACTACACCTTTGCGTATCGTATACTTCGGCTGGATCTGGTTTACAACAGCAAGACTAAACTGAGCATAGCGGCTCCAACCATATGGGAGGTTGGCTGAGTCAGCAACATCTAAGTACATTGAGAAGTGGTCCACATTGTTCCCCTTGGGGAAAATCAGCACACGCCTGCATGAAGGTCAACAGACGTTACGGTTACTCTTAAGGAACAAGGAGTATAGAAACACAAACTCCATGTTTCTGCAGGCCGGACAATGGAAGGGATCAGAATCTCACCATTTGAATCCGCCGACGACAAAAACCTCCGAATACTGCTTCTTCCCATTGAATCTGGTGAAGTTCTCAATCGTCCATGTGAACCGCGATGTCTGTGGATCTTCCACAGGCTGGCTCTCCGCCGTGCTCACCACCTCAGTCTGCGCCACCACTGCCAATAGCCATGAAACGTGTCCGCATCGAGAATCAGGATAATGCCAGCACACAGAACCGGGTTCCTAATGTGGCACATTGCCAAACCAAGCTACAAATCAAACTGAAGCAAAGCAGCAAAATGAGATAAGGGCATACAGTACCTTCCATGGGCTGGGCCGCGTCAGTGTCGGCAGCGGCCTCCTCCTGGCGAGGCACGAGCATACCTTCCATGGGCTGCGCTGCGCCGGTGTCGGCGGCGGCGGCGGCCACCTCCTGGGCGGGCACGAGCATCTCCTCGTCCTCATGCTGCGAGCGAGGAGGGGGTCAGATCCGATAAACCCTAGGGACCAAGGCGAGGAGCGCCACTCCGATCGGCAGCTCGCCGGGCGGGAGGCAACGGAGGAGCACGGCCGCGGGGAACGTGGACGGGGAGGCGGCGAGGACGGGACGGAGTGGATGACACGTGAGTGCCTGCGTACGTACCTCGACAGTGGGAGGAGGAGTCACCATAGTCATGGAGGCGACTGGGTCTCCTTCGGTCGTCGCGGCGCCGCGGCGTGGGCGGCGGTGGCGAAGAGATGCCCGGGGCCGGAGCCGGAGACGACGGCGGCGGCGCGGCGGAGGCGGCGCGGCGGAGGGAGCAGCCTCCTAGCCGGAGTGGAGGGGGAGTACGGGTGCGAGAAAAGCTCGCAGTTTGGAAGCCAGATGGAAAGGGTAATTTCGGAATTTTAAGATATTCGAATTTTGATCAAAAAAACCTTCATTTTTCTAATATGAACAAGTTATGTAACCCCTTAACTCTTCTAGTGTCTAATTTGTCCTAAATTAAATTTAATTAATTTGGCTCTAAGATTTCATTGGGTGGTTTTGTCTCTTAACACATGGAGAACATACAGTCAGCACCCCTATGGTTTTTACACTAAACAGTGTTCCATTTGTAATAAAACGACTAATATTAAACAAAGTTCTAAAACCACTTATAAAAACCTGCATAAGTTTTATCTAGATGCACTAGTTTTTTTTACCTTAAGGGTCCATTGGATGTAGATTTTGAGGAGCTAGAATTGAATTGGATTCAATACAACCATGGTATTGAAGTGGCATAGTTCGAATATTATTGTTTGGATGATTAGTGAATTGGCTTTCGAAATCATAGCAAGCAGCTCAAATCTGTTTTCATGTTTGGATGCAAAATCATGGAATTGGAATGACACCACGGCAAACCACGACAAGAGGACGTTAACCGCAGCCATGGGAGGAACTTGACCCCAGCCACGACGAGAGGGAGAACAACCCCGGTTGTGGCGAGCGGATCTCGGCAGCCACAACCATATGGGTGAGTTCGACTGGCCATAGGGAAGAAGGGGGCGACGATGGGGAGCTTGACCGGCCATGGGGATCTCGGCACCTGGGAGATGATGTGAAAGAAGGGGGCGCTGATGGGGAGCTCGACTGGCCATGGGAAAGAAGGGGCCATCGATGGGGGATCTTGGGCACTGACCACAGATGAGGAATCTCAGGCACTGGTCATCGACGGGGAATCTAGGGTGGTGGGTGCCCGCCTCATGGGCGCTCTTAGACGAGCTTGCGCCACCGCTCCCTATCGTCCTTGCCACCCGGAATTATTGCCGGAGCAGGAGAAGACGAGGATGACAACTCCGGCGAAGGGGCTCGCTATCTTCTCCGACAAGGGAGCAGAGGGCCTAGTGCGCAAAAGGAAGGATGTCTCCAGGTAGGGGATTGAGAGGCCGGGTGCGCAGGGCGAAGCCCTCAAGCAAGGGGTGGCGGAGGTGCTTGCACACGAGGCGAGCGACGAAATTTCCATGTGGGAAAGGACGGGTACGATTATGGTGAATACAAAGGAGGAAGCCTCGGTATTGTGGGTAGGACCGAGTAGCTGGAGGGAATGATGCACGGCACTAGAGCTCATTTCCGAATGTGAATAGCAAAACCATCCAAATAACAGAAATGAGGGCGTTCATTGCCAATGCCAAATATTTGGACCTGAATGCCGACATCCAAACGGATTATAAGTGTTGTTTTCTATAAGGCCAATGAGTTTTTTTACCCTATCCAAATCTATCAACTAATTAACTTAGTAAGCTAAGGTTAGAAAGGTAAAAACACACAACTAAGAAATAGAATAATGTAATTTGTGGAATGTAAAAAAGGTTCACGCTTTTCCATTAGTCCTTGCCGGAGCCACTCACGCTCAGTTAATCTCCCAATGGTATAATTTGGTGCATAGCCCACGTACTTTCCTCATGCTCAATCATGTCTTCGCGTGTCCTTCCCCGAGCCACTCCCTAGTCCCTATCATGCATCTTCACTATGGACAACAACGACAACCACACCATAGACACATTTTTGTGTGATCTAGCAAGATTATAATCCACATGTGCATAACTCTTAATGCACACAAGCGCATCTAGCTTGAAGGTAAGCACAAATGTTTTTTTTTACAACAAAAGACTGTGGGGGAGATTCCCACAGTTGCGGTCATTTTCATTAATTTTAAAAGCAAGGGTACAGGTATCACTAAATTACCAAACCCAAATAAGACTTTCACATGGCCACGATGAAGGCGTGAGTTAAAGTGGCCTCTTGATGTGCATAGTTGTCAAGGAGTCCAATCTCGCTTAGGTATGTGTGGAGCTAACGGGAGCTGGCTTAAATGGAGGAGGAACTTATAGCGTGGCTTTTATATCCTGAAGACCAAGGAGGTGGCCATGGTAAGTGGGGGAGTGGTTAGCATTTAGCAACAGGCCACTGGCACAGCGACTCAGTGATCGCATTTTTTTTTTTTTTGAGGGGGTGGGGGGTCTGTTTGTATTCAAGATCTCATATGATTTTAGTGCTTCACAACATTGATTAGACCCATTGTGCGTTCCTTACCGTCATCCGTCCGGCGCGTCAGTGAAAGTCACTAGTTTGGTTTTGGATAATTGATGAAAGCTAGGACTAACCTTTGATCTAAGTGGATGATTTAGATAAGGTGGTCCTTGCCAAGTGGAGCTCATTGTAGATGGGTCATGACATGGAGTTGTGTAACTAGAAGGTGAAGATCAAGATGGGGCTTGGCTCAATGGACCGTGTGGAAGTGTGAAGGGAAAGTCGAGGCTTGAAGCGAGGGACCATGCGTGGTGAAGTTTAGGCAAGACTTGGCGCCGATGGACCAACCAACGGTGAAGAGCAAGTAAGATCGAGATCGATGGACCAAGACGGTTGCATGATGACATGGAGTGTCACATGTCATGTGAAGACTTGGCGGTTGATGGAAAAGCAAAATGGGCTCAAGACAAAGGTATAACCTATAGGGCTATTTTGTTTTGCACTCAAGACACCATAGAGGGTGTGAGTGGTTTAGGATCGATAGCCGAACTATAAAGAGGGGAAGTCTTCGGTAATTCGGTTCATGAGTGCCACTAGGTCTATCATTTCATGTTGATGCATTAGGATCTAGTGTGCTATTTGATAACCCTTGAAAATGATTGTGATAATGCTAACACACATGCACGTGGAGGTGTACACTTGGTGGTGTTGGCACATTTGCAAGGGAGACGTTGTTGAAGTTGATTGTGATCAACTTAGAGAAGAGAGAAAGGTTTGGAAAACTGCTTTGATCCTTAATGTTTGGGATTATGAGGATATGTTGGTTACATAGTCCTCTGAATAAGCTTTCCAAAGAGCCCAAGATCATCGAAAACGGAGTTCGGAGCTAAGAGTTATGCCCGTTGGCGTGCGGGGTGGTCTGCTGCCCTGTGCCTGCGGACGCTGGGCTCAGGACGCGTCCTGAGGTGGCTATGGACGCGTCCGGAGGCCTCCGGACGCACCATAGAAACACCTGCACTTTGAGGGAAGCTCCAGACGTGTCCGGAGAAGTGCTACAGACGCGTCCGGAGGCAGTAACGGCTAGTTTCGCTGAAAATCACTTTGAATGGGCTAGACGCTGAACAGTGTTCATCGTGAGTCCGGAGATGGTGTCCGGACGCGTCCAGAGTGTTGATTTGAATCGTTTGAGTTCCCGCGAGTGGAAATGAACTGTCCGGACGCGTCCGAAGGTCACGTTTTTCAGAGACAAAAGGGGTAACAGCTAGTTGGCTCTTGGGATGTTATAAATAGAAGGGTGACCGGCCATGGCACTCTCTCTTGGACATTCTAACATTCCATACTCCCTTGTGAGCTTGTGATAAGCCCTCCGACTCATTCTCTCTTGCTTGATTGCTAATCTTGAGTGAGATTGAGTGATTCAAAGTGCATTGCATGAGTTGATTCATCTAGTAGCACTTGCGAGTCGTTTGGCCGGTGGATTTCTTGTTACTCTTGGAGAGTACCGCTCCTAGCCGGCTTGGAGATTGTTGGAGGCGTTGGCAAGAGAAGGCGATTGTTCTTGGCCACCTCCGGTTGATTTGTGAGAGGTTCTTGTGCTCACCTCGCGGGGATCGCGAAGAGTAACTCTATTGGATTGCGCGTGTCATTGAGTACCTCGCTTGAGAGCGGTGCCTTGTGGTTTCCTTGCGGGGAAGTGCCTTGCGGGGCAAGTGGCTTGAGGGTCACACCAAAGGACCCTCTAGGTGTTGGTCGACACAACGAGTGACGTAGCTTGGCGGTGCCCAAGTGAACATCCGGGGATAAATCATTGTGTTCATCTTGTCTCCCGGTGATTGGTCATCATCCTTTGTGTGTTACCGATTGTGATTGATTGTTCATTCTCTTGGTGATAGGCAACCTCGACTCAACACGTCGGTATAACAAGTCTCCTCCTCTCTTGTGCAATACTTTGTTTACATTCTTGCAAAGTAGAATGCTTGTGTGGTTGACCGCGTACCACTCTTTGTGTAGCTTAAAATCGCGTGGGTTAGAATTGCTTGTGTGGTCGGCCGGGAACCACTCTTTGTGTAGATTAAATCCCGTGGGTTAGTTTGATCACTAGTAGTAGCTTTTATGTGTGCTAGTGATCACATACTAGTATTGTTTGGATAGGAGGCTTGCAATACCTAGTAGGCTAAGCAAAACTTGCTTTCCGCCGTTTGTGTATCTAACTGAGTTTGCTTAGTGGGTTTGTAGAAATTTTTATAGGCTATTCACCCCTCTCTAGCAATCTAGGACCTTATAGTCGGTCGCGCTCGCACATAGCGATGGCGACCGACTCTCCATTCCTGGCCACCGGAAAGGTCCGTCATATCAAGATTAGGCGGCCGTCATGTTAGGTTATGATGCCGTGGCAGGACAACATGTATGTATCGTTCCTCGGCAACGCCGGCCAAATGGAAGACGCACGACGAGGAAACCCAGAGGTTCTTCGAGGGCACCAAGACGTGAGGTGCCTCCTCTGCCCGCGCAACACCGACGACACGTCGCTAACCGTGGTGCAGCACCTCGAGAGACCAGTGCCGAGTTCTCACGCGCACCACCAAAGACGACTGTCGTCGTGCTCGACGCAGCCACACGCCGGGCACCGACGAACGCCACGACGGACGTCAGCTTCATCGGCGGCAAGGATGTCACGGTGGACCGTGGCATACAGATCAGCTACGTTGAATGTTTAATCACGCTACGCTGATGGCGGTGGTCGTGTTGTGGCTTCGTGCGTGAGCGTGGGAGGTCGAGCCACACGTCCACGTGTCGCCGTTTCATTGGCCGTCCGCAAATTGCCGCCGGTTTAACTATAGATGGCCAACGGGCCGTGCCTATGCCGTGCTCGTGCCTGGCCTTCGGCCTAAGGCACATCCCGTGGGCCGTCGGGCCGGCCCATTAGCACGGCGTGCCGGCGTGCTGTGCCATGCCGTGCCGAGGTCTCGTAGCGACCCGCGAGGAGCTGGTGGCACCGCTGCTGGTGAGTGGAGCGGGAGGTGGCACGAGAGGCCCGACGGCAGGGCCAGCACGAGGGAGGCAGGGCAGACAGGCGCGACGCCTAGGGGACTGTGGCTTGTTGCGGCTCACGTCTCGGCGGCGGCGGCGGTGGCTCGCAGCTGACCGGATTGAGCAGGGGATGGACGGCGGCGGCGGGTGTTGACGGTCGTTAAGTGTCAATTTTTACCATCAACTAGACATGAAAAAGGACCTAAATATAATTACCATCTAGATATAGGGCTTACACTAACGGAATTCCACGAGTTTTGGTGAATGTCCGTTTTCGTAGGGTGTCACCGAAAATACCCAAGGAAGGCCCACATGTCGGGTTTACATAGAGATAATCGGGAACCGGTGAAAATTCCGTAATCTGGAAGGTTCGAGAAGGCTCGGACCAAACGGGAGCCCGAACCGGCTCGGTGGAGAGTCGGCCGCCCCAACCCTAGAGTCGGCCGCCCGCACTTCGCCCACCGTCGGCCCTCGCGGATCCTTTGTTCCACCGCCTTTGAGGATGAATAAAAATCGTCCATTTAGGTCGGTTTGATCCGAGGGCTGTGGTGCATCCTAGAGGGCTATATAAACAGGCCCCTGGCCCCTGGAGGAGGCATCCCTTGAAACCCTAATTCATTATTTCCAGAGAGGATCAGGTGAGAGAGGTCCCTTGAATGGATCTCCTCCCTAGAGCCTAGCATTCAAGATAGATAGAGAGAGTATAGGGTGGAGGTAGAGTTGGAGGAAGCCCGGCATGTCGGTGTCTCCTCTCCGGTTGTACCTGCGGGATCAAGTCTCCTAACCCGAGGCTTGGTTCTAGGATCATTCGGCAATTCAACTTCTAATACTAGTAAGTTCTTGTTATTATTGCTCTTTGGTTTACGAGTTTACTTTATTCGCTTCCGGTTGGGAATAGAGTAATCGTTCGTAGCCTAAGCGTGGTGCTTGGGCTAGGTTCACTCGTAGATGCTCCCTATCTGGCCGAAAACGTGGTAGTATTGAGGGAAGTGACAATCCCTTTGTTACCTTTGTAGCCCACTTCCCGTCAGTAGGTAAGGTAGGTCCAAAAGTGCTAGGTTAAGCATCCTCTGTGGTGTCTTTTCTTAGGTGCTCCCATAGAGTAGTAGTTGCAAAGCTTGCCATAGGTTGGAAGAAGACGTGGTAGTAATCCTCTCTATATCGCTCATTACCTTGTCTATAGCTCGGGGTTAAGTATAGACTTGGGTTAGTCGGATGCACGTTTTCTCCTAGCGGATAAATAAATAACGATACTGGAATATCTCCCGGGTGAAGTGCTCACCGATATCCGTGCGCTTGCGGATTATTTCTCTTTGATTCTTTCGTGTGCGTATCTAGTATCAACAAGCATTTCGGCACCGTTGTTCGGGGAGAAAGACGGTCTGCTGAGATAACCTTAAGTCATGCTTAACCGTGTATTATACTTTTATCTTTTTGTATTTTTCTTTTGCCTTTTATTTTATATCCTTATGGATAACCAAAATTCCACGCCTATCCACCAATATCTTGCACCCATGAGCACATGCTTAGAGCCTCTAGAACCCATGATTTTCACATCTAGCTATGAGCTACACCAATGTTTGGTTGCAATAGGTCAAAGCCAACCCTTTTCTACAGCTAGAGTCCTATCTTTTAATCAAGAAGGTAATGTACCCAAGGTCCTATCTTCTAACCATAGAGAAGGTAATGAACCCAAAGTCCTATCTTTCGATCAAATAGGTAATGAACTTTTTGCTACACTTAGGGAATCTTTTAATCTTCCTATAAATTTTATAAATTTAGGTTTAGACCTAGCCTTACAAGACCATGTTCTTCTTCAACATCTCGCATATGGGTCTTGATAATATCACCTTTGGAGGAGTTTTCCTTTCTTTATCCATTAGTGAAGTAAGGTTTGTCCTTATTATTAATGGACACACTCCTTGCACTAGCCTTTATGATAACATCCTAGAGGTAGAAAAGGAATCATCCCCCAAACTAGAAGAGGAAGTTTCCATAGCCACTTTACAAACACTCCAATCCCATGATTTGGCTATATATCCCAAACCAGTAGTACTCCAAAATTCTCTAAGGAAAGAAGTAATTCTATCCTTAGAAATTCTTTTTGATGGCAATTTTGGGAGGAGCGTAAACTTCCCGCTTCATAAGAGATCTTTTAGTGTATACATTGTCAATCTTCTGAAGAAGAGATCTCTTAGAAAGCATCTCAAATCCAATCCCTTTGAAGGACACTTAGAAAGACTCAAGGATGGCATGTCAAGTGATGCCATAGAAGGAGAGCGAAGCCATCTAGAATCCACTCTTATCTTCTCCTCTTCTATGCCCACATCAGATATAGAATACAAACCCATCTTTAAACCCATCCTTGACCCCTATGACTCATTCTATGCTATTTCTCCTAAACCTCCTGATAATCCTATAAGTCCATCTATATATCCCATGCATAGGAATCATCAAGAATATATAGAGGACCACGAAGAGCAACATCCATGGCTAGAGAGCATTAAAAACTTATGTGCTATTGCCATTGAATGGATGGATAAGACCTTAGATGAGATCAGCTCGAGAGATGATCCAAGGGAATCTTTAGACATTTATGATGAATCACCCTTGAAAGTGGAAAATGATGGAGACTTCAACGAGCAAAGTATTTACTTCTTTGACACTCCATCAAGACCTTGCTCATATGAAAAATCTCCTGATTCACTTAGTCTCTCTAACATTGCCCCACACGAGATCTTCAACCCCCTCATGCTCCCTATTCCTAAAGATATTGAAAGGGTGGTTGTAGACATATATACTTATCATAAATATTATAGATCTCGTTGTGTTGAATCTTAAGATAGTATACATAGATTGGTGTTGGAGGGGGAACCACTTCACCAATTCACATCTTGAAGGTTTCCCAAGGACAAGCTTAGTGTCCTAAAATAAGCACTTGTTTAGATCATGGCATGATTTTGTTCACCTTTTCGCCGCACCGTCCTTGTTAATTGAGCATAGAGTTATAATTGTGAAAATATTCCTTCGGGTATTCGTGTCTCTAACCTTTCCAGGTTCGGAGCAAAAAGATCGAAGGAATAACAAATGCAAGGTATGTCCAACCAATCATTATGCAACATTGAATTACATTCATGATTCATCCAATCTTGATTTCGCCAAATTCAAGATTAGGGGATATACTTCCATAAATAGATTCCTTGCCATGTTGCTACATTATTTTGGTTGTCTCTACCTTTGGCATGCTCAATTTGCTAAACATCAATCATGCTCTGTCGTCACTGTTTGAGTAAATCTCTCGTAGTGCTCTCATGCCGCCTTTGTTTGCTATAGTATGCTTTGGTTTGGAGGTGCTTCATAATTGCAATATGGGTACTTCTAAAGGTTTTTAAATTAAGCGTGGTACTTAGGTTAAAATGCCTTCCTTAATTAAATTAGACATAGAGTCTAGTTTGGTTATTAAACTAAAAATTGCTTGTGTAGACACTAGTTATTTAGTTGGACTAACCCCGCTTGAGAAAAACTTCCAAATCCAAATTGGGAAAGTCCAGAGATGAACTCACATCGAAGTGAAGCAAGGCATATGATGAACTCGAACAACTTCACACGAAGACATAGTTCGTTCATCATCCAAGAAAGAATTGAAAGAATTTATGGCATGCCTATTTATGGTGAACTCGCCAAATCACCACTTCAAGTGGTGGAACAAAGAAGGAGACAAGAGTGCCACAAGAAGGATCCACATCAATGGCACTCACCCAAAAGCAAGTGGATGAACAAGATGACACGCTATGAGCAACCTTGAAGACATCATAGCATTGAACCCAAAACTCGAGCGAGGTCACCAATGAGAAGTTGGGTGCAACTCACCTCATTTTGGCCAATCAAAGACCTGCTCTCGTTATTCTTGAAGACACCATCTTGCACGTCGACAACAAGGACAAGCATGTCATGATAGCATGCATCCTTGTGTCAAACAATCACCATCAAGGGTTGACTACCGACCAAGCCCAAGAAGACCATGAACAACTACATTTGCAAGATGATGTCCCTATGCCGTTGGAGATGAAGCCTACATACAATTAATGATGTCCCTTCCTTGATCATCAAGACAGATGGCGTATCATTAAACTACAACTCTTCGCCATGCTGCTAGAAGACAAAGACCATCAAGGAAGAACTCGAGTCTACATCTCCAATGAACATCAATTAGTCGACCAAGGCTCAGCAAAAATCAAGAATGGTTGACAAAAGAAGATCATACAACTGTCCGTCCTAGATTGGATAGTCCAAAGAAAAGAAGAATGCAAAGGAGAGAACTTTGCTCAACGGACCTAGAATCGAGATCCCTCTCCGATAGACTTGAAACGAGAGGATGGATAGTGTCTAAAGAACATAGAGTTACAACACACTTCGAGGGATGATTCAACACACACACTTGGCTTCCAATGATGAGCAACAACAAGCTTGGGGGAGGAAGGCCGCCGACACCTCTAATGATGATCCAACAATGCTCTTCTCAAGTCCTCGTCGCTCTGGCACGCTGGTTTGCAATCCCTCCACTCACAATTACTTCTCCTTTATAAGTTTGATTGTTTTCTATACATGTCATACACATCAAACTTAAGATAAACTAAAATCAATCCTTAAGAGAAGAAGTAATGTTGAGCAAATGTTCTATGCTAATTAAAATTTTCAACCCAACTTTTTTGTAGCATGGAATATGATCTTAGCTCTATGACAAATCTACCCTTGTTATTATATTCCTTCGGGTATGTGTTGTCCACTAATCCTCTGCAGAGAAGAAACAATAAGTGGAGCACAAGGTCAAGGGAGAGGCCCACTAGAAGCATCTACTCTTCATCCCAGGGTGCTCTAGTGATAAAGTTCGAACCCGCAACATGCACACTAAACAAGATACCGCCAAAGATCACAATTAATGGTTCACTTAGGACCATCGGACAAGGAAAGAACATGGGTAACATCTTCCTCAGAGTTACCATCTCAAGAAGTGCAGTTCTCAAGGTCTCTGCCTTTGGGATCAAATGATGAACCGAAGGATTGAACATGACAAGAAGTCCTGTTCAGAGGACTTAAAACACTGAACCCTCGCCAAGGAGGTAACTTAGTAGTTATCCATATTTCCCACTTCAGCATTGCATATGTTTTTCCTTTAGCATATTTACTTTCTACATAATAAATTCTTGTTGCATATTTACTTTGCTATGGGTGCATTAGGAAAGAAAATAATTTTTGTCTTGCATTGCATCTAGAAAATGCTTAGCCCCATATGAATAATTTTGTGGTGCGACTGACCCACAAAGATATCCACCGTGGTGGCATAAAAATAAGCTTTCATCTTAGTTGCATTTTTTCTGTCTACATACCAAAAAATATAAAATTGCAAAAATATTAAGATCCTACTAAAAAGATTTTATGTTAAGAGGGTTCTAGACATCCAAGGCTTAGAGGTTTATCACTAACGCTTAATCAGTTCCACTAGCTTTGTTGTCTATTTGAGCTTCACAGAATTTAAAGGATCAAGAAGCGCTAATGTGCGTAAGGATGTCCTGTCCCTTGTCGAGTGCTATCTTCAACAGTCGCAATGCTGTCTCTATCGCCATTATCCCTAACACTCCAGGAGGAGCAGTACGCCTTCACTGCCAGTCAGCAACACCAACAGACTACGTCAACATCCAGCTTGGGGGAGAGCACCCCCTTGTATCTATCTATCTATCTATCTATCTATCTATCTATCTATCTATCTATCTATCTATCTATCTATCTATCTATCTATCTATCTATCTATCTATCTCGTTAAATTTGCAAAATAAAATAGAGGAGAGTATGTGAAAAGTCTCCGCCGCTAAAATGAACCCTACAGAATAAGCTCTTATATGGAAATGATGAATAGTTGCTCTGCCGTAATTCCTTTCAAGTACCTAGTTTTCAACCTTGCACTCTCCCGAGTTTTGGACACAACTGTTTAGATTTGAGATTTACTCTGAACCTGAAACTTGTGGGTAGCGAATGCTTGATCTAAGTCTAGGTAGTTGACGGATATGATATGGGAAAGTTTTGAGCTGTCATGTCCATCTTGTTCCTAGAGATACTAGAGTTCTGGAGAATTTATTTGAAAATATTAAATTCCCGCATGATGAGTTTCTTTATGATGAGAGATCAAAATTCCTACCATGACCATATATTCATGCTTGCTAGATTAGGAAAACCCATCTATTTATATAGATCATATTGTAGCATTGAGTGTAGTCTTTTTAGGCATTGAGTGTGGTTATGCTGTGGACCCATAAGGAATCAGTCATGCAGTTAAGTCAATACTATGTGCTCTCCATCCATTAATCTATGCTACTTCTGTCCTCAGAAGCATGCACCCCATTTTATAACTACTACATTTATTCTGTGCTACTTCTGTCCCTAGAAGTACCACCCACATATAGATCCATATCCACCACATATTGTGCTATCTCTACCCTGGAGATACGCACTTATGCTGCTCCTACACCGGGAGTACGCATTCCCCCACATATTGTGCTATCTCTACCCTGGAGATACGCACTTATGCTGCTCCTACCCTGGGAGTACGCATCCATCCATCCATCCATCCATCCATATATACATATGCCACTCATTTCACTTCATCCAGAAAAGGTTCTACTCCTATCCTGGGAGTGAACATCTAGAAATAATCATCGCCGTTCCATTTGCCTACATAAAAGCTCCAGTCATTATCATTTCAAGTTATACACTCCATGTTGCTAAAGTTTCGTTTTCAGAGGATCGGTTGCTCTAAAAAAAAAAAAAAAGAGAGAAAAAGAAAAAAAAAGAGAAAGAAAGAAAGAAGAAAGAAAGAGTAGCCAAGTCCTTCCTTTCAAGAAGTTTCAAGATTTCCGAATAAAGGAGTCATGTTATCCCCAAAGGAGCAAGTGTAGAAGTAGATGTTCACCAAGTGATCACCCCTCATAATCATTTACTTATCATCATCATCTTATCATTCATCCCATTTCCTCATTCACATGCACATATGACTTTATTATTATTTTAGTTCCTATTGGATCCATGGTTTAACCGTGCAATATATGCAAGTGAGTTTGAGTGTCTCCCCATAAGCTCCACATAAGCCTATTAGAAAGTAGGGTGAGAGAGAGAAGGCACTTTCCACTATGCCTTAGTTCCACAAATACCACATATTCTGAGAGAAGAGAGAAGGCATACGCTACACACATGCCTTGGAGAGGAGCCAGAAATACCACAAATAAGAGACTTGAAAGGGTCATACAAGAAAACTCTGAGTTTTATTTGAAAATCTTGCAAAAACTCTGGAATAATAGTTGATCAAAGAGCGAGAAACATAGCGCTTGACTTGACCGTTCTGTCTTTTAACTGCTCAAGACCCAAGTGATGGCTACAAGCCCCATGGTGAAAGGTAATATGAGTAAGTTTTGAGTCAGAATAGTTCACTCTAATCCGGAGGAGAGTTCTTGTTTGAACGCATGTGTACTTTTGAGGCGTGAAAGCATTGTAGCAACTCCCGATCCATCACTGAGTTTATCTTTGCTCGAGACGAGCAAAGGTTAAGCTTGGGGGAGTTGTTGACGGTCGTTAAGTGTCAATTTTTACCATCAACTAGACATGAAAAAGGACCTAAATATAATTACCATCTAGATATAGGGCTTACACTAATGGAATTCCACGAGTTTTGGTGAATGTCCGTTTTCGCAGGTGTCACTGAAAATACCCAAGGAAGGCCCACATCGGGTTTACATAGAGATAATCGGGAACCGGTGAAAATTCTGTAATCTGGAAGGTTCGAGAAGGCTCTGGACCAAACGGGAGCCCGAACCGGCTCGGTGGAGTGTCGGCCGCCCCAACCCTAGAGTCGGCCGCCCCGGCACTTCAGCCAATCAGCGTCAGCCTCGCGGATCCCTGTTCCACCGCCTTTGAGGATGAATAAAAATCGTCCATTTAGGTCGGTTTGATCCGAGGGCTGTGGTGCATCCTAGAGGGCTATATAAACAGGGCCCCTGGCCCCTGGAGGAGGCATCCCTTGAAACCCTAATTCATTATTTCCGAGAGAGGATCGGTGAGAGAGGTCCCTTGAATGGATCTCCTCCCTAGAGCCTAGCATTCAAGATAGATAGAGAGAGTATAGGGTGGAGGTAGAGTTGGAGGAAGCCCGGCATGTCGGTGTCTCCTCTCCGGTTGTACTGCGGGATCAAGTCTCCTAACCCGAGGCTTGGTTCTAGAATCATTCGCAATTCAACTTCTAATACTAGTAAGTTCTTGTTATTATTGCTCTTTGGTTTACGAGTTTACTTTATTCGCTTCCGGTTGGGAATAGAGTAATCGTTCATAGCGTAAGCGTGGTGCTTGGGCTAGGTTCACTCGTAGATGCTCCCTATCTGGCCGGAAACGTGGTAGTATCGAGGGAAGTGACAATCCCTTTGTTACCTTTGTAGCCCACTTCCCGTCGCAGGTAAGGTAGGTCCAAAAGTGCTAGGTTAAGCATCCTCGTGGTGTCTTTTCTTAGGTGCTCCCATAGAGTAGTAGTTGCAAAGCTTGCCATAGGTTGGAAGAAGACCGTGGTAGTAATCCTCTCTATATCGCTCATTACCTTGTCCGTAGCTCGGGGGTTAAGTATAGACTTGGGTTAGTCGATGCACGTTTTCTCCAAGCGGATAAATAAATAACGATACTCTGGAATATCTCCCGGGTGAAGTGCTCACCGATATCCGTGCGCTTGCGGATTATTTCTCTTTGATTCTTTCGTGTGCGTATCTAGTATCAACAGCGGGGGACTAGGCGGCTTTCTGTGGACCGCGGAGGAGGCGTCAACGATCGAAGGCATCGCCACGGTGTCGCTGCTACACTCCTTCATCCCCACGCATTTGCTCCCCTTCTCCATCATCGCGCGCAGCGCTGGCCGCTCTCCCGCACCAAGGCGCGCAGATGCACACTCACAAAGACGGAGAGAGATGCGCGGCTATGGAGGAGGCGAGCGTAGGCGCGGGCGCTAGGCTACGGCGGCAAGAGGGATTTGCGGCGGCGTAGGGGTGGCCGGGCGGGTGAAAGCTCCAGTTTGGTTTTGGTAATTAATGACACTCAACGTTGCTAATGCTTTGCTCTAAGTGTGGTTAGACACATGGCAACGTGACGGTGGATGATGGAGCATGGTGATCACCGTGATGAACATGATGGATGTGAAGTGATCGAGCTCCGACGGAGGCCCATGGAGATCAAGGCGAAGGTATACTTGATAGGGCTTTCCAGTTTAGTGGTCAAGACACTTAGCGAGTGTGACCACATTTAGGATCGATAACCGACTATCAAGAAGGGTTTCCTCGGTTCATTCGCGGTCCTAAGTGCCTCTAGTTTTGACTTTGCATGATGCATGAGAGGCTAACTAGAGAGCTAACCCTTGCACGATATTTCATGAGTGAAATACTAACTCCATGGCTTGAGATTGGATCTACACTTGGTGGAGTTAGTGCACAAGGCAAGGGAATTTGTTTGGATCAATTTGGAGCAAAATTGACTCATGAAATGACGAAGACGATCGGCGGACGCAGAAGATGGACGACGACAGACGCAGAGGTCGGGCGTCCGGCGGCTTGGACTTGGCTCACGGGCTTGCTGGCCGGCTAAGTCCACTGCGCCGGACGCACTTGGCGTGGGGCGTCGGACGCCGGGAGTCGCGAAGGACGCACTCCGCAACTTCTCGCGCGAGGTCAAGGCGGTCACGAGGCGCGGCGCGGACGCGCGCCGGATGCGTGCGGAGGGGCAAGGCGTCCGGCGGTCTTGGCACGTGCACGGGCTCTCGCCTCTCAACGGCGATGGACGCGTCCTCCGGTGGAGCGCAGGGCGCAGTACGGCGAGGCTCTGGCGTCCGGCGGCTTATCGCGCGACGCGTGGCGTGGCTTGAGTGCTGGCAGTGGCAGTGTGGCCCGTCCACAGCGCCGGACGCGGCCGGCGTGCTGCGCCGGATGCTGGGATGGCTCGCTGGACGTAGTCCAGTAACTTCTTGGCGCCGGACGCCGTGTCGGACGCGCGTTGAGCGGTGGCGCAGGACGCAAGGGCGGGCACGCGGACGTGGCGGCTTCAAATGGCGCAACGGTCGACTACTGCAGAGATCAAGGGCGCCGGACGCGTTCGGCGCAGTGGAGATGGCGGCCCCGAGGCACTAACGGCTCTATTGTTTGGTGGAGCTTATAAATAGTGGATGGCCGGCCATGGGAGGTTCCTCTGGCCCATTCTAAGACTCTTGAGTATACTTTGAGCTAGAGACACTCCTCCCCACTCATCTCTTTGGTTCCCTTGCCATTCTTGAGAGAGATTTGAGTGAGAACAAGTGATTTGCATTGAGAGTTGCATCTAGAGGCACTTGTTCATCGAGTGAGCTGCGGATTCTTGTTACTCTTCGGTGATTCCCATCACCGTAGACGGTTTGGAGCAGCGGGTGGTGATTGAGCTCGACTTGGTGATTGTTCGAGGCCACACCGGGTTCTTGTGAGGGGTTCTTGATCCTTCCCCGCGGGAGTTCACAAAAGGATACTCTAGTGGATTGCTCGTGGCTTGTGGATCCTTGTCTTGTGTGGAGATTGTGGCTCCCCATTGGGGTCTTTGGCACCGAGCCAATTGAGCGGGCAACTCAGCAAGCAAGTGCATCGCCACAACGAGGACTAGCTTGCCGGGAAGCAAGTGAACCTCGGTAAAAAATCATTGTGTTGATTTGTGATTGCCGAGGCTTCGACCTCTTTGTTCTTGTGCTTGAGCTTCCATGGTGATTGGCAACTACACCGGTGATTGGCCATCTTCTACTCTTCGGCGGTATAAACTTCCTTCACCTCTTTACTTACCGCAAAGTAGAATTGCTTGTTGTGGTCGGTCGGGAACCACTCTTTGAGTAGTTTAAATCCCGTGGGTAGAACTACTTGTTGTGGTCGGTCGGGAACCACTCATTGTGTAGAGTAAATCCCGTGGGTAGAATTGCTTGATTGGTTTCGGTGAACCGACATTGTGTAGCTTGATCACCGTGGTTGTTGTGCTTTCGATTTGAGTAGCCTTGCTTTGTTTAGGACGACTTGCATAGAGTAGTCGAAGCTTTAGCTTTGCACATTTGCCGCCTTGCTATCTAATTTGGTGCCTAGTGTTTTGCTAGAAATTTTATTAGGCTATTCACCCCCCCTCTAGCCATTGTGACCTTTCACGTGGTATCAGAGCCAGATTCCGTTTGTTTGAGTTGGATTAACATCCTATGGTGAAACAATGGCATTGGTTATGCATATCAACAACACCAAGAAGACACCATCATTTCGAGGTGATGACTATGCCAAGTGGAAGCTTAAGATGAAGAGTCATCTCAAGTCAATCAATCTTGAGGTGTGGAAAGTGGTGGAAACCAAGTTTGAGCTTGTTGACGATGTTGCCGTGAGTGCTTTCTATGAGGCACTTGATGATAAAGCTTTCGAGCTCATCAAGAACCTTGAGGTGGCTCATGACATTTGGAAGAAGCTAGAAGAAGCTTATGAGGGCACCGAAAGTGTCAAGACCGCAAGAGCCTACATGTTGCAAGAGAAGTTTGCAAGCTTCTCAATGAAGGAGGATGAGAGTGTGCCGGAGATATTCCATAGGCTCCAAGTCATTGTCAATGAGCTCAAGGGACTTGGGGAAGAAATCAAGGACTCTCAATTCTCCACCAAGTTCATGAGGTATCTTCCCAAGAGATTTGACATGTTGAAGACCGTCATGGTGAAGACAACCATGAAGGAGAAGCCAACTCCCAACCAAGTCCTTCAAGAGATCATGGCCGATGATGAGTTTAGAGAAGATCATGAGAAGGAAGAGTTGGTGAAGAAGAAGAAGAAGGAAAATGAGAAGAAGGATGATGACAAGAAGAGTGTGGCATTCAAGGCCGCATCTTCCAAGAGCAAGGGCAAGAAGAAGAAAGAAGAGTCTTCAAGTGAAGATGAACCATGCTCAAGCTCAAGTGGACAAGAAGATGAAGTGAGTGAACAAATGGCACTCCTTGTGAAGAGAATGGGGAAGCTCATGAAGAAGGGGTACCGGTCCAAGAGCAAGAGAAGCTCATCCAAGTCTAGTGACCGTCCCATGAAGTGCTTCCGGTGCAATGGCAAGGATCATCTCATTGCCAAGTGTCCCTATGCAAGTGATGATGAAGATGCCATGAGGAAGGAGAGGAAGAAGCAAGAAAAGAAGAAGAAGGAGAAAGACTCCTCCCATCACAAGAAGAAGGATGAATCTCATGTGGCAACTTGGGAGAGTGATTCATCTTCCTCAAGTGATGATGATGATGATTCCAAGAAGAAGAAGAAGAAGGGGCACGCAAGCATTGCCATCCAAGAGAAGCTTTCTCTATTTGGTGCTCCATCATCATGCTTCATGGCCAAGGCCACTAAGGTAAAACCTCCACCCGATAGTGATGATGAGAGTGATGATGATGATAAGACCACAAAAGAAGAACTCTTTGTCATGCTTGAGGATTGCAAGGGTGCTTTCAATGACTCTAGGAAGGAATGTAGGGGCTTGCGCAAGGATAAACAAAACCTTGAGCAAGAACTTAAGGAGTTGAGGGCTTCTTATGAGAGTCTAAAGGAAGACCATGAGAAGCTAGAGATTGCTCACTCCAAGCTTGAAAAAGCTCATTCTTCTCTAGTTGAGAAGCAAGAGGAAGTGCAATCACAAGTGGTGAACATAGAAAAGAAAAATGTGTCCACATCATGTGATTCACTTGATGACTCATTTGTTGTTGCATCACTTGGCCCTTCATGCTCATATGCCTCTACTTCATATAGTAGTGTTGGTCATGCATGTGATTCTACACTAGTAGTTGAGAATGAGTCTCTTAAGAAGGAAGTCAAGGAGCTAAATCACACCTTGGCTAAGGCTTATGGTGGTGAGGACCGCTTGCTTATGTGCTTGGGTAGCCAAAGAGCTTCTCTCTACAAAGAGGGATTGGGCTATACCCCCAAGAAAGGCAAGACCGCCTTTGCTCCTCACAAGACTAGTTTTGTGAAGAACAATGGTAGCTATTGCAAGAGTTGCAAGCAAGTTGGTCATTTAGAGCATGCATGCAAGAACAAGAACACTAGTGCCTCCTCTTACAAGTTGAGTGCTTCTTACATGCTTGTTAAGAGTGAGAGTGGTGTGAGTGCTAAATTCATTGGTACACCATGGATGAGCTCAAAGAAGAAAGCTATTTGGGTGCCAAAGACTCTAGTGACTAACCTCCAAGGACCCAAACAAAAGTGGGTACCTAAAGCTTGATGTCTTCTTGTAGGTCAATTACAAAGCCGGAGGGAGGCATTGGGTGCTTGATAGTGGTGCATCAAATCATATGACCGGTGAAGATAGTATGTTCAAGTCACTTGACAAGAATGACAATGGTGGATTCAACTCCATCACATTTGGTGACAATAGCAAGGGTGATGTCATGGGGCTTGGAAAGGTTGCAATTTCCAATGACAAGGATCTCTCCAATGTGTTGCTAGTTGATACTTTGAACTTCAATCTTTTGTCGGTGGCACAATTGTGTGATCTTGGCTACAAGTGCATATTTGATGACAAGCATGTTGAGGTAGTGAGCAAGGATCAAGCAAATATCATCTTCAAGGGGTTTAGGCATGGAAGCTTGTACTTGGTTGATGTCAATGCTAGTGAAGCTCAACTTTCATCATGTTTGATTGGCAAGTCAAGCAAGGGATGGCTATGGCATAGGCGCCTTGGACATGTTGGAATGAAGCAATTGAACAAATTGGTGAAGCATGACCTAGTGAGAGGCTTGAATAATGTCACATTTGAAAAGGATAGACCTTGTAGTGCATGTCAAGCCGGCAAGCAACATGGGAACTCACATCCCAAGAAGAATGAGATGTCAACTTCAAGAGCATTTGAGTTGTTGCATATGGACTTGTTTGGCCCAACTCACTACACATCAATTGGGGGCAACAAGTATGGATTTGTGATTGTGGATGACTACACAAGATACACTTGGGTGTTCTTCCTCTATGACAAGAGTGAAGTTTATGATCTATTCAAGTCATTTGTCAAGAGGGTGCAAAATGAGTTTGACACAACCATCAAGAAGATAAGAAGTGACAATGGGAGTGAATTCAAGAACACAAGAGTTGAAGAGTTGTGTGATGAGCTTGGAATTGTGCATCAATTCTCACCAACCTACACTCCCCAATCCAATGGTGTAGTTGAGAGGAAGAATAGGACCTTGATTGAGATGGCAAGAACTATGCTACTTGAGTACAATGTGAGTGAGAAGTTTTGGAGTGATGCTATCAACACGGCTTGCTACTATAGCAACCGCCTCTATTGCCATGGGAAGTTAGAAAAGACTCCATATGAAATCTTGAATGGAAGGAAGCCCAACATTTCTTACTTAGGGTCTTTGGTTGCAAGTGCTACATACTCAAGAAGGGGCAAAGACTTGGCAAGTTTGACAAGAGGTGTGATGAGGGATTTCTTCTTGGCTACTCTACTTCTAGCAAGGCTTATAGAGTGTGGAACTTGGCTAGTGGGCTAATGGAAGAAGTTCATGATGTTGAATTTGATGAAACCCAAGGCTCTCAAGTTGGAGATCAAAATCAAGAAGATGTGGGTGGAGATCAATTGAACAATGCAATGAGACACATGGACATTGGTGACATTAGGCCGAGGCAAGTGGATGATGGTGATGAGGTGCAAGTGCCAACTCAAGTTGTGATAGAGGATTCCAATGAGGCAAGCACAAGTGGTACTCAACATCAAGATCAAGATCAAGGTCAAGATCAAGGTCAGGAAAGCAATGCAAATGAGCTAGTTCTTCAACCTTCAAACATTGCAAGAGATCATCCTCTAGACCGTATCATTGGTGATTTTTAAAGAGGTGTACAAACAAGATCAAGATTGGCTAGCATATGTGAGCACTACTCCTTTGTGTCATTCATTGAGCCAACTAAGATTGATGAAGCTTTGAAGGATCCGGATTGGATAAATGCCATACATGAGGAATTGAACAACTTCACTAGAAATGATGTGTGGGAGCTTGTTGAGAGGCCGAAGAAGCACAATGTGATTGGCACCAAGTGGGTCTTCAAGAACAAGCAAGATCAAGATGGCTTGGTTGTGAGGAACAAAGCAAGACTAGTGGCACAAGGTTACACACAAGTTGAGGGTCTTGACTTTGGAGAAACATATGCACCGGTGGCAAGATTGGAGGCAATTAGAATCTTATTAGCCTATGCTTGTGCTCACAACATCAAGCTCTATCAAATGGATGTGAAGAGTGCATTTCTCAATGGCTTCATCAATGAGGAAGTGTATGTTGCACAACCTCCGGTTTTGAGGATGACAAGAAGCCCAACCATGTATACAAGCTCAAGAAGGCATTGTATGGATTGAAGCAAGCTCCAAGGGCATGGTATGAAAGATTGAGAGATTTTCTCATCTCCAAAGGCTTCAAGATGGGCAAAGTTGACACCACTCTCTTCACCAAGAAGATAGAAGATGACTTGTTTGTGTTGCAAATCTATGTGGATGATATCATCTTTGGATCAACAAATCAATTCTTTTGTGACGAGTTTGCTAAGATGATGGCTAGTGAGTTTGAGATGTCAATGCTTGGAGAGTTGAGCTACTTTCTTGGTCTTCAAATCAAGCAAATGAAGAATGGCACCTTTGTGAGTCAAGGCAAGTACATCAAGGACATGATCAAGAAGTTTGGGTTGCAAGATGCTAAGGCCATTAGTACACCTATGGGAACCAATGGTGGCTTGGACATTGATGATAGTGGCAAGATGATTGAGCAAAAGCTATATAGATCAATGATTGGAAGCTTACTATATGTGACCGCTTCAAGGCCGGATGTTATGTTTAGTGTGTGCATGTGTGCAAGATTTCAAGCTTCTCCAAGAGAGAGTCACTTGACGGCAACCAAGAGGGTGTTGAGATACTTGAAGGGTACTCAAAATGTTGGTCTATGGTATCCCAAGGGGTTGTTGACATTTCTAACGCCACTCAGTGTTAGGTTGTCATCCTTAACATGGCGCCAAAAATGCTGGTACTAAATAATGCAACTGCTACTAGAAATAAATATGGGATCCGCAAGCGCACAGATAATACCGATGTAGCATTTTAACCAGGAGTAATCCAGGTATCGTTATTTATAATTTTACCACTAGGAAGAAAATGCACTGGATAATGAGTGATGAGCAATGCACATGCTATAATGGAGAGCTTAACCTTGTCTGTATCGATCATCTCATACAGGGTAAGTGTCACATAAAATATAGGAATGAATGATAATAGACATAAGATAAACGAGAGCATTTAGCCACATAAAATGATAGTAACAGCCATCTCAACTTAGCACTCTAAGCTTATAACACTAGCATGGACTATGACGATCTAGGGTATAATCCTATGTTATTCTAACTATAAAGTCAAAGCATACAATGATTAGTGCAAGAACATCTAGCAATCATGGCGGGAAAAGGTTACATCTATGCATAGTGATATTACCAGAGAAGACAATAGACATAGCAATGACTTCAATGTAATAGGTTTGTTCCGCTAGACCTATACTCGGGAGAAGGGCTACAAAGGACTCAACAGATGTCACTCCCGCGATCTACCTCACGATCCGGAATATAGGGTGCAATCGCGAGATAAATACGGTATAGGCACCATGCCTACACAATATCTATCACTCACCCATTGGCCTAATGAGCAAGCGCTATACGATCCTATGCATAAACATAATTCTAGTCCAACTATGCTAAACATATAATCAAAGTAAACTAAGAACAATATAATTGAGAACATAATCAAATAGAGCAAAGTCAAGTCTCGATATAATAGAATAGAACAAAGTACTACTCATAGTATCACGAACAATGATGAATATTACAAGAATGTAGAGGGGAATTACCAAGAACTCCGACAGATCCGGACTCCAAGCTAGGCTTGATTCCTCTAGATCTATTCCTATGTAGCTATGCTACTAAACTATGGAGCTCTAATTGAGATGGTGGCTCGGCTTCTCCGAATCCTCTCGAGATGAATGAAGAGAGAATGAATTAGGGTTTCACCCGGGGGCCGGGGCTCGAATATATAGCCCCTAGGATGAACCACGGCCCTCGGATCAAACCGACCTAAATGGACGATAATTATTCATCCTCAAAGGCGGTGGAGGCGGGATCCGCGAGACTCGACGTGATTGGTCGAGGTGGGGAGTCGGCCGACTCCCCTTGGGCGGCCGACCGTGGAGGCTGCCGGTGGGGCCCGGCCTTCGGGGTCGCCTTCGGAGTCTTCTAGATTATACTTTTTCACCCGTTCGGTCTTTATCTCTATGTAATCATGACATGTGGGCCTCCTTTGGTTCTCTTTCGATAACCCCTCGCGAAATAGACAATCACCAAAACTCGTGGAATTCGTCGGTGTAACCCCTATATCTAACGGGTGAACTCACATTAGTCCTTTCCCTTGCCGCGTTGACGGTATAAAATTGATACTTAACGACCGTCAACAAACTCCCCCAAGCTTACCTTTTGCTCGTCCCCGAGCAAAGATAGACTCGTGATGGATCGGAGTTGCTACAATGCTTTCACTCCTCACAAGTACACATGCGTTCAAACAAGAACTCTCCTCCGGATTAGAGTGAACTATTCGACTCAAAACTTACTCATATTACTTTTCACCATGGGGCTTGTAACCGTCACTTGGGTGCGGAGTAGTTGAAAGATAGAACGGTCAAGTCAAGCGCCATGTTTCTCGATCTTTGATCAACTATTATCTGGAGTTTTTTAAAAAGTTTTGAAATAAAACTCGAGTTCCTTGTATGAACCTTTCAAGTCTCTCATTTGTGGTATTTCGGATCCTCTCCAAGGCATGAGTAGTGTATGCCTTCTCTCTTCTCTCAGAATATGTGGTATTTGTGGAAATAAGGCATAGTGGAAAGAGCCTTCTCTCTCTCACCCTACTTTCTAATAGGCTTATGTGGAGCTAATAGGTGGGAAGACACTCAAACTCACTTGCATATATTGCACAGTTAAGACATGGATCCAATAGGAACTAAAATAATAATAAAGTCATATGTGCATGTGAATGAGGAAGTGGAATGGATGAGATGATGATAGAATGATGATGGAATGATGGTGATAAGGAAATGGTTATGAGGGGTACTCAACTGGTGAACATCTACTTCTACACTTCCTCCTTTAGGGATAACATGACTCCCTTTATTTGGAAACCTTAGAACTTCTTGAAACTTCTTGAAAGGAAGGACTTGGCTACTCTTTTCTTTCTTCTTCTTCTTTTTTTCTCTCTTTTTTTTAGAGCAACCAATCCTCTGAAAACGAACTTTAGCAACGGGGATCATATAACTTGAAATGATAATGACTGGAGCTTTTATGTAGGCAATGGAACGGCGATGATTATTTCTAGATGTTCACTCCCAGGATAGGAATAGAACCTTTCTGGATGAAGTGAAATGAATGGCGTATGTATATGTGGGTGGATGGATGCGTACTCCCATTGTAGGAGTAGCATAGGTGCGTATCTCCAGGGTAGAGATAGCACAATATGTGGGGAATGCGTACTCCCAGGGTCAGAGTAGCATAAGTGCGTATCTCCAGGGTAGAGATAGCACAATATGTAGTGGATGTGGATCTATATGTGGGTGGTACTTCGAGGAACAGAAGTAGCACAGAATGAATGTAGTAGTTATAAAATGGGTGCATGCTTCTGAGGACAGAAGTAGCATAGATCAATGGATGGAGAGCACATAGTATTGACTTTAACGCATGATTGGTTCCTTATGGGTCCATGACATAACCACACTCAATGCCTATAAAGACTACACTCAAGCCTATAATATGATCTATATAAACAGATGGGTTTTCCTAATCTAGTAAGCATGAATATATGTTTTGTGGTAGGAAATTGAACTCTCATCATAAAGGAACTCATCATGCGGGAATTTAATATTTTCACGATAAATTCTCCGAACTCTAGTATCTCTAGGAACAAGATGGACTGACAGCTCAAAACCTTCCCATATCATACCCGTCAACCACCTAGACTTAGATCAAGTGTTCGCTACCCACAAGTTTCAGGTTGAGCAAATCTCAAATCTAAACAGTTGTGTCCAAAACTCGGGAGAGTGCAATTTTCAAAACTAGGTACTTGAAAGGAATTACGGCAGAGCAACTATTGATCATCTCCATGTAGAGTTTATTCTCGGGATCACTTTTAAGACAGATTGCAAGAGCTCTCCAAAAGTAGAAAAGATAAATAAGGAAATCTTTCTGGGTTTCTATGGTTATGCATCTTTTTTTAGTTGTTTTAACAAAGCACACTCTAACAAGGTATAAATAGATAAGTTGGAGACACTTAGCTTGGTACACGGGGGATGCTCTCCCCAATTTTGGATGTTGGCATAGTCGCGATGTTGCCGATAGGCACCGAAGACGTTCTAGTCCTCTAGGAGTGTCATAGATAGTTGCTGTTGGAGACAACGTTCAAGTGTCACGGGCAGCACTCCGACAGGGGACTGGATGTCCTTCTGCTTGTTAGCTCTTCTTGATCCTTGATGTTCTGTGAAGCTCAAATAGACAACAAAGCTTGTGGAACTAATTAAGTGTTAGTGATAAAACCTCTAGGCCTCGGTTGTCTAGAACTTCCTAACTTAGACTTGTTCTAACAGGATCACAAGAAATATTTTTATCTTTTTATTATTTAAGGAATGCGACGGGGAAAAGGTAAATATCCGAGAAATTATTTTTGTGCCACCACGGTGAATGGCTATCCACATGGGGCTTAACGATTTTCTCGTATGCAAATGCTCAACATCTTTATTATTTTTTTCTAATGCAAAGATAAAAACATAACGATGCAACTAAGATGCTAGTAGAAAAATAGATATGCTAAAGTAATTGCTGATAAATACCAAGTTACCTCTTGGCGCGGCGTTCGGTGGTTTTAAGTCCTCCGAACAGGACTTGTCATGTTCGCTCATTTCTCAAGGGGCGCATTGGCTGGCGCCTCTGATGACATCGCCTCGTGTGTAGGAATTGATTCTGATTTTGATTTTACCTTCCACACCTTCTTTGTTGGAGAGGGTGACCTTGAGGAGGAAGCTTCTTGGATCACTTGTTTCTCTTCTGCTGGTAGTACCTTTTCTTCTTCTACAATGTTCTTCTCTTCGGGGTACCGGTCTTCATATCTTGACACTTCTCCCTCATAGTCAGCCCATCCATCCATAGTGATGTTTTTCTTGTTCTGGCGACGGGTACGCTGCCTTCTCCTTGCTCTGTTCTTCTTGGGCTCCTCAGTGATTATATAATTATCGTTGAAGTAGCGGCGTACCTTCTTAGTGGGAAAGTGGAAATGGATCTCTCCTGTTCCAATATAGATGATAGCTCTGGTGGTGTTCGGGAATGGTCTTCCTAGGATGATTGGAGGATCGTAGTCATCTCCCATATCGATGACTAGAAAGTCCGTGGGGACATAATGGTCATCTATCGGATGAGGACATCCTTCACTTCTCCTTCGACGAAGCGGAATGTCGATCCGGCATCCGCAGAATCGTGCATAGGTAGGCTCCAAAGGCATAGTGCCATATAGATACTCATAGGTTACCTTGGCCATGATGTTGACGCCCGATCCGGTGTCACAGACAGCTTTATTGAAAGAGCTTCTGTTGATGGAGCATTGAATGGTCGGGACACCTGGGTCATCCTTCTTGATCAGACGTGGGGATTTGAGTAAGTGGTCATGCTCCTTGTGGACTGCAGTGACCATCCTCATTGTCTCTGTCTTCTTGGTCTTCTTATCCTTGGTCTTGTTCTTCTTAGCTGAATTCTTCTTCTTCTCATTGTTCTGTTGATGAGGGTGTGCTAGGAACTGCAGCACTTTGTTCTTGAAGAAGAAGGTTTCTCTCTTGCCCTTGATGTTGAAGATGATCTTGGCAGTGTTGGCATACATTATAGCTCCAGCAGTGTTCAAGAATGGTCGTCCGAGGATAATGGGGTACCTTTCATCACTGCCTGTATCCACTACCACAAAGTCTGCAGGAACATACGAGTTGCCCACTCGTACACATATATCTTCTAGTACTCCCAAAGGAACACGGAGTGACTGATCTGCAAGCTGCAAGCACATGGTTGTGTATGCTAAGGGGCATCTGAATAGCTTCTCATATATCACTCTTGGCATGATGTTGATGCTTGCACCGAAGTCACAGATTGCTTCATTGAAGTTGGTACTTCCAATGGAGATCGGAATGACTGGTCTCCCTGGATCGCCCTTCTTGATTGGCGAGTTGAATCAATCCATGACCCCTTCGATGGATCACTCGGCTATCTTCTACATTGAATATATCAACAAGATTTGCAGTTTCGAGCTCTTCGGGTTGTCCCCGGTTTACCTTGACCAGAGAGGGAGCAAGATTGACAAGTTGTTGTGCTCGCGACTCAAGTATTTTGTTGAAGCCGAGTGACTCTTGATGGCATTGGAAAAGCCATCCATTCTCGTTGCCGAGTGTTTCTAGGACCTTGTCATTTGATGTCGGCTTCTTGGATGATTGTCCATCATCTTGCCTTGGTTCAAGCACTAACTCTCTCAAAGGCGTGGTTGTAATTATTGTAGGAGGAGTTGTTACCTTGATAGTTGCACGATTAATTGCCCGAGTAGTTAGGCCTCTGCTGGCCGATTCCAACCTTGATTCTCGAGGATGATAGTAATTGTTGTTGTTGTTGTTGTTGAGGTAGTTCACGTCCTCCTTCGCTCGGCGTTAGCACCTGTGTGCCCAGTCTCTCCACACTCTTCACATGTCATGCGAGCATCATGTATGTGCATGACTTCTTTCTTCTCGGGGCTCTCTCATCGAGCCTCTTCATTAGCGAGATCCATTTTGGTGACAAAGCATGTCTACCTCCTTTAGCCGGTGCATTCCTCCACCTCTCTTGCGGGTCTCGAGTTCTTTCTTCACTCCGGCCTTGGTTGGATGCCATCTTCTCCACAAGAGTCGTGGCCCGAGGTATAGTGAGCGATAAGAATGCACCTCCAGCAGCAAGATCCATTGTCTCACGTGTCTTTGTTGCGAGCCCATGGTAGAATGTCTCCGCATAAGCGGCCAATTCTCCATGCCATGATGAGGACACTCGAGGATGTAATCTTGAAAGCGTTCCCAAGCTTCGGGACAGTCTCATCATGATGTTGCCTTTGAAAGCTTGATATCTTCCCATGAAGAGCATTTGTCTTGCCCATGGGGAAGAACCGCCAAGAAATTGGTGGAACATAGTGCCCACGTAGTATTCTTCTCCTTATTGGTGTAGAACCATCGCTTCGCTCTCCCCAAGAGTGAGAATGGGAAGAGGCGAAGTAGTATAGCATCTCCGGGGGACATCCTTGATAGTGAATGTGCTACAAATCGCCGGGAAGTGTTGGAGATGAGCACTAGCATCTTCATGGGCCTTCCCACGTAACCGGCTTGCTTGCACCATGTTGATCGCCGCAGCTTGAGCTCAAAAGCTCCTTCGATGTCCGCCCGGTCCAAGATGCGAATGTTGTCCGTAGTGGAGCCGAGAACTCGTGGAGTGACTTGTTCGCCATGGCTTCAAATGCTGGTGTCAAGTCTCGAACGAAAGGTTAACTTTCTGCTTCCGACAAACTTCCAAGTTGAGTTGATGATGATGATGATTGAGTGGTTTTCTTCAACTTGCTTCTGGCCTTCCTGAATAAAGCTTCGGATTGTCAATATAATTATCACGAAGAATAGTCTTTTTCATACATTACCCCGCATAAGATATAAAATAGACGAAAGACAAGGGTAAGGTTGTATGAGTAGAGAATGGTGACAAGTGCTCAATCTCATCATGTAGTGCAATGCTTTGCTCATTATCCATTGGCTTTCAACCTTCCCCAAGAACGGCGCCAAAAATGCTTGTTGACATTTCTAACGCCACTCGGTGTTAGGTTGTCATCCCTAACATGGCGCCAAAAATGCCGGTACTAAATAATGCAACCGCTACTAGAAATAAATATGGGATCCGCAAGCGATAATACCGATGTAGCATTTTAACCAGGAGTAATCCAGGTATCGTTATTTATAATTTTACCACCGGGAAGGGAATGCACTTGGATAATGAGTGATGAGCAATGCACATGCTATAATGGAGAGCTTAACCTTGTCTGTATCGATCATCTCATACAGGGTAAGTGTCACATAAAATATAGGAATGAATGATAATAGACATAAGATAAACGAGAGCATTTAGCCACATAAAATGATAGTAACAGCCATATCAACTTAGCACTCTAAGCTTATAACACTAGCATGGACTAGGACGATCTAGGGTATAATCCTATGTTATTCTAACTATAAAGTCAAAGCATACAATGATTAGTGCAAGAACATCTAGCAATCATGGCGGGAAAAGGTTACATCTATGCATAGTGATATTACCGAGAAGACAAGAGACATAGCAATGACTTCAATGTAATAGGTTTGTTCCGCTAGACCTATACTCGGGAGAAGGGCTACAAAGGACTCAACAGATCGTCACTCCCGCGATCTACCTCACGATCCGGAATATAGGGTGCAATCGCAGATAAATACGGTATAGGCACCATGCCTACACAATATCTATCACTCACCCATTGGCCTAATGAGCAAGCGCTATACGATCCTATGCATAAACATAATTCTAGTCCAACTATGCTAAACATATAATCAAAGTAAACTAAGAACAATATAATTGAGAACATAATCAAATAGAGCAAAGTCAAGTCTGATATAATAGAATAGAACAAAGTACTACTCATAGTATCACGAACAATGATGAATATTACAAGAATGTAGAGGGGAATTACCAAGAACTCCGACAGATCCGGACTCCAAGCTAGGCTTGATTCCCTCTAGATCTATTCCTATGTAGCTATGCTACTAAACTATGGAGCTCTAATTGAGATGGTGGCTCGCTTCTCCGAATCCTCTCGATGAATGAAGAGAGAATGAATTAGGTTTCACCCGAGGGCCGGGGGCTCGAATATATAGCCCCCTAGGATGAACCACGGCCCTCGGATCAAACCGACCTAAATGGACGATAATTATTCATCCTCAAAGGCGGTGGAGGGGATCCGCGAGACTCGACGTGATTGGTCGAGGTGGGGAGTCGGCCGACTCCCCCTTGGGCGGCCGACCGTGGAGGCTGCCGTGTGGGCCCAGCCTTCGGGGTCGCCTTCGGAGTCTTCTAGATTATACTTTTTCACCCGTTCGGTCTTTATCTCTATGTAATCATGACATGTGGGCCTCCTTTGGTTCTCTTTCGATAACCCCCGCGTAAATAGACAATCACCAAAACTCGTGGAATTCAATCAAGTATAACCCCTATATCTAACAGGTGAACTCATATTAGTCCTTTCCCTTGCTGTGTTGACGGTATAAAATTGATACTTAACGACCGTCAACAGGGGTCAAGCTTTGAGTTGATTGGATACTCTGACTCCGACTATGCCGGTTGCAAGATTGATAGGAAGAGCACAAGTGGAACATGCCAAGTGCTTGGAAGATCTCTAGTGTCATGGTCTTCAAAGAAGCAAAATAGTGTGGCACTTTCCACCGAAGCCGAATATATTAGTGCGGGGAATTGTTGTGCACAATTGCTATGGATGAAAGCCACCTTGAAGGACTATGGGATCAAGTTCAAGCATATGCCTTTGTTTTATGACAATGAAAGTGCCATCAAGATGACAAACAATCTAGTTCAACATTCAAGAAATAAGCACATTGATGTGAGACACCACTTCATTAGAGATCATCAACAAAAGGGAGATGTGAGCATTGAAAGCATTGGCACCGAAGATCAACTAGCCGACATATTCACCAAGCCTCTTGATGAGAAGAGATATTGCAAGTTGAGGAATGAGTTGAACATACTTAGCTTCTCCAACATGGATTGATGCACCCCCCATATATGACATGCCTCTCCTCCAACATAGAAAGGTAAAGTTGGTTGTTGCATCTCATGCATCCTTTGCTAGTTGTGTAGACATGTATACATGTGCATCTTGCTAGGCTCATTCATTGCAAATCAAATGAATTTGAAGGATATATGGCACCACTATTGTTTCTATGCTTGATGTGCTCTAGTGGTGGCATATGACTTGTTTGTGAGCTTGTGAACCTAGTGTTGAATCTTTAGCACTTGCTCATGATGTGTATCTCAACATGGTCAAGATAACCCTTGTTCTTATGAGGTGTGAAGAAGCTTGCCCTTGGTTCAAACCGAGATACATTTTCTAGGCATGTGGTTTAGATTTGGCCATAGTTGATTGACTTGTTTCTCTTATCTTATGCACCCTTGTTGGTGATTGTTGACAAAGGGGGAGAAATAAGCCACAAAGAGCAATGGAAGGGGATCAATTTTTATGATATGACCCAACCATGAGCACACAAATAGGGGGAGCAAGCTCATAGACTATTTGTTGCATATTGTGTGTGCATACATGATGATATGGAGCATTGCAAGCTAAATTCAATATTCATGCTTGTTTGGTGTAATGCTAGTATAGAACTTGACTGATGAAATGAAGTACTAGCATGCATAGGTGGTTTCTAGACATAGAGTTTCTCTTGTTCAAGTACCTTGTTTATAATGTGATCTCATGAGGTATCTTGAGTTTTGATGATGTCTAGATCCCCATGGTGCTAAGGAAGGTTTATTATCGCACTCCGATTGGTATCACGCTTCAAAGGTCAATTCTATAAACCTTAGTACCAATTTGGTTGTTGTTGACATTTCTAACGCCACTCAGTGTTAGGTTGTCATCCCCAACATGGCGCCAAAAATGCTGGTACTAAATAATGCAACTGCTACTAGAAATAAATATGGGATCCGCAAGCGCACGATAATACCGATGTAGCATTTTAACCAGGAGTATCCAGGTATCGTTATTTATATTTTTACCACCGGGAAGGGAATGCACTTTGGATAATGAGTGATCAGCAATGCACATGCTTTGTAATGGAGAGCTTAACCTTGTCTCGTATCGATCATCTCATACGGGGTAAGTGTCACATAAAATATAGGAATGAATGATAAATGACATAAGATAAATGAGAGCAATTAGCCACATAAAATAATAGTAATAAGCCATCTCAACTTAGCACTCTAAGCTTATAACACTAGCATGGACTAGGATGATCTAGGGTATAATCCTCTGTTATTCTAACTATAAGGTCAAAGCATACAATGATTAGTGCAAGAACATCTAGCAATCATGGCGGGAAAAGGTTACATCTATGCATAGTGATATTACCAGAGAAGACAAGAGACATAGCAATGACTTCAATGTAATAGGTTGTTCTACTAAGACCTACCAACGGGGATGGAATACAAAGGACTCAACGGAACTGTCACTTCCGCGATCTACCACACGACCCGGCCAATAGGGTGCAATCGCAGATAAATACGGTCTAAGCACCACGCCTACACAATATTTACCACTCACCCATCGATCTAATGAGTAAGCGCTATACGATCCTATGCATAAACATAATTCTAGTCCAACTATGCTAAACATATAATCAAAGTAAACTAAGAACAATATAATTGAGAATATAATCAAATAGAGCAAAGTCAAGTATGATATAATAGAATAGAATAAAGTACTACTCATAGTATCACGAACAATGATGAATATTACAAGAATGTAGAGGGGAATTACCAAGAACTCCGATAGATCCGGACTCCGAGGCTAGGCTTGATTCCCTCTAGATCTATTCCTATGTAGCTATGCTACTAAACTATGGAGCTCTAATTAAGATGGTGGCTCTGGCTTCTCGAATCCGATGAGAGAATGAACTCTTGAATGAATTAGTTTAGGGTTTCACCCGGGGCCGGGGGCTCGAATATATAGCCCCTAGGATGAACCACGGCCCTCGGATCAAACCGACCTAAATGGACGATAATTATTCATCCTCAAAGGCGGTGGAGGCGGGATCCACGAGACTCCACCCGATTGGTGGAGGTGGGGAGTCGGCCGACTCCTTGGGTCGTCGGCCGACCGCCCACCCCCGGTGTGGGGCCCGGCCTTCGGGGTCGCCTTCTCGGAGTCTTCTAGATTATACAATTTTACCCGTTCGGTCTTTATCTCTAAGTAATCATGACATGTGGGCCTCCTTTGGTTCTCTTTCGATAACCCCCGAGAAATAGACAATCACCAAAACTCGTGGAATTACGTCGGTGTAACCCCTATATCTAACAGGTGAACTCATATTAGTCCTTTCTCTTGCTTTGCGTTGACGGTATAAAATTGATACTTAACGACCGTCAACAAACTCCCCCAAGCTTACCTTTTGCTCGTCCCCGAGCAAAGATAGACTCGTGATGGATCGGGAGTTGCTATAATGCTTTCACTCCTCACAAGTACACATGTGTTCAAACAAGAACTCTCCTCCGGATTAGAGTGAACTATCCTGACTCAAAACTCACTCATATTACCTTTCACCATGGGGTTTGTAACCGTCACTTGGGTCTTGAGTAGTTGAAAGATAGAACGGTCAAGTCAAGCGCCATGTTTCTCGCTCTTTGATCAACTATTATCCCGGAGTTTTTGCAAGGTTTTGAAATAAAACTCGAGTTCCTTGTATGAACCTTTCAAGTCTCTCATTTGTGGTATTTCGGATCCTCTCCAAGGCATGAGTAGTGTATGCCTTTTCTCTCTTCTCTCAAGAATATGTGGTATTTGTGGAACTAAGGCATAGTGGAAAGTGCCTTCTCTCTCTCACCCTACTTTCTAATAGGCTTATGTGGAGCTCATAGGTGGGGAGACACTCAAACTCACTTGCATATATTGCACGGTTAAGACATGGATCCAATAGGAACTAAAATAATAATAAAGTCATATGTGCATGTGAATGAGGAAATGGAATGGATGAAAAGATGATAAGATGATGGTGATAAGGAAATGATTATGAGGGGTACTCAACTGGTGAACATCTACTTCTACACTTGCTCCTTCGGGGATAACATGACTCCCTTTATTCGGAAACCTTGAACTTCTTAAATGGAAAGACTTGGCTACTCTTTCTTTTCTTTTTTTTTTTTTCTCTTTCTTTCTTCTTTTTTTTTTTTTTAGAGCAACCAATCCTCGGAAACAAAACTTTAGCACGGGGAGTATATAACTTGAAATGATAATAACTGGAGCTTTTATATAGGCAAATAGAACGGCGATGATTATGTCTAGACGTTCACTCCCAGAATAGGAGTAGAACCTTTTCTGGATGATGTGAAATGAATGGCGTATGTATATGTGGATGAATGAATGGATGCGTACTCCCGAGTGTAGGAGAAGATAAGTGCGTATCTCCGGGGTAGAGATAGCATAGTAAGTGGGGAATGCGTACTCCCGGGATAGGAGTAGCATAAGTGCGTATCTCCGGGGTAGAGATAGCACAATATGTGGTGGATATGGATCTATATGTGGGTGGTACTTCGAGGAACGAAGTAGCACGAGAATGAATATAACATTTATAAAATGGGTGCATACTTCGAGGACGAAGTAGCATAGATCAATGGATGGAGAGCACATAGTATTGACTTTAACTGCGTGACTAATTCCTTATGGGTCCACAAAGCATAACCACACTCAATGCCTATAAAGTCTACACTCAAACCTAAAATATGATCTATTTAAACAGATGGGTTTTCCTAATCTAGTAAGCATGAATATATGGCTGTGGTAGGAATTTGAACTCTCATCATAAAGGAACTCATCATGCAGGAATTTAATATTTTCATAGATAAATTCTCCAGAACTCTAGTATCTCTAGGAACAAGATGGACAGCAGCTCAAAACCTTCCCATATCATACCCGTCAACCACCTAGACTTAGATCAAGTGTTCGCTACCCACAAGTTTCGGTTGAGCAAATCTCAAATCTAAACGGTTGTGTCCAAGACTCGGGAGAGTGCAAGGTTGAAAACTAGGTACTTGAAAGGAATTAGGCGAGCAACTATTCATCATCTCCATGTAGAGTTTATTCTAGGGATCACTTTTAAAGACAGATCGCAAGAGCTCTCCAAAAGTAGAAAAGATAAATAAGGAAATCTTTACGGGTTTCTATGGTTATGCATCTTTTTTAGTTGTTTTAATCAAAGCACACTCTAATAAAGCATAAATAGATAAGTTGGAAACACTTAGCTTGGTACACGGGGATGCTCTCCCCAAGCTGGATGTTGACATAGTCGTGATGTTGCCGACGGGCATCGAAGACGTTCTAGTCCTCCGGGAGTGTCGTAGATAGTTGCCGTTGGAGACAAAGATTCAAATGTCGCGGCAAAGCACTCCGACGAGGAACTGGATGTCCTTCGCTCGTTAGCTCTTCATGATCCTTGATGTTCTGTGAAGCTCAAATAGACAACAAAGCTTGTGGAACTAATTAAGCGTTAGTGATAAAACCTCTAGGCCTTGGTTTTCTAGAACTTTCTTAACTTAGACTTGTTCTAACGGGATCACAAGAAATATTTTTATCTTTTTATTACTTAAGGAATGCGACCGGGAAAGATAAATATCGAGAAATTATTTTTGTGCCACCACGGTGAATGACTATTCACATGGGGCTTGATGATTTTCGGATGCAAATGCCAAACATTTTTATTTTCTTTTCAAATGCGAAGATAAAAGAGTAAAGGTGCAACAAAGATGCAAGTAGGAAAATAAATATGCTAAGGTTAAAAATATAATGCTGGAAAGTAGTTGCTGATAGATACCAAGTTACCTCTTGGCGCGGCGTTCGGTGGTTTTAAGTCCTCCGAACAGGACTTGTCATGTTCGCTCATTTTTCAAGGGGCGCATTGGCTGGCGCCTCGGATGATGTCGCCTCGTGTGTAGGAATTGATTCTGATTTTACTTTTACTTTCCACACCTTCTTTGTTGGAGAGGGTGATCTTGAGGAGGAAGCTTCTTGGACCACTTGTTTCTCTTCTGATGACAGCACATTCTCAGGTTTTTCTACAATGTTCTTCTCTTCGGGTACCGATCTTCATATCGAATACTTCTCCCTCATAGTTAGCCCATCCATCAACGGTGATGTTCTTCTTGTTACGCGACGGGTACGTTGCCTTCTCCTTGTTCTGTTCTTCTTGGGCTCCTCAGTGATTATATAATTATTATTGAAGTAGCGGCGTACCTTCTCAGTGGGAAAGTGGAAGTGAATCTCTCCTGTCCCAATATAGATGATAGCTCTGGTGGTGTTCAGGAATGGTCTTCCTAGGATGATTGGAGGATCATAGTCATCTCCCATGTCAATGACTAGGAAGTCTGTAGGGACATAATGGTCATCTATCTGGATGAGGACATCCTTTACTTCTCCTTCGACGAAGCGGAATGTCTGATCTGCCATTTGCAGCTGTGCATAGGTAGGTTCCAAAGGCATAGTGCCATATAGGTACTCATAGGTTACCTTGGCCATAATGTTGACGCCCGATCCGGTGTCACAGACAGCTTTATTGAAAGAGCTTCTGTTGATGGAGCATTGAATGGTTGGGACACCTGGGTCATCCTTCTTGATCAGACGTGGGGATCTGAGGAAGTGGTCATGCTCCTTATGGACTGCAGTGACCATCCTTACTGTCTCCGCCTTCTTGGTCTTCTTGTTCTTGCTCTTCTTAGCTGGACTCTTCTTCTTCTCACATTGCTGGCGATGAGGGTGTTTGGAAGGCTGCAGCAAAGACTCTGTTCTTGAAGAAGAAGGTTTCTCTCTTGCCCTTGATGTTGAAGATGATCTTGGCGGTGTTGGCATACATGATGGCTCCAGCGGTGTTCAAGAATGGTCGTCCCGAATGATAGGGGACCTTTCATCCGCTGTATCCACTACCACGAAGTCTGCAGGGACATACGAGTTGCCTACTCGTACACATATGTCTTCAAGCACTCCCAAAGGAACACGGAGTGACCGATACGCAAGCCGTAAGCACATGGTTGTGTATGCTAAGGGGCATCCGAATAGCTTCTCATATGTCACTCTTGGCATGATGTTTATGCTTGCACCGAAGTCACGATTGCCTCATTGAAGTTGGTACTTCCAATGGAGATCGGAATGACCGGTCTCCCGGATCGCCCTTCTTGATTGGCGAGTTGAGTCAATCCATGACCCCTTCGATGGATCACTTCGGCTATCTTCTACATTGAATATATCAACAAGATTTGGTCTCGAGCTCTTCGGGTTGTCCCGGTTTACCTTGACCGGTGGAGGGAGCAAGGTTAACAAGTCGTTGTACCGCGACTCAAGTATCTTGTTGAAGCTAAGCTAACTCTTGATGGCATTGGAAAAGCCATCCATTCGATTGCCGAGTGTCTCTAGGACCTTGTCATTTGATGTCGGCTTCTTGGACACATTGTCCATCGTCTTGCCTTGATTCGGCACTAACTCTCTCAAAGGCTTTTGGTTGTAATTATTGTAGGAGGAGTTGTTACCTTGATAGTTGCCCGAATAATTGCCCGAGTAGTTAGGCCTCTCGCGCGATTCCAACCTTGATTCTCGAGGACGATAGTAATTGTTATTGTTGTTGTTGTTGAGGTAGTTCACGTCCTCCTTCGGCTACGGGCGGTTAGCACTGTGTGCCCGATCTCTCCACACTCTTCACATGTCATGCGAGCATCATGTATATGCATGACTTCTTTCTTCTCTCGTGGCTCTCTCATCGAGCCTCTTCATTAGCAGATCCATTTTGGCGACGGCATGTCTACCTCCTTCACTGGTGCATTCCTCCTCCTCTCTTGCGGGTCCGAGTTCTTTCTTCACTCCAACCTTGGTTGGATGCCATCTTCTCCACAAGAGCCGTGTGGCTTGAGGAATAGTGAGTGATAAGAATGCACCTCAGCGGCATCCATCGTCTCTCGTGTCTTTGTTCGAGCCCATGGTAGAATGTCCGCATGAGCAGCCAATTCTCCATGCCATGATGTGGACACTCGAGGATGTAATCTTGAAAGCGCTCCCAAGCTTCGGGACAGTCTCATCATGATGTTGCTTTGAAAGCTTGATATCTTCCCACGAAGAGCATTTGTCTTGCCCATTGGGAAGAACTTCGCCAAGAAATTGGTGGAACATAGTGCCCACGTAGGATTCTTCTCCTTATTGGCGTAGAACCACCGCTTCGCTCTCCCCAAGAGTGAGAATGGGAAGAGGCGAAGTAGTATAGCATCTCTCGGGGGACATCCTTGATAGTGAATGTGCTACAAATCTCCGAGAAAGTGTTGGAGATGAGCACTAGCATCTTTATGGGCCTTCCCACGTAACCGGCTTGCTTGCACCATGTTGATTAGCGCGGGCTTGAGCTCAAAAGCTCCTTCGATGTCCGCAGCTGGTCAAGTACGAATGTTGTCCGTAGTTGGAGCCGAGAACTCGCGGAGTGACTTGTGCGCCATGGCTTCAAACGCCGGTGTCAAGTCTCGAACGAAAGGTTGACTTTACGCTTCCGTCAAGCTTCCAAGTTGAGTTGATGATGATGATGATTGATTGGTCTTCTTCAACTTGCTTCCGGCCTTCCCGAATAAAGCTTCGGATCGTCAATATAATTATCGGGAAGAATTGTCTTTTTCATACATTACCCCGCATAAGATATAAGAATAGACGAAAAACAAGGGTAAGGTTTGTATGAGTAGAGAATGGTGACGAGTGCTCAATCTCATTATGTAGTGCAATGCTGCTCATTATCCATTGGCTTTCAACCTTCCCCGGCAACGGCGCCAAAAATGCTTGTTGACATTTCTAACGCCACTCGGTGTTAGGTTGTCATCCCCAACATGGCGCCAAAAATCTTTGGTACTAAATAATGCAAGCGCTACTAGAAATAAATATGGGATCATAAGCGCACGAGATAATACCGATGTAGCATTTTAACCAGGAGTATCCAGGTATCGTTATTTATATTTTTACCACCGGGAAGGGAATGCACTTTGGATAATGAGTGATGAGCAATGCACATGCTATAATGGAGAGCTTAACCTTGTACGTATCGATCATCTCATACGGGGTAAGTGTCACATAAAATATAGGAATGAATGATAATAGACATAAGATAAACGAGAGCATTTAGCCACATAAAATGATAGTAAATGACCATATCAACTTAGCACTCTAAGCTTATAACACTAGCATGGACTAGGACGATCTAGGGTATAATCCTATGTTATTCTAACTATAAAGTCAAAGCATACAATGATTAGTGCAAGAACATCTAGCAATCATGGCGGGAAAAGGTTACATCTATGCATAGTGATATTACCAGAGAAGACAAGAGACATAGCAATGACTTCAATGTAATAGGTTTGTTCTGCTAGACCTATACTCGGGAGAAGGGCTACAAAGGACTCAACAGGACTGTCACTCCCGCGATCTACCTCATGATCCGGAATATAGGGTGCAATCGCAGATAAATACGGTCTAAGCACCACGCCTACACAATATCTATCACTCACCCATTGGCCTAATGAGCAAGCGCTATACGATCCTATGCATAAACATAATTCTAGTCCAACTATGCTAAACATATAATCAAAGTAAACTAAGAACAATATAATTGAGAACATAATCAAATAGAGCAAAGTCAAGTCTCGATATAATAGAATAGAACAAAGTACTACTCATAGTATCACGAACAATGATGAATATTACAAGAATGTAGAGGGAATTACCAAGAACTCCGACAGATCCGGACTCCAGGCTAGGCTTGATTCCCTCTAGATCTATTCCTATGTAGCTATGCTACTAAACTATGGAGCTCTAATTAAGATGGTGGCTCGGCTTCTACGAATTCTCGATGAGAGAATGAACTCTTGAATGAATTAGTTTAGGGTTTCACCCGGGGGCCGGGGGCTCGAATATATAGCCCCCTAGGATGAACCACGGCCCTCGGATCAAACCGACCTAAATGGACGATAATTATTCATCCTCAAAGGCGGTGGAGGTAGGATCCGCGAGACTCCACCGATTGGTGGAGGTGGGGAGTCGGCCGACTCCCCTTGGGTCGGCCGACGCCCACCCGCTGCCCGGTGGGGCCCGGCCTTCGGGGTCGCCTTCTCGGAGTCTTCTAGATTATACAATTTTACCCGTTCGGTCTTTATCTCTATGTAATCATGACATGTGGGCCTCCTTTGGTTCTCTTTCGATAACCCCCGCGAGAAATAGACAATCACCAAAACTCGTGGAATTCGTCGGTGTAACCCCTATATCTAACAGGTGAACTCATATTAGTCCTTTCTCTTGCTGCGTTGACGGTATAAAATTGATACTTAACGACCGTCAACAGTTGTGGTAACTCTCACACAAGTTTTATCTATGCATGTGTGCTTGAAAATCGACCAAACATTTGATGCACACATGTAGGGGAGCTACCACTACCAAAACCGGAATTGAAATGCTTGTCCAATCCAAGATTCATGATCAAAATGTCTTGGGCAAGCAATTCAATTTCATATTGAATTCAATTTTCATATCTTTGTGAACTTTGTGAAGGGTTGTCATCAATTACCAAAAAGGGGGAGATTGAAAGCTCCGGTTTGGTTTTGGTAATTAATGACACTCAACGTTGCTAATGCTTTGCTCTAAGTGTGGTTAGACACATAGCAACGTGACGGTGGATGATGGAGCATGGCGATCACCGTGATGAACATGATGGATGTGAAGTGATCGAGCTCCGACGGAGGCCCATGGAGATCAAGGCGAAGGTATACTTGATAGGGCTTTCCAGTTTAGTGGTCAAGACACTTAGCGAGTGTGACCACATTTAGGATCGATAACCGACTATCAAGAGGGGTTTCCTCGGTTCATTCACGGTCCTAAGTGCCTCTAGTTTTGACTTTGCATGATGCATGAGAGGCTAACTAGAGAGCTAACCCTTGCACGATATTTCATGAGTGAAATACTAACTCCATGGCTTGAGATTGGATCTACACTTGGTGGAGTTAGTGCACAAGCCAAGGGAATTCGTTTGGATCAATTTGGAGCAAAATTGACTCATGAAATGACGAAGACGATCGGCGGATGCAGAAGATGGACGGCGACGGACGCAGAGGTCGGGCGTCCGGCGGCTTGGACTTGGCTCGCGGGCTTGCTGGCCGGCTAAGTCCACTGCGCCGGACGCACTTGGCGTGGGGCGTCGGACGCCGGGAGTCGCGAAGGACGCACTCCAGTAGCTTCTTCTGCGCGAGGTTGTTGATGGGAATAAAGACCAGTTTTGGTACACTCACAAACCTGTCAACAGTCCTCGATAGAAGGAAGATAAGCATCACATGAGCATATTTATCACTAATAAAGTTCCACTTATATTCTTAGCTTGTGAAATGCAGGAAAGCTAGAAACAGGCCCTGTGAGACCAAAACACAGGTCTACTGACCTGATTCTGGTCTTACCAGGATGTGACCACTTAGCAGGATCCCTGAACTCTACAGGAGAACCTGATCCTGGATCCAAATGTACCACACATCAACATTCCACCTGATTGGTACAATGGACCAAGGATCCACATAGAAGCAAGCAAGATATCAAGTGAGCCCAACTTCGGACAAGACTACACGTGACAAGCCAGGACAGCACCAGGAAGCTGCCACGTGGACTAGGGGCCCAATGCCAGGTCGGCCGACTTGCCTTTGGTGGCAGGACACCTTGGCATTGCTCCCACTGCCACCTGGACCTTCTAGAAGGCCAGAGGGACCCACCTGTCAGCCAACCATAGGTCGACCGACCTGCAGGTGGGACCCACTTGTGGTCGGTTTGCTTCCACCGCCTTCCTGCATGACTCCCACGTGTCCTGCACCAAGAGCCGTCCATTCAAGTCGGTGGAAGGTCGGTTTGATCCAACGGCGCATGACGGAGAGCACACGGATCACTGACGTGGCGCTGGAGTAACCCCTACTCCACCTCCACTATAAATACCCCCTAGTCGCTCATTGTAAAGTGTCCCCAAGTAGTTCACAATAGTGTTCTCAGGCTCAAGCTCTCTTGGGAGATCGAGAGTAGTGTAGTCTAGTCTAGAGTGGGAGTTAGAGTCGAGTCGAGCGAACGGGTCTCCGGAGTCGTCTTCTGGAGAATCTGGTATAGCTCTTGTACCTTTACTTTCGAAGTACTTTTCTTATATTAATATAGTCTTGCTTTACTTTATTAAGTCATTACTTTGAGTACTTTACTTTCAGTATTTACTTAGTGCACCGCTATACTAGTGTAGTAGTGTTGTGTCTTAGTCTCGTTAGTGTAGAGTCGAACTAGTTAGTGTCTAGATCCTTTGTGTGTGTTTCACTACCAAGCGGGGCCGAGGCTACTTACGTGGTAGCCGGAGTCTTAAGACTAGATTAGGCGAGGTGCTTAGGCTAGTACTTAATAGTGGATGCACCCTATTGTTGATTGGTAAATCCATTCACTTTTGATTGGTAAGTCCATTCACTTTTCGACGTATATTAGCGGGGCGGTTGTGAGAATGCAATCTTCCGGTTATATCTATTTGCGTCGGGGATAGGCCGTAGGGCGCCCATTAAAGACGAGGTCCACGGAATAGGAGTTAGTCCCACCGGGAACGCAACCCTCCTATTTGTCGCCGACTTCCCCTATCACATCGATGGTCTAGGCATTAGTTTAGTTAAGTCGTTACACTAGTTAGTTTAGAACACAGAAGTATAGTTAGATACATAGGAGTCCTTACTCACTCGTTGTCCTCCCACCTAGCTAGCTACCTACTAGTTATCTTTAGTTATCACTCATATCAACACTCACCCCTTTATCAATATCAATAGCTTAGATTGAGTAGAACCACCACGGGTTTCCATCACACATTTGCTAGAGAGTCTTAATCCACTTCCCGTGAGCGAACTACAAATTCGACACCGGAATACTCACCCGGTTGAAGTGCTACAGTGGTACCTGTGCGCTTGCAGAGTTACCCTTGGTTAGTCTTACGTCGTCACTAGAATCTAGCTTAGCTTGGCATTCTTAGGCTGTTGCCGGAAGAGGAATTGTGACACCCTCTCTCTGGTGGTAGTTCGGGTTTGCAGTAGGCTTAGCTATCAGACGCCAGTCGCATCTACCTCACGCTAGTCGGTGTGTGCTAAGAAGTGTCGTTAGGCATTTCGACGCCATTCTTAGGGATACTAGTATCTTTATCGAATTCTAGTGATTGCGCTAAGATCTGCCAACAGAGGTCAAGGCGGTCGCGAGGCTGGCTGGGCGCCGGACGCGCGCCGGACGCGGAGGGCTGGCGTCCGGCGGTCTTGGCGCGTGCATGGGCTCTCGCCTCTCAACGGCGATGGACGCGTCCTCCGGTGGAGCGCAGGGCGCAGTACGGCGAGGCTCTGGCGTCCGGCGGCTCATCGCGCAACGCGTGGACACGGCCAGCGTGCTGCGCCAGACGCTGGGACGGCTCGCTGGACGCAGTCCAGTAACTTCTTGGCGCCGGACGCCGCGCCGGATGCGCGTTGAGCGGTGGCGCAGGACACAAGGGCGGACGCGCGGACGTGGCGGCTTCAAATGGCGCAACGGTCGACTACTGCCGAGATCAAGGGCGCCTAGGACGCGTCCGGCGCAACACGTAGGACGCGTCCGCGCGGTGGAGATGGCGGCCCCGAGGCACTAACGGCTCTATTCTTTGGTGGAGCTTATAAATAGTGGATGGCCGGCCATGGGAGGTTCCTCCGGCCCATTCTAACACTCTTGAGCATACTTTGAGCTAGAGACACTCCTCCCCACTCATCTCTTTGGTTCCCTTGCCATTCTTAAGAGAGATTTGAGCGAGAACAAGTGATTTGCATTGAGAGTTGCATCTAGAGGCACTTGTTCATCGAGTGAGCTGCGGATTCTTGTTACTCTTCGGTGATTCCCATCACCGTAGACGGTTTGGAGCAGCGGGTGGTGGTTGAGCTCGACTTGGTGATTGTTCGAGGCCACACCGGGTTCTTGTGAGGGGTTCTTGATCCTTCCCCGCGGGAGTTCGCGAAAGGATACTCTAGTGGATTGCTCGTGGCTTGTGGATCCTTGTCTTGTGTGGAGATTGCGGCTCCCCATTGGGGTCTTTGGTACCGAGCCAATTGAGCGGGCAACTCACCAAGCAAGTGCATCGCCACAACGAGGACTAGCTTGCCGGGAAGCAAGTGAACCTCGATAAAAAAATATTGTGTTGTGTTGTTTCTGCCCTTTAGGGTCGCACCCCCTAAAGGACCGAAACAGGAGATACTGGAAACACAGAACTACAAAACGAAACGAACAACACGAACCTTATATTCCTTGTTCTCCGGCTAAAACGCACGGAGTCCAAAAGTCCTTTACAATGTCCCATCACGGGTGTATTTATAGGAAATCATGCTGCATTCTTGACCGAATTGCCCCTAACAACCCTACTTTCAACGTACACGAAGAGCCGACCAAGGGCAAACAGGTAAATAGCCCAAGGGGCCCACCCTTGTTGGCCAACCGCCGACCGACGTTCACCCTGGTCGGCCTCCTGCTAAACCACCAGAAGTGCCTCTAGCCAGGCCGAAAGCGCGACCCGGTTTAGGTCATTGCCGTCGGACGCTCCTGACGAATGTGCACCGAGTCCGCGCTTTCGGCGGCTTCAGCCGGCTAGAGGCGCCGTCACCGGATGCGCGCTGGGTCTGCACCATCGTCGGCCCCGACAGGTGCCAGGTGCTGGCGCCGGAAGTCGTCGCCCGATAGCGCGCCGAGTCCGCGGTATCGGTGTTGCCACCGGATGCGCGCCGATCTCGTGCTATCGGCGATTCCCGGCAGGCGCCGGCCGCCGCCGCCCGAAAGCACACCTGGTCTGTGCTATCGGTGATGCCACCCGATAGCGCGCCGAGCCGACGCTATCGGCAGCCTTGGGCACGTGCCGGGCCCTTGTGCCGAAAGCGCGCTGCTCCCGCGCTATCGGCCTTGCCTGCACACAGAAAACACACAAGAGGCGTGCGTTATCGTGGGGGACGGGGTGGCCAATTCCACCCCTGCCCCCAACAGTAGCCCTCCGGCCTTGTCCGGAATGGCTGACCCTTCCGGGCAAAGCCGATAATATCGCGCCGCGCCGAATGTGCCAGCGCCGCCCCCAGGATGAGGAGACGTTTGCTTGCACGATTTTTTTTGCCTCGATTCACGTGAAACGACGCGTCGATCCCCCACGGCCGCCCCCTGCCTATAAAAGGCAGAAGCGTGGGAGGGGGCGAGCACTTAGCCCCTCCTCGCCTACCGCTGCTGCATCCGGGAATTCCCCTTTCGGTCTCCGCATCCGGGAGTTCTCCTTCTCATTCGGTAAGGTCTAACTTTGCGCTTTCGTTTTTATTGCGTTAGTTAAGTTTTCGGGGTTGGGAAGCGCGGTTTAGGGAGAGAAAAGATGTTGCTTTCGGTCCATTGAACGCATTTTCGTTTTTCTTTTTAGCTCGGAAGCCCGGATCCCCTCTTAACGCGAGCACCTAGCATGTCCGAAAGCTCTTCGTCTGGGAATTCAACCGGAACGGCCAGCGAATCTGCATCTTCCTCTTCTGGCAGTTCCGGTGCCTCTGCTTTTTGTGCTGAATTGGCTGCCAAACTTGCCCAAATCGGATCAGAAACGATGTCACAAGGTTCTGAGGCCAGCTTGGGTGGTCCCGAAATAGTTGAACCCATTCGCGTTTTTGCACCCGCGATAGCTGCGCCGGTCATTGACCTATCTGGCGGCGAACCGCGGCGGCCAAGGGAGCGCCGGAATGGCGTATGACGAAAACGCCGACTCGCTAAGTATGAGGGGGGGCGAGAGGGGAGCTCAGCAGCCACGGCGACGGAAGAGGGTGAAGGCGCCGAATCTGGCCCGACCCGAAGGAGTCGCCGGGTCAAAATTGAGGGACATACCGGCATTATTTGCCGATCCAAAGTTGATGAAGACCGGCTCAACTACTATCAGCGCAGCGGGCTTCTCAGCGCATATGAACGCGAAAGGAGCCGAGCTCCAGGGGCTGAGACCACCCCGAATCCGCGGCCATATGAGGCGGTCGTATTCCGGGACTTTTCCATAGCCGGATTGCGGTTCCCTTTGGTTCCGTTTTCGGAGCCATTACGGATAAGTACCGCCTACGAGATCCATCATCTAACCCCGAATGCCATCGCGCGGCTCAGCATATACGTCATGGCCATGAAGATGATGGCCCAAGAGCCTAGTGTTGCCCATTTCGTAAAACTCCATAGCACCCACTTCCACTCGAAAGTTGGGAAAGTTGATGGTCGGCCAAACATTCGCGCCGAATATGGCTCCTACAACTTCGTGCCGGCCCGGGACAAGAGCGGAAATGTCTGGTGCCCACGTTCAAGGAAAAATGGGAGGATTGGAATAAATACTGGTTCTATATCCGGGTTGCCACGGACGAAGAGGTGGAAGCCGCTCAGAGAGTAAGGCGCCGTCGGGCGAACTCCTTGGTGTCCCTGATGACCGTCATGATTGGGGAGAAGCATCCAGCTCAAGTCACTTTCGGTCCGGCTGACCATGCTGCCACGGAAGCGTACGCTCTAACCGCCAGCCGGCAAACCAGCCGTGACTTGGCCGAGGAGATGATTGCAATGGACGAATGGCCACTATGTGAGACAGTCACATTCGAGCCCATAAGGGACATCGAGGGCTATCGTGGTCCCGATTTTCTTCTCCAGCACCCCGATCACTTTAACTCGGATGCCGAATACATTGTTGCGCTGGAGAAGATGGCCACTCGATTGTGCGGGCCATACGGTGATAGGGAGCACAAGAAGAAGCTGCTCCAACTTGGAAATTCTCCCCGAAAGAACCGTGCTCTGGACTGCATGGGTATTACGTATTCGGAAAGACCCCCACCAGTTCCTAAGGCGTCAAAGGCCAAGAACATCGATGGTGTCAACGAGCCGGAGGCTAGCGCGCCGAGCGGCTCAGTATCGGGGGCTCCCAAGCCGGCCCCCGTTCCGCGATCTGCTCCTTCCGCGCCTATTCGGACCGCTAGCACGGCTGCCGCCGAGAAGAGAAAGCGCGCGAAGCAGAGCCGAGAGCGACCAGAGCCGGAGCCCTGCGACGTTCAGGTATGCCGCGAAATGGCCGGACGGCTGTGGACCAAACCGCTGAAGCGCAGTACTAAGTTCTCATTGGACTTCCTGGGGGTTCCGGAACCTTTGCATGTCGAAATGGTAGAGCAGGCTGCGCATTGTGCATTAGGGCATAGTTGTTAAATTCGCTTCTCTGATGACACAGGCTAACATGACAGCTTCTGGCTTTGTTTTACAGGACGATATCGGCGGTTCCAGCTCGATGGCCAGAACGCGCAAGCGGGTTTCGAACCCATGCCGCCTGCCGCCGAAGCCGCAGCCGACGCTAAGTTCCCTTGGCGTCAGCTTCAAGAGGCCGGCTGACGCCTCCGGAGGTGTCTTTGAAATGACAAAAAGACAAAAGGCCACGAGTGCACCTGCGACCGCTAACGCACCTGCTTCTATGCCGCCGCCTGCCGCCGCCGAAACCGCCCACACACTTTCGCCCCCTTTGGCCAGGAAGTCTGGTAAGTCCCGCTTTCACCGTGAACTGAGTCGCATGACCCCTGAAACCGCGGCGTGCGCTCTGTTTGGACATGGCAAACTCTCCTTAGAGCGAGCCCCAAACGAGTGCGACCACATGCGTGTGTATCCGGGGTGCTCATCTCCCGAGGAGACGAGCCCAGACCATGAAAGGACTTACCAACTTGCTCGTGCTCTAGGGGCGGCTTCGGACGCCCGCTTAATTGCGGGGGTGGACTGCCGCGCAAGCGGCGTGCTGCCGGGCGCGGCAGGTGTTACCTTCGCGGATCAGTGTAGCACATCCTTTTCAACCACCACCACCGAAAGGGATTTGGCCAAGGTGGATCGTCTGGAGCTTCTTTCGGCCATCAACTTCCACGCAATTTCTGTAAGTTAACGACCTCATATGCTCCAACGCTTTTCCTTTTCGGGCTGTTGAATTCTCATTCGCTTTTCGCCGTGCAGCAATCTGTTATAAGCACCGCACTTGCCAAGCAAGACTGCGCCACGGTCGCTTTCATTGAGTCCAAACTCACCGAAAGCGAGGCCGAGGTGCGCAAGCTGAAGGATGAACTGACACAAGTGCGCGCTGAGCTTGATCGGGAGAAGGTGGCGCGTGAGAAGGCCGAAGCTGATGCCCGCACCGCCAGGACTGAGCGCAACACACAGAATGAGCTGCAGAAGTCCGCCCGCCGCCAACAGCTTAATGAACTCAGCCAGGCCGCAGCCATATTCGCGCGCCTGGTTGCCGGAGTTGGCGACGAAGTGGTGGAGCCCGTCATCGGAGAGGATACCACCGTATTCGACTACTCCAGGTTCCTCAGGACCGGGCTCGCCGCTTTGGAGGGCCAGATGGAGCTCGGGCGCCGCTGGGCTGCCCTCGAATCCGTCCGCGCCTTGTGTAAGGCGCTGAAGGATGCGGGCTGTCCCCACGTGGAAACGCTGCCGGCCCCAGATGACGTGGATCGCTTCTGGGTCCCGGATAGGGACGCGCATGAGGCCGCAGTGAAATTCTTCAGCGGCTTCTGGAGCTCTGGTGGCCGTAACCTGAGCCTGCTACGCGCGGCGCTGAGTGTGGCAGAGGTAAATGAAAAAAACCGCCGAATGCGTTTGCTCTTTGATAGGCCCGATTGGGTATCTACTGATTGACTTGATCACCTTCGCGTTTCTTTGTTTTAGGGAGATGAGAAGGAGGAGGCCATTATCCGTGATCGGGTTATGGTCTATATCAGGGCCAGGGACGAGCGCGAAGCGGCCGTAGCAGCTAGCACTCCGTCCTCCAACGCGCGCGCGATCCCCGGAGATGACCCATGCGCCCGAAAGTGCTACACAGGGGCAATCCGGCCCGGCGCCGATACCTCCTCTGCGGTGACACCCACCGAAACGGCCGTCCCCCTCACGGACTTCGCCGACGAAATGGCTGCGGATGAAGCATGAACTTTGCGCCCCCTTTTTCATGAACAACTTAATCTTGTCGTACTTGGTCATGCGTGACCGTGCTTGTGGCCATGTGTGGCCGGGGTTCGCGGAACCCTTGAACAATTTCGTACAATCATGACATGCTTGCCGTGTGCCGGCGTAACTTATTTATTCGGCTATCTTTCCGTACCTTCGTGCGCGACTTTGCCTAGGTATTTTTATCCCGGTGGTGTTAGATAGCCGTCCATTGAATTTGATTATTGAAGGGCGTATTCAGCCGTAAAGTTTCGTTAAGCCCTCCGGCGTTGCGAGGAGTCTTAGAGCGCCCCCGCTTTTGAGCGGTGGAGGGCGCATTCGGGAAAATTTTTGATAAGCCCTCCGGCGTTGCTTGGAGTCTTAGAGCGCCGCCCCCCCTCCTATTTTGAGCGGTGGAGGCGCATTCGGGAAAATTTTTGATAAGCCCTCCGGCGTTGCGTGGAGTCTTAGAGCGCCACCCCCCCCGATTTTGAGCGGTGGAGGCGCATTCGGGAAAATTTTTGATAAGCCCTCCGGCGTTGCGTGGAGTCTTAGAGCGCCCCCCCGAATTTGAGCGGTGGAGGGCGTATTCGGCGAAAAGTTTACGTTAAGCCCTCCGGCGTTGCGTGGAGTCTTAAAGCGCCGCCCCCCCCCGAATTTGAGCGGTGGAGGGCGTATTCGGTGAAAAGTTTTGTTAAGCCCTCCGGCGTTGCGTGGAGTCTTAGGCGCTGCGCCCGAATTTGAGCGGTGGAGGGCGTATTCGGCGAAAAGTTTTGTTAAGCCCTCCAAGGTGTTGCGTGGAGTCTTAGAGCGCCCCCGAATTTGAGCGGTGGAGGGCGTATTCGGCAAAAAGTTTTGTTAAGCCCTCCGGCGTTGCGTGGAGTCTTAGAGCGCCGCCCCCGAATTTGAGAGGTGGAGGGCGTATTCGGCGGAAAATTCTTTTGTAAAAGGCCCTCCAAAGCGTTTGTTTTCACTTAGAGTATGTTTTCATTGTTACACGGTGTTCCGTGCTCGCATGCCCGCCGAATGGAACTCTGTTTGGCCTTATTGGCTAAACTCGGTTAAGTCCTATCTCGAAGTGGTGAGATGTAGCTGCCCGCACCTATATAGGCGTACTGGTGCCCTTTCTTGTTTACAGGAAGTTGGAGCACTAAACCGCGACGGTTGGCTATTCCACGGGCGTTATGCTTGCCCCGCACTTGCTGCGGACCGGATTCCCGAATGTGGGCTAGTCGGCGTGCAGGAGCTGGGTCTTCCATTCATTCTTGGCGATAGTGAGACACGCGGTTCTGCGCATCTCTGCTATTGCGTGCTTACTACTTTTGCTTAGGCAGTCGAGTTGACCCTGGCTGCGCCTATTTGCTCGGCGCTCACAACTGAAACGGGAGGACTAGTGCTGACTCCCTTCCTGACTCCTCTCATTCCTATTAACCTCGGTTTTGAAACGGGATGGGCTTGTTTTGACTGACATGGCTTTGCATGACGGGGGATGTTATGTATATATAGTACTGCTTGGATCATAGCGCTGTGAAACACCCTTTTATACAACAATACGGTCGTACATTTGTTAGGTGGATCATAAATTTTACCCGTATTAGAGGCCGAGTAGCTGGATTATATAATCTAGTCAAGCCTCTCGGTTTTCATCATGCCTACAGAAACCTTAACTTTGGTTTTACTGACTGCTCACATTGTTTATAGTGTGCTGGAATGGGAGGTTTCGGGATCGCCGGTATCGTCGGACCAAATGCGGCATTCACTTACCGGTCCTCACTAACCGCATTAGGTGTAGGCTTTTGGCCCTTTTGTTGGTTATGTATGCCGCATTCGGGTGGTGTACACCCGATCATGGTGCAGTATAGCGCTCCTTTCGGGAGTCCGAGGGGCTTTAACCGCGCACATTCTCGAGGCGTTGCTCAATATAGTGGGTGTGTTACTCTTGATTGCGATATTAAATACCACAAGCACTTCCGGTGTAATTATACCGCGAATATGATGAATAAGAAGTTTGACTTAAGAATGCAAATTGCTTGTTGGTAGCTTTGCGCGATCGTTACATTCGGGTTTTTACCCCCGGCGCGTTTCACCTCGTAGCGTTCTTTGCGCGCATTCGGCTTCTTCTTTGTGTTCGTGACGCTTCGGCGTTTTTTGCCGAGTTCCGCCCGCAGCGTTTTCTTTTCGCGCATTTTAGCTGTTTGTTGCATTCGTGACGCTTCGCGTTTGGCCGAGTTCACTAGCCGTTTTTGGCTTTTGGTTGCTTGCAACCTCGACAAAGATCAAGCTCCGAATAGGGACAAGTGGCATATATGCCATTGTCTTTTTCGGATTAGAGAGTAGTACGTATCCTCGCTTTAGGGGAAACGTGAATTAAAAAGCATTGAACAGGGGTACATAGGGACGCCTCATTAAAAAACCTCACACCTCCGAAAAGTTTCCCCTGTGAGGAAAAAGAGCGCGCCCCCGAATTGTACAATGTATGCTTATGAATTAAAAAAGAAAATTACAACCCCTGTGGGGCAATTTCATGGGTAAAAGCGGCGTAAATTGTCGGCATTATAGGTGTGGTGGACTCGGACCATCCTCATTCACCGCGTGTAGACCCCCGCTTTTACCATTCTCGCGACGATGTACGGCCCGTACCACGACGATCGCAGTTTACCTTGCTTGTCGGGTTGCCGAATGAGCACCATATCTCGGGGTTGATGACTTGCCTCAAAGACTTTTTTATCTCTCCAAGCCTTTGTTTCCGATAGTACTTGTCGAGGTTTTCCGCCGCCTGTTGCCTCAATGAGTCAACCGCTTCGAGCTGAGTGTATCGCTGTTCTGGCGTAGTAGCCATGATTTCGTTCCGAAAGATCCCGGCCGCACCTCTTTCGGAGTAATGGCCTCTTCCCCGAAGAGGAGTCTGAAGGGCGTGAAACCAGTTGCGCGCGACTTGGATATATTGTGCCCCCAAACCGTAGCTGTTAACTCCTGAGCCCATCTGCCTTTCTTCTTGGTGCTTTCGAGGGTCTTTGATATGGCAGTGAAAATGTCACCGTTGACCCGTTCCACCGCGCCATTCGATTCTGGGTGATTCACTGAGGCGAATGTCGTTTGATCCCGGTCTTCACGAGAAAGTCACGAACTTGGTGTCTTTGTCAAACCGCTTTCCGTTGTCCACTGTTATGTAGGATGGGACCCCGAATCCGCAAATGATTCTCTCGCCACACAAAGTTAACTAAAGTGCTAGACGATATTGTCGCCAACGCCTTTGCTTCAACCCATTTGGTGAAGTATTCCGGTGCCCCGCAGTGAATTTTAGATTTCCGGGCGGGCGGAAGCGGCCCAACTATGTCGATGCCCCATCTGCGCGGCCGGGTTGGACATATTGGGGAGGTTAGATTCGCTGGGGCCCTCTGATATTATGCAAACTTCTGGCAGCCATGGCACGATTTCACCAATCGCTTGGCATCCTCGATAGCGGTCGGCCAATAAAAGCCTTGTCTCATTGCTCTGTGAGCGATTTCATGCGGGCCTCTGTGCGCCCCGCAAGTTCCCGAATGTACATCGTGCAAAAGCTGGACCCCCTCGTTCTGGCTAATGCACTTCAGCAATGGCGCCACAACTCCCTCCTTGTACAAATTCTCTCCAATTATGGAGTATTGCTTTGTTCTCGACTCCATCCTTTGCTTTGTTGCTTTCATGTCCCGGCTCGTAGGTCCCGAAATGAATGCCCATATCGGTGCCCTCCGGTCGTCACTCGCGATAGCGTGAATTACTACTGGTCGCTCCTCTTCCTGTGTACCGCTGCGGCAGTCAAGACTTGGTAGAAAACATCGGCGGGCAAGGGAGTGTTCTAGGCCGCGGCTTTTGCCAGCGCATCGCACCTCGTGTTGTCCGCCCTCGGAATGTACCGCAAAGTGAAACCGAGGAAATATTTCTCCATTCGTCGTCCTGCTTCCGTGATACCCGGCTAGAGCCGGCTCCTTGGCCGTGTATTCCTTTCGGATATGCCCCACAATTACTTACGAATCAAACTTAATGACGCATCGCGGATTCCTAGCGCCGAGTTTCCCGAGACCCAGCAGAACGCGCTCAGATTCGGGTTTGTATTGTTGGTGGTGCGATACTACAACCTTGCGGCGTATCGCAGTTTCGGCCGGTTGGAGGTGTCAATACCGCGGATATGCCCGCTCCCGGTCGAGCACCACGCTCCATCCGTGTGCCTTTGTCCATTCGGTTCCTCGAAACCGAGAGTAGTGTTGTCCCCGCATGGGGTCCAATCTGCGATAAAATCCACTATCACTGCGATTTGATGGCCGATCTATGCTCGAAGTCAATGACATATTCATTCAATTTGCCACTTGCCTATTCGCCCTACCGCCTCTGCATTTCCGAACGGGGCGTCTAGGGGCTTGAGACAAAACCCGAATGTGATGAGCACCGGAAATAGTGCTTGAGCTTCCGCGATGCCATGACCACCGCATATGCGATTTTCTCCGGCTCGGAATAGCTTGCCTTTGCCGATGTCAAAGCTTCTGATACGAAGTAGATTGGGAACTGCTGTAACTTTCCCTCGTTCTCTTTTTCTTCCACTAAGACCGCGCTCACCGCGGCGTGGGATGCTGCCACGTATAGTAACAAGATCGCATCCGGCGACGGGCTTGATAACGTTGTGGCCTTTGACGGATAAGCTTTTAAGTCATCGAATGCTCGCGCCGATCCGGACCCCATCCGAAACCTTCGAGGTTTTAGAATATGGAAAAATGGAAGTCCTCGCTCCGCGCTTCTGGATATGAATCTCCCTAAAGCGGCGATCCTGCCAGTGAGCTTCTGCACCTGCTTCTTTGTCTCGGGCGGTCTCATGTTTACAATAGCGGCAATCTTGTCCGAGTTGCCTTCTATACCTCTGGCCGATACCAGACATCCCAGCATCTTGCCCTTGCTAACCACGAATATGCATTTTTCCGGGTTTAGCTTCAGGCCGCTTGCTCGGAGGTTAACGAAAGTTTCCTAGAGATCCTCAATGTGTGTGCTTTTTTTATCGCTCTTCACCACTATATCGTCCACGTATGGTACCGGAGTTTTCCCTTTTTTCTCGCTCCCCGAAGACCTCGTACGTCATTCGGGAGAAAGTAGGGCAGCATTGCGCAGGCCCTCGGGCATGCGCTTGTAGCAAAAGGTCCCCCGGGAGTGATAAAACTTGTTTTCTCTTGATCTTCTTCATTCAGCCATATCCGATGGTATCCCGAGAAAGTCCAGTAAGCACACGGCTCGAACCCGATGCGATATCGACCGCCTTGTCGATTCGCGGTAGTGGGTATGGGTCTTTAGGGCAGTGTTTGTTGAGATCTGTGAAATCCACGCACATGCGCCATTTGCCGCTTTTCTTCTTGACCATGACCACATTGGCTAGCCATTCCGGATACTGCACGGGCCTAATCACGTCTGCGTCCAAAAGCCTTTGCACTTCACTGCATTTGCCGCGTCGCCTTTCTTCGGATGACATCTTCCTCAACTTTTGCTTCCTTGGCTTTGCCGTTTTGCTAACATTGAGATTATCTTGTGCCAATTCCCCGTCAACCCCCTTGAGGTCTTTTGTGGACCACGCGAATACGTCCTTGTTTTCGGCCCGAAATGCTAGCGGCTCCGGCGTCCCGTTCGGCGGACTTGCCCCGATATGTACACACCGATCCGGCGATTCGCCGATAAAGGCACTCTTCTCGTGCCCTCGTCCGGCTCGCTCTCCGCTCTTTCCGCTCTGCGACCTCATCGGCATCCTCTTTTCTTGCAGGCTTTTTACTTCGTGCACCGTCTTGTATCCGGTATAGGTTTGCCATCTATGTTTCTGGCCGCAATTTGATCCCCATGCACCGTGATTACCCCAAATGGGGACGGCAACTTCATGCATAGGTAACTCTGCTTGATGATGATGTCGAACTTGTTTATGATTCCCCTTCCGAAGATAGCCGTGTATGGGTATTCCATTTGTACCACATCGAAAGATATTTCTTCCGCCGCGTTTCTCTCCCTCGGCGAAAGCCACCGTAAGCGTTTTCTTCCCAAGTGCGTCTATTTTCTTTCCACCAAAGCCGAATAGGGCATTGCCTCGCCCGATCAAGCGAACGCTGTCGAGTTTCATGCTGTCGTACGCTTTGGTGAACAGGATGTCGGCCGAACTCCCGTTGTCGATCAGTATGTTTTGCAAAGTATACCCGGCGACGAAGGCATTTGCAACGAAAGCGTCATAATGAGGGTAGTCCGGACTTGATTATCTTCTTCGGTGAAAGTGATTGGTGAAGCTTCCACGCGGCTCGATTCATCGGGCCGCTGGTGCCACGGTCGGCACGCGCCTTTGGTACTCTCTTCGCGTTCTCTTCGTCGTGCTCTATATTGGAGCCTCCAATAATTGCGTATATGCCCATTGGAGGGCATCGCATTTGCGGGCGCTATAGTGTGTACGATCTGCAATTCCTTGGAAGTTTCTCGCTTTGCTACTTGTTGCTTCTTGTCTATTCTCGTGAGGCGGCGAGGAGGATGCAACGGCCCGATGCGGCATCGGATGCGCGATCATCGGGCCGCCGTCGGTATTGTTGGTAATGCATATTTGGCGACCCCCAATGTGCTTGCGCATGTGGGGCGAGGTACGGATTCACCGAGGCGCCCCGACCGGAAAGCCGCCATCTGGTGAGGGAAAGCGTAATGTTGAGTCGGTGCCGTATGGAACACATGCTTTGCAGGTTCGGATTTCCCCATAGCATCATCTCTTTCCTTCTGCTCTTTGGCCTGTTGCGTGTATTTGCAATCTCGGTAAAATGGCCCTTGTTTTCGCCACATACGCAATAATACGGCATTTTTGGGCGCGCCATTGCGCCCTCGACCTCGTCCGCCTCTATTACCCCGGCCCCGGGTTCCGCGGCCTCCGCTCGGCTTTCGTGAGACCGGGCGTCGTTACGCCGGGGGTGCGGGGTTGGATGACTCTTCCCGAAGGTTGTTGACATAACCTTGATTCTCGTCCCCACTTCGCCGATTCTGTTGATTACGCCGGGGTGTTTTGTTTGAGGCTGTTTCTTGACACCTTGCGCACGCAAGTCTTCCTCCGAAATGGCGAACTTTCTCATTTCATCGAACAATTGCTTTACGGTTTTGGGTACCTCCGGGTTAGCACCTCGGCGCACGGTCCAATTTTGAGGCCTCTAATGGCCGATGCGATGACCGTATCATCGACACATTCGGGACTGTGCCCGCATCCGAATGATGCGTTCAGTACTTGGCCATTGGCTCATCATCCGGCCGATACGGGTGAGCGAGATCCATAATGGTTTTCTTGTTGGCACGAAGTCCCCGAAAGGTTGCCGGCGGCTCCTATTTTGCCTCGCCTCCATGACCGGATGGACGGTGGACGCAAGGACATGTACCGGTCATGTGCCACATCTTGCATTGCCAAAATCAAAGTTTTGGCCAACAAGGATTCGTTACTCCGCCGAATATATTGCAGCCTCGTAGCTTGATATGAACCTTTCCGGGATTGGATTTACCGTTAAAGTGCGGGATTTTGGGCTTATACCCCGGTGGCCATGGGTACTTTTGCAGCTCGGGGGACAAAGGGGACGCCATGTCAACCATATCCGGGACCCTTGCATGAGGCCGAACCTGTGCATCTCACCTCACTCTCGTTTTCGGCTCTTGCTCCGAGTGCCTGAATCTCCCGTTGTAACCTTTCTGCTTCTCTCGCTGCATGGTCGACCGCTACCTGGGTCGCTGATATCCTGTTTCTTGCTTCGATGTCTCCTTGCAACTGATCACGATATGCCTTTAGCTCCTCGATTCTGGTTGTATGCTCATCCAAAGAACTTTAACAACCTGGAATTCTGCGGCATCGGTCCATCCACCGCATTCGGGCTTCGGCTCCGGTCGGCCTCGCGTCATCCGCCGCCCCCTCGGCAACTGCGGCTTCCACATCAGACGGGACCGGCGCTCCGTCTGCTGCTCTAATGGCATTTTCTTCGGCGGCCGAATCTGGCTGCAGAGGCGTCGGATTCGGCGGCGGAGGCGCCGCCCCCGATGCGGTGGCCTCGGAGTAACGGATCCGAGCCGGTTCTTGCCGCGAGGGAACGGTTTCATCGATGGTTGGCATTTGCTTTCTCACAACCGAACTTCTAGCTTTTCCCTTAGGTGGCATGACAAGTCCGTGCGACAACCACGGTGGCGCCAATGTTGTTTTTGCCCTTTAGGGTCGCACCCCCTAAAGGACCGAAACGGAGATACCGGAAACACGAGAACTACAAAACGAAATGAACAACACGAACCTTATATTCCTTGTTCTCCGGCTAAAACGCACGGAGACCAGAAGTCCTTTACAATGTCCCATCACGGGTGTATTTATAGGAAATCATGTTGCATTCTTGACCGAATTGCCCCTAACAATCCTACTTTCAACGTACACGAAGAGCCGACCAAGGGCAAACAGGTAAACAGCCCAAGGGGCCCACCCTTGTCGGCCAATCGCCGACCGACGTTCACCCTGGTCGGCCTCCTGCTAAACCACCGGAAGTGCCTCTAGCCAGGCCGAAAGCGCGACCCGGTTTAGGTCGTTGCCGTCGGACGCTCCGACGAATGTGCACCGAGTCGCGCTCGGCGGCTTCAGCCCGGCTAGAGCGCCGTCGCCGGATGCGCGCCGGGTCCGCACCATCGTCGGCCCAGCGGGTGCCGAGTGCTGGCGCGAAGTCGTCGCCCGATAGCGCGCCGAGTTCGCGGATCGGTGTTGCCCGGATGCGCGCCGATCTCGTGCTATCGGCGATACCGGCAGGGCGCCGGCGCCGCCGCCCGAAAGCACACTGGTCTGTGCTATCGGTGATGCCACCCGATAGAGCGCCGAGCCGGCGCTATCGGCGGCCTTGGGCACGTGCCGGGCCCTTGTGCCGAAAGCGCGGCTGCTCCGCGCTATCGGCCTTGCACGGGCACACGTAAAACACACAAAGGCGCGCGTTATCGTAGGGGACGGGGTGGCCAATTCCACCCCGCCCCCAACATGTTGATTTGTGATTGCCGAGGCTTCGACCTCTTTGTTCTTGTGCTTGAGCTTCCAAGGTGATTGGCAACTACACCGGTGATTGGCCATCTTCTACTCTTCGCGGCGGTATAAACTTCCTTCACCTCTTTACTTACCGCAAAGTAGAATTGCTTGTTGTGGTCGGTCGGGAACCACTCTTTGAGTAGTTTAAATCCGTGGGTAGAACTACTTGTTGTGGTCGGTCGGGAACCACTCATTGTGTAGAGTAAATCCGTGGGTAGAATTGCTTGATTGGTTTCGGTGAACCTACATTGTGTAGCTTGATCACCGTGGTTGTTGTGCTTTCGATTTGAGTAGCCTTGCTTTGTTTAGGACGGCTTGCATAGAGTAGTCGAAGCTTTAGCTTTGCACATTTGCCGCCTTGCTATCTAATTTGGTGTCTAGTGTTTTTAGAAATTTTATTAGGCTATTCACCCCCCTAGCCATTGTGACCTTTCAGCGGGGAGGGTGAGGGACCGAGGAGAAAATGAGAGCAGTGGGCTTCTTAGGGTTGGGCTGCTAGAGAAGAGAATTAGATGGTCTTCCTCTTAGCAGGCCAGGCCGTATATATGACTATGGACAACAGGACAGGCTATGGAAAGCACCCGGCCGTGCCATGCTTGGGCTGGACCAAAACAGCGGGTCACGGGCTGCATGGCCAACTATAGGTTTAACGATGTGGCTGCGTGGAGTCTACATGGAATTGCGTTCGAGGCTGGTGCACGGCAGGGCTGTGCTCAAGGATGTGCGGGTGGTACGACGTCCTGGGCCTCAATTTTTTAAGGGCCTCGAAATTATATTTTATTAGTATTTAATATTTAATACTTTATGCTGACTTTTCTGTACAAAGCTCATGACGAGTGTCTGTGCCAACATTATTTCTTCTTATTTGGCATATTTTTATCTATGCCGTTTGTTCGTCAGTCTGACTACTCCGTCCTCATCCAACTTCCTAAGTCATGTCTCCGTTTCATATCTAAGGAATTTCAAGTCCAGTAGTCCATTGCTAACATCAAAAGGGATAATCTAAAATCACACGTTGACACGTGTGATTTTTTTTGTCTCTGGTCACACGATGTTCTGACCTGCTTTCGGTGATGTTATAGCCTGTGTCCGGCGATATTCTGCGTGAATCTCTGAGTTTTCTCTCCACGACACAAACTCGATATTCTGGCTTTGTCCGGTGATGTTCCGCTCGAATCCCTGGATTTTCTCTCCACGACACACACTTGATGTTCTGGCTTGTGCCCGACGATGCCCCGCGATGTTCGGCATGCTTCATGCGATGTTTTTGCAGGATTTATGTGACAAAATTCATGTGCAGAAGTAGATGTGTCACACAAATTTTTGTTGTTGATTGATTCGTGTGACTGTAAGCCCGTTGCCCCACATGTGACCGGTGGCTTAAAATCATATGCGTGAATGCAGGAACAAAAGTTTGTATATATCCTTCAATGGGGAAAATGGATTATTTGACTGATCTCCTGAAAGAATGTAAAATTTATTCCATCAGGTCACATTTTGATCCTTGGTTCGGCTGGAAAGGGAGGCAAGGAGACGTGGAGACCTTGCTGCGCGGCGGTATTGGTACAGAGTCTAAACCTTGAATTTGCTGGTGCATGAAACGAACACGTTAAGACGAGAGAACTTCCTTGTGAGAGAGAAAATAAAGGAACACGTTATCTGCAATCTTTGAACGAGCATGACATTTTCTGTCATGAAGTGTTGACATGCATTGCTTATTGTAGGTAAAATACACTCATACGAAAATGATTGTGAAGCCTTGCTCTGCTTGTTGTGTCGATTATGTGGCATTGCCATGTGTTCCATACTGCTGGTTCATGCGGTCTTCACATTTTGTTTCATGAAAGCTCATGCAGACAAGTGCCAAACCACAACGTAAGAAGCAAGGTACTCCACTTTCACGGTGCACCAAACGAGGACTTTGTGTATGCTGCAGTCTGGTTGTGGATATAAATATAACACTGTTGTAGTTTTCGCAAAAATAAAAAAACAACAACACTACTGTAGTGACTAGTGAGTCCAGTGATCCTTTTGATGCAGATATTGCTAGACTGAGATATTAGAAGAAACCAAATCATCAAATTAGGCAGATGACAGATAAAAATTCCACAACCTACATACCTTCTCTTGTGAAGTACCACATCAAGATTGTGCCAAGAACAGGGAACTTTGTCCCATCTTCGAGGGTTCCCGTGCGAGAAGAGAGGCTGCTCTGTTGCTTCGGCGTCGCAAGCCGATGCTGGGGAGCACTTGTACTACATGCACATGCAGGCAAATAGATTTTGGTGGTGCACTGTTCTATTGTGCCAAGAACAGGGAACTCTGTCCCATCTTCGAGGGTTCCCGTGCGAGAAGAGAGGCTGCTCTGTTGCGTCGCAAGCCGATGCTAGGAAGCACTTGTACTACATGCACATGCAGGCAAACAGGTTTTGGTGGCGCACTGTTCTTGTCCGCAATGGATATGCTGTGTAGTAGTTTTGGCTAAGCAGTTAGTATTAGTTTTGGTAATTGTTTCCCAAGAACCAGAGGCCCAAGGGCTAGAACTCGTATAATTCAGCTATTTTTACTTAATTGTTCAGATTTGTTTGAGGCACTTTGAGAGTTGTATTTCACCACAATGTCTTTAAAATCATAGAGATACTAAGAAAGATTACAGGGTAAAAAGATACTAAACACAGTGCAAAGAAAGACTACTTCATTCATTTCATCATTCAACAAGAAAAGGGAATTACAGGCTTCATTACTCAAGTAACCCAGCTTCTACTAACTGGATTTTTGCTGGGGACTCCAACTTTACATGACGGCACTGAGAAAAAAAAAAACTAACCCAGACATAAAAAAAAAAAACCAACTAATAGACATCTTCTACAACTATCAAAGGGCATGGACCAACAGTTAGAGTTCATCCCCAGGAGATCAAGTTATCTATGGCTAAACAAACAACAGAATCAGGCACGTGCATCCAGCTAACTTCTCTCGAACCGGACATGGGTGTTGCTGGTGGCGAATCTTGATGATGAGAACCTTTGTTTCTTAGTGCTGGGTGAATAATTTGAGTTCGGTGATGTGGTATGGTTGTGCCTTCGTGAAGACTGGGGAATGAAGTAGTCGCCACCAGAAAACAATTGGTGATTTGTGTAAGACTTCTTGGGAGTAGATTAACCCCGCCCATTGGATTTGTACTTCTTCAATGGTAGATCATCATCTCCATCAGTCGCACCTCTCGATTTGGAATTATGACGAGGTGTGTTCACTCTTTCCTCAAAATGGGGACTTTTCAGTTTGCTTGTTTTATGGGCATCATGAGGACCAATCAGACTGTGTGATGATGACTTTCCTCTCGACCAATCAGACTGCAAAAGGTTAAAAAACAAGAAACTTAAATACAGGTAACTACTGTTATCAGAAAATAATTTGTGGGATGCTTATAACAACCTTGGCACTCTTTGTGCAGCCACGTACATTTGTAGCATAAGGTTGGAGTTGGTACAGCACTAGTTTCCCTGCGTTGCTTGGCACATCCCTATAATAGAAGGTCCAATGTTAATCGCCTGCCCCTGCCATGAGAAGCCACATGTGGCAACAGTACAAATCAGACGAGTTATAATAAGCATCAAAACTTACCAGACCACAATGACCAGATTGGGCACAATTATAACAACTGATTTGTTTCAGACAATTGTAAGAAGTCGGAACAACATAGATGGCCCTTCTGATTACACACCTAGCATCTTATTTGCTGCATGATAAAAAATACAATTATTAAGGGGTAAGCTCTTCTACATAATCCATATGTGCAGCTGGAACACTACTTTACTGCACAAATAGTCAAGCATTACACAGAGAGTGCCTATCTTATCCTGTAATACATGTTGTAGATTCAAAATTGCACATGCAAGTTTCAGAAGGAAGGCACAACATAAAATTTACCCAGTTTACTTACAGAAACATCAAAATTCAAACATACAGTATATCTTACAGTTACAGCCAAGTCATAGCCCACAACAATTTGCATCCAAAAATAAAAAATCTAGCTCCTATGTAATTCCTTTATTGGCATTTTTCTTCAGACCAAACACAAGAGGGAAACAGAGACTATGAAAAACAAATGCCAACAAACAAAAATCCCACTATGGCAACAAGATAACAAATTAGCTTAAACAAGGCAAGAAGCACTACCTCGATATCATCTTTTGGGTAATCATTTGTACATCCAAACATCTCATGACCTGTTTCTCCACATCTTAAACATAATTTGGATTGATGATCATTCCTCTTGTGCTTATCAAGGGCAGTTTTGTAAAAATCACCTTTGGTATATCTTGGGTTATAACGAGTTGCTATTTTATTTGGCAAGTTAAAAAGGGTTCTCTCCAACAATTTGCTATTAAAACTTGTTAAACGGAGCCGAACCACTTTGTAGATTAGTCCCTGCACTTTCTCGAAATCGGCCAAGGGCATATCTATAACTCTTTGTGTGTGGTACTTTTTTTAGAAAAGTCCGGAAAGAAAATCTATCATGTATTAAGTCCCTGCGCCTCAATCCTGGCACGACGGCGAGGTGGGGCGCTCGCGGCAGCGGCGGCGCAGGCGGGCGCGGTGGCACGGGATGGCGTGGCGTAGCTTTTTGCTGCCGCCGCACGGGAACATGTACGTACGCCATGCTTGGAATGTCCAGGGAGGCAAGCTAGCTAGTTTCCTCTTGTCTCTTTTCAGTTCTCGGCTTCGCGACGGTGGTTTGGGCGCTCGACGGCGGGCGGGCGAGCGGGGGCGATGGGGCGAGCGGGGTGATACGCGCGGGGCTGCGCTTGTTCTGCGCGCGAGACCCTGCGGATACGCGGTTTGAAATAATAGCGAGTTGATTTAGGGAGTTGTTGGAGAGGGATTTTTGTGTTTTTGGCAAATTTATAAGAATATCAAGTTGATTTATAGAGTTGTTGGAGATGCTCTTAGTGGCTATTTATAAAACGTGCACAAGCAGCAATAATAAACATCTTTTAACTTCACACAGCCAAACACTTTGTAGGCCCTCTGTACACAAACATGCAATCATCCATCCCAGGTAGTAGTACCAATCAAATAATCAGGAACAAGATCCACCTATGGACATTAGAATGCCCAGCCACGAAAACTGAATGAAGCACGGACATTAGAACGCTCAACCATGAAAACTGAATGAAGCGATTAAAATATGACCTGTGGTTTGAGGTCCGGTGAACGACGTTCCTCTCAGCACCTTCAGCCCTGGAAACATCCAAAACAATAGAGTAACGTCAAAAGCATATATATCCAGATAACTTCTTTTTCCTCGATAATGACAATAATAAAATCCCAAATTAACGCCATACTGAGCTGCCTCATCATGTTCTTGGCTATGGCCTCTGGCAGCCGGCTGTGCTTGTGCAGAAATGCATCGAAGTGACCTCAGTACTAGTGTACTACAGCACCAGGTACATCATTTTCGTCGTCTGCGGCCAAAAAGCATGCGGTGACACACATTTTTAGAAGGGCAAAAAAATTCCCCAAAAAATTTTTGTAACACGCCAAGGAAAGAAGCCCAAACAAAATCCATAACCGCGCCAGTATCATTCAGGGGCTGGAGAGTTTGACCAAAGCTGAGGGGATACACTTTCCTTGTTGCTGTTATTTGCTAGATCAAATTCTCCAATATGACGCCTATCATTCTTGGAATACTTAATACTGAGTTCATCATCATCACTAAAATAGGCATGATTTGCCTCCGGTGGGGATATTCTTTGGCACAAAGGCAAAGTGATTGGTTAAGCCCAATAAAAAGCACATTATTATCCAAGGTATTTACATCCACAAGCATTTGTGATGTAAGGTCCACTTTATGCACTTTGATCTTGTTGGTCATCCTGGGTGGCGAAGGCTCATCTTCTAAAACTGGTTGATTATTTTTTACATCAAGATCAGACTAAATTAATTTTGGATGTGGACACAAAATCTCTCATTTTCGATGTGAATATATATATTTTTTAATTTACTATACAATGTGACTAAATACATCACCATTGTAACGTCAGGACTATAGATGCACCAATTTGGTAAGTAGTCGCACTAAACTGAACATTACTCACATTTCAAGTTGTTTATAGTAGAATGCAATTTACTCATTATTTTGTTTGAAAAACGAGAATTTTAGCGAGACGTGAGGCCTTCTCAAGTCTCAACAGCTCCTTCCAGCCTTCGTCCCCATTTATTGGTCATTTTAGCTTTGTATTCACTCGATACGGCTACATATATGCTATTTTGAATGAAGACGGCTAGAAACACGTACACCTACCATGACTCTGAAATAGGGATAGAGGGCAGAAAGAAATTAAATCTAACTCTCGTGGTAGTTTATAGGTTAGCACAATTTAAGAAAAAACATTAGGTATTGACATAATATTTAAAAGAAAGATAAAGACTTTTCTAGAAAAAATATGTATCTAAAATTACTAAAATGCTATCAGTGATCCAATGGTTAGCTCCCAGGGGTGGGAAGCAGCCAACGGGGTTTGAACCCCCGCACCGCACCCGGCCTCCAAGAAGGCCGCGCCCAAAGTGGCGCTTTCTAAAGAAAAAAATTATAGAAATTGTATTATTAGCATTTTTCTAAAATCATTCTTCTCATTCTTCTTATATTATGGTGTGGTACCTTTGAAAAACTATTATACTACGACATAAAAAGTATCTAAGGCTTTCATCAAACAAGATTTGGTGCGCGCACCCTGCTCCACCGTCCGCTTAACTCCGAAGATTTTTTTTCCCCTCCCAAAAGGCCATGCAATCCACAAGACTATCAAGTACAACAACACTAAGCACAAATTCTTCTTACCATGGTTCGTGGAAAAAACTATGGCTCATGTTGTTCACTTGCGTGATTGTATTCTTCTTTCTTTCACATCAAGCATCACTTTCGCATAGTATTATTATTAAATTATGTCTTCAAGCACCTTCCAAATATTTTATCACCTTTTTGTTCTATATATACTGAATGAAATGTATTCTTTCCTACGACTAAAATACAATTTAATATGTTTTTACATTAGACTTCAACTTAAAATTTGTTAACAACCAAAATTTGTTCATCAAACACATTAGCCAAACCCTCCAACCCAACAACCAAACACGTCGCGCCTGACGAGTGGGGCCCACGCCACCGTTGCAGCGTCACGCGCTCGGCACGAGCAGACGAGGCTTTTTCCACCCCACTTCTCCGCGCCGTCTCCGATCCAGCGCGCTAGGGTTTCTTCCTCCGCCCCTCGCCCCTGGCCCCCGCCGCCGCCGCCGCCGACGATGGCCCAGCGCCGGCGCTCGAGGGCGCGGCGGGACCCGGACCTGGACGAGGACGGCGGCTCCCGCCTCCCCGGCAGCCGCGCCCGGGCGGTGGCGCCGGCGGCGACGACGACGACGACGACGAGGTGGGGAACGAGGACCTCAGCCTGGAGATCGTCGCGCGCGCAGCGGAGGGCGTCCGGCGGGCTCGCCGGCCTGCTCGCGGTGTCCTCGGGCGACGAGGAGGTGGACGAGGACGCCGTGGTGGAGCTCGCCGAGGAGGTCGATGAGCCCCGGAGGAAGCAGAGGAAGAGGAGGGAGCGCCGGAAGCAGCGGAAGAAGCATCGGAAGGAGGCCACCGAGGCTGCTGCTGCTTCCGCGGCGGCGGCGGCGGCGGAGGCCGTAGAGGGGAAGAGAAGGAGGTAAGCTTGAGGCTCGAGCATTCCCTGCCCCTCTAAGCTCTTACTCCTTTGGTATGGTGCTGTGTTCAATTCAACAGTGAAGGTTCCGTGCTTATGCAATCCCTGCCTAGAGCTTACCGCCCCTCTAGTGTGGGTGTTGTGTTCAATTCAAGAGTGGAATTCGTGGTTGAATGCTTGTAGATAAGCAATCCCATGTAGAATCGAGTGATTGTACTGCCTAGTGCCTACTCCCCCTCTATTGTGAGCTTAGGGGATGCTTCTGAATTTAAGCTGATTAGGTGTGCGGAGCAGCATCTTTGCTCGTCCTGCTGCTGCTGGTCAGAATTATCTGATTTCATTTGAAATTGAAGATTATCTGAATACTGATATCTCGAGTGCCTTCTCTTGCTGGAGATTAACTTAAATGCCTTTTGAGCTCAGTTTTGCTTCCTTGGGAACAGAATGCTAGGTTTATCTCCCATCGAGGCAGTAATGTTTTCGCAAAAAAAGACGGCAGTAATGAGTGGATTTATTCTTTCTGGCTTCAGGTCGGTAGCACTCCAGAGGCCAATTGGGACAGCAGAATCAGGTGATAACTGAAGATGGGGGTTGATGTCCCTGCATCTGACAATATGGTTCTGCGGAAGCCCTGTAGAAGTGGCATGTGAATTTAGCGTGTTTGTAAATTCTTTGTGCTGCAAATGTAAGCTTACCATCTCTGTTGCTTCTATTTGTGTCCAGCGCATACCAAGATACTTTGATCCTGGGGAAACATTGTTGGAGACTTGCTTCAATTGTAGCGAGGAAGGACATGTAGTTGCAACTGCCCAATGGAAAAGCAGAAGAAGCCTTGCTTTGTTTGTAAGGTTGTTCGGGCACAATGCAAAGCAGTGCACGCAGGTTGGTCCCCCCTATCTCCGAGGGATTATCACTCGGTGACTTGGGTATGTCCATTCATGCCCTTTATTAGCTCAATCTATTTAGCTTTTTGTTGTTTGAGTGTAATGTTTCTGGGTGTAGGATGATAATTCAGCCCTTTAGTTTTTACATGTTTCACCTGTTTAGGTTTCAATTTCGTAACCATGCAAATGTACTCTGCCCATGCTGTGATGTCTTCAAGAAACATATCTTAAGCTTGTTACTTGGAACAGTCCTGCAATATCTGCATCGGGTTGCATTGTTAAGAGCACCCGTATTTCTAGAGAAATATATCTTGAACTTTGTTACTTCA